>CM033278.1:14308474-14773474 GCA_019343175.1 Oedothorax gibbosus
TTTTGTGTTTTCTAAACGTTTTGGTGGGTGATGATTCTAAAAAAGTGGTTTTAGAACATTGGCCCGTCTCTCCGACTGTCTGACAGTTTGTCATTATGTCTGTCTAAAATTCTTTTACAGTTTAAACTAAAAAAAATACGGATTCAAATTTGGTTCTTGATTTCCCATTCCCTGTCGGGCGTCATAATATGGTTTATGCTCAAAGGGTAACTGCCATTTAACTTCAGTTTTAAAGGTATTGCTGAAAATCGAAAAGAGATACTGATTTCAAATTTGATACATGCGTACCCAGTACTGGTCGTAGGTCAGAATAAGGTTTTTAAGGTAACAGGGAACAAAACGACCACTAAATCTCGAATTTTCATTTCAACTTTAGTTAACGAAAAAACTTCTATGATGCACATTTTGAATATGGGGCTGGTGTTTGCAAAATTGGTATAGTTAATTTCAATATAACTTTGTTGCCAGATTTAAATATCATTATTCCAAAACACCAATTTTCAGCCTTAAAGTACACTTTTCTCTTTTTCTATTTTACTAGAAGGGTTGAAATTTTCTGTGATGTCGATTTAACACCGTGAAACAAAAATATTCCAAAAAATATTAAGTGAGAAAAAATAAGATAAGAGGAATGCGCAAAATTTCTATTTAGGTTAATAACTTAAAATTATGAATGTTTTGTCGTCAAACTTGAGGTTCATTGTGTTGAATAGACTTTTTTTTATTTCTATAAAAAATATTTTTGAGATGTACGCAATAGTTCTGCTGGAAAGTGTACCTAAAAACTAAAAATCTGTGTTTTAAAATAATGACGTATGAAGCTGAAAACAAAGTTATAATGAAATTAACTACCAAATTTGCGAACTCCAACACCATATTCAGGTGCGTATTATATAAAAAAAATTTTCGTAAATATTCATTTTAGTGATTGAAAGTTAAAACTAAAAATTTGATATTTTGAAGCTTCGATATGTTCCCTGTCCCCTTCAGAAATCGCGCATGCACAAATGACAGCTTTCATAGACTTTTAAGGTTTTAAAGCTATTGAAATTACCTTACAGGGTATATATTTTCCTTGAAATGCTTTGATTTATTGAGTACAATTGACAGTCGTATAATGTTACAAAGCCCTAGTATTTTTTTCAAAAAATTCGAGATTGTTGTTTGGGGTCCATGTTGTCGCATTCCACAAATTACACTGTAACAAAAATCTGTTGTTTTTACAGAAAAAAAATGTCAGCTGCTGTACTAGAAAAATTCCGTAACATTTAAGAGATAATCTGTTTATTTTATACGAATAATTCGTAATTTTAACGGAAGATAATTTTTTTAACATAAAAATTATAAAGAAAAATCCAAACTTTACCTTCTCACAGTGACAATAACAACAGCACTAACAAACTGCATTAATACAGTGCCTATACCCTCGATTTGAACCATTAAGTGGACGTTTAGATCTCCGATCAAACGTTCTCCTAACCGAGCTGGCTCGGGACGTAGAGATTTTAAAAGCATTTTAAATGCCTCTTCGCTTGAGGTCACGATATTGAAAAGAGAAAAAAAACTGTTTTTACTTAAAGCAGTTTATTTTTACAGAAAAAATTGTTAAAAGAAAATAACAGTATTTTTTGCAAATATATAGTAATCTTCTGTAAAATTAACAGATTTTTTAACAGTGTAGATTTTTCACACAAATCTCCGAGTAACATCAGCTTAGTTATGGAAAACCTTAATTATAAGGATTTTTATCATAATTATTTGAGTTACTTGATATTAAAGAATGGATATGAATAAATTATTTCAGCTAGTGCTGTCGTGTACTAAAATAATATTTTTCAATTATAAAGAATTAAATGTCTATATTGTTTCTCTCTATATTTTAAAAAAGTAAGGTCTTTTAAAGTGTTAGCAGCCATAACAGGATGAAATATTGATGTTACAAGTCAAAAAAAATTCTGGAAGGTGTGTCTCCCTTATGCCTCGATGCCTTTTTTTATTTTTCAAATTTCCAATTAGTTTTTTTTAATTAAAAATAAAAATTAGTCTCTCTCTATGTTAAAGTATAGGCTTTTAAAACGTTCGCCGCCATAACAAGATGAAATATTTATGTTACAAGTCCAAAATTTTTCTGGAAGGTGTGTTTTCTTATGCCTCGATGCTTTTTTTTCAAATTTCCAATTAGTTTTTTTTAATTAAAACTAAAATTAGTCTCTCTCTATGTTAAAGTATAGGCTTTTAAAACGTTCGCAGCCATAATACGATGAAATATTAATGTTACAAGTCAAATTTTTTCTGGAAGGTGTGTCTCCCTTATGTCTCGATGCCTGTTTTTGTGTTTCAAATTTCCAATTAGTTATTTAATTAAAATTATAATAAGTTTGACGAAATTGAAATCGTGTTTCTTTTTTATATAACACCCAGGATGAAAAGATCAGAAATGCGTGATTTTGTTATGTTCTTTTTAAAGAACAGTTGCTCTCTGCTCTGTTCTTTAAAAAGAACAGTTCTTTAACCTGTTTTTTTACAAAAGTTGCTTTACACGTGGAAGAATTCAGGCAAATATAAATATACTTCATCACGTCCGGGTCACCAGATATACTGCACTCATGGTCACGAGCACAGTAATGTGTATTAACGAAGAGACATAACTCATTTTTGGCTAAGCTTAACTTTTAATGACTAACATAATAACGAAGCATAGCCAACTCATAAAAACATAAATTGGTGAAGGAAGGTGTACACGGAAAATAGAAACTATTATAAATGCATCATAGTTTAAATATAAATGTCATATACACGATTGTACACCAGCGCCCTCTAGCGACTACCTATGGTAACTCTGCCCAACCGCTATTTTTGCCATTAGGAGCGGTGTGTGGGGTAACGAGAGGATGTAATTCTTTATCAGCTTTACTTAATTAAATGAATCTTTTACAAATTGAGTTGCTTTCTTCTTAACTGCCCCTACTCCCTCCTAAACATATATGTTATAGTTACAAATACAGAATTTAACAGTTAGACAAATATTATGATTATTGGTAGTTGTTGTAATAGATTGCACTTGAACTGCTCTCGTTCATGCCGCCACATCTTCATTAAAATGAACAATTTATTTTTGTTTTGTGTTTATATATAGGAAAGGTTTACAGATTTTTTTATTATAAATGATTTTGCCTTAAAATATATTATAGCAAGATAGAAGGTTTACAGATTTTTTTTAGTTTAAATATTTTGGATGATAGGTAAGGTTTTAATCATCTTTCCACAAGAGGGCTATTGGCAACGTCCGTCTTAATTTCGAACCACAGTCAAGTGACGAGCCGACACCTAAATACACACTTACAACTCAAACTAGGACGTCATTATAGATTACTAGCAAATTTATACCGTTCTTCGCACGGAATTAAAAAAAATATCAAATAGATTCCAAATATGTGTACCATATACCTTGTTATAGGATCATAAACTTATTATTGTTTCCACTCGTTATAAATTATAAAATCCCGTTTCATTGCCTTAAAATTCCAAAATGAAAAATACGCTATAAAATGCACTCATAAATGTCATCACAATTCCCTCATAAATACATAAAACCTTTTAGCTCATTTGGCGTGTTTGGGAAATGATTTGGCGAGAAAATAGATATAGCTACCCACACCCATTATACAGCTCTAACACAATGACCTTAGAACAACCGACCAGCTTATAAATTATTTATAAAAGAAATTGCCTATTTGGCGAATTTTAGTTAATAATTTGGCGAGTTTGGCAACGTCTTTGGCAAAAAAATAAAGACATAAAACATTAATAGCTCTAGTGCGATGGCCTTTATTAACCATCATAATTCAGTAATAGCTTAACTATACATTTATTGCTTAAATATGCATACATGCAGTCAACAGAAAAATCAATGAAAAAATCATCAAATAAACCAACAATAAAATCCGGGAATGAAGACTGGGCGGAATTACGTCACTTGAAACATGTCAATATTTTTCAAATAATGAATTTAGTTTCTGAAAGTAATGGCAAAAGAATAAAATAAACATTTTGAATTTTAAATGTTTTCGTTAAAAGTTTTATTTAATTTTTTCAGCCGATGGCATCAGGAAAGAGAAAAAATGATCGGATTTGAGCGAAAGTGGTGTATTTTTTTCAGAAAATTCGAATTTTCTCTAAAAATGGAACAAATATGAAAAAACTAAGCCTCAGATGCACACGTTAGTATTAAAGGGAATCTATCTTTAAAATTTCGAATTCCTGTGGGCAGTATAAGTAGGTCTTTTACGATCCGATAACAGACACACACACAGACAGACAGACTCTTTCTTTTATTATTATAGATAAAAAATAATTTATGACAAACTATTTTAAATAAACATTTAACATAACAATTACTCTAATAAACATTTTCAATAAACAAACATTTTATAACAAAATTATTTTATTAGCTTAATTCTACTTAAGTGGAATCACAAAATTTCCCTTTTTTTTAATAAAAAATAAGAAGTTTTTTGTTTTTTTCGGAACTGGTTAAAACTATCAGTTGTTATATCTGCTTTTTTTCTTCTTTCTTCTTCTCTTTTTATTCTTCGGCGGGAAGGTGGCTTTTCTTTATTTAATCTCTCGGTTTTTTTTTTTAATTTTTATTATTTGGTCGTATTCTGCGACGATGTATTCTGTGTCTTTGCTTTTGCTATTTTAAATTGTAGATGTACGCTATCGGGTTTAAAAAACAAATACAAAAAAACCGAGGTTCATTTGAATGTTTTCATTTGCGTTTAACAAACTGAAATATGTTAACCGATGTGAAAGTATTAAAAATAACTTTTTTGAGAAAGAAATGCAGGAATGCCAAATTGCATTTGGTTTTGCATGATACATCCACCTAATAGTTAAGGAATGCAAGAAAGTAATATATTTTATATGTTTGTGTCAAATAATGTTTTATGCATGGATTTATAAACTAAAAATCTACATATTTTCCTAAGTACGTCAACATATGTATAGCCTGACTATTTGTATAACTAAAATATTCGGTAAAAAAAATATGAAATGTGTTGGCTTAAAGTAAAAAATATTGCCATATCTTGTATTAATAAATTACTATTAAAATTTACCAGTATTTTTTCAATTGGATTATTGTGAAATTCTGTAAATGAATTTTATTTGATAGTTAATTCTTCTACACATGAGCTGCTATCTACTTGAGTATCGGGCGTACTGTTAGTGTGTATTTTTAGTTTTCTTTCATGCTTTGTTATATTATTATTTATTTAATCTATTAAACTTATTTTTAAATTTTAACTAAACAGTTTCCTGAATATTCAATTAACATTAAACTGAAAGGAAAAGAGAAAATTGAATTGAAAAAAAATCAACAACAGTAAAAAAATATGATATTAAGATTTCATACTCAAAATAAATGATTGCGTGTTTTTTTTAAATATTAAAACAATAGCTTTTTCATTCAAATTTGGACAATATCACTTTTAAAATCTCTACAGAAGTCAAACATTCTACAAACTGCTTAAAAAGTTTTCAATACTAAATCCAAAATAATTATACAAGAACTAGGCATTTGCCAGCATGACATTTCAATAGAAATTTATATATTTTAGGTGTATATATTTCATTATAGAACGGTAAACTTTATGAGTAGAAACATTAAAATATTTAAAATATTATTTCTATTGTAACATTAATTACTTTTATACCCTATTATAAAACAGTGAAAAGGCAAATATTAAACAAATGTTCGAAATAAATTTGTCTAATCTTAGAAAAACACTAAATTCCCAAAATAATGGATTTTGTGGAATGAATCCAAATTATTTTATTTAAACATTTTATTTATAGCTAGTACTTTGCTGGCTATGATACATTTATAAAAATTCAATCAGAAAAAAATCATAATTCTTAACTTTCCTTAATCTTATTTTTCAAAACATCTGTGAAGTCCGATTATAACTTAAGCTTATTGAGAAATAGAAAAGACGCAGTGGATATACCATGACTTTTCTGTTGGAAATCCAAAATAAAACTCGCTGAAAGATCAGCATCTGTCACAGCCACTTTCTAAATTGACCGCTGATAAAAATATAAAAGACAACCCGACAAGTCTCCAATGCCAAGTTCTTGGGAAATTGCGAAATACATCGTCAAAATACGACGTGTTTACACTGTTCCTGAGCTAAATGTCAAATTGCACGTGTTCAAAACTAAACATGGTAATTGAAAAAAAGAACAAATATTTCAGCATTCTTCTTTACGAATTGGTTGTCAGAAATGAGCGAGAAAGTTAAGAGGATTCATTTGGCTTGTTTAAGATGACCTATTTTTTCATGTTTTCATTCCTGCAGTAACTTCGATCGGTGCTCCGATTGGAGCTGTTTTCCCACTTGACATTGATTTTGATTTATTTTTTTTCTCCAACATTTATGTTGCAACTTAAGACCTGAAACATGTCCGTTACCTTCAAACAGTTTTAAAACAATTCGATGCATTTTTTTGGTAATTTAATTATAAGTTGATGTTGTATTTAATGTTGAATCATCAACTAAATAATATTTGGTGATTCTATATTTTCTTTGGTGATTCTTTTGATATTCTCTCTCTCACCCTCCCCCTCCCCCTCTCCCTCTCTCCTTTCAAAAGTATTCTTACTGATGCATAACAGTATCACATCGTTCAATTTGCTATAAAACGATGGCAACTTATTTCTTAAAAACTAAACTTTCATATTCTAGAGGAAATTAAATGTGGCAGTTATCGCTCTTATTCCGAATTCATTGACTGAAAGAAAAATAGATTGAACCTAAATATCATAAAGCACTGTCGGACAAACAAGATTTAGTAATATTGTCAAGGTTCCTCTTAGAAGCTGATGCGAAGTATCTTTTTCAAATGTTTCACGCCTAAGAAAACCTTTCTTGCCGCATTACCGCCTTCATCGCCGAATAAAACGTTAGCTTTAAGAGTTTAAAACTCGTTTTTCTTGTTGTAATTATTTCCACATTAATTATTCAAGACTATGTTCTTTATTTTTCTTATATTCTGTTTACCTAGAGAAATATAAACTTAAAAATAGCACTCTATATATTAACAACAAATTAGGTTTGTTTGCACTTACCACTATCTACAACTTTTAGACGGGCACGCTAATATCTTCTACCAGGGTCGTCACGGTCCCGCCCGAAGATCAAGGGCGAGTAATAGGAGCTTGTTTTGGTATGCCTGTAATAAAAAATGTTTAATGTTAATTTTGATAGACAACAGTCTAAAAGATTAGTCGCAAAACTCAGATTCTTCAAAGTATAACTAAAGTGTAGGGTGCGGTTCGTTCGTTGGTGACTTTTTATAATGGTAAATTCAATTGGACGAAATCGATATTGAAGGAGCGTGCCCTATATCTTAGTTATACTTTCGAGAATGTGAGTTTTGCAACTAGTAACTATAAGTTGTGTAACACTTTCAGATTTAAAGCCTTGGTGCCATTGCAAGATGATAAAATAGAAATAGGGATAGAATCCTTCCGATGTGAAGTAAAGAATATTCCTTTAAATTCTTTCGAATTCATCCAGAAAATGTGTTTAAAATATTAAATTTGTTTAAGGTTTAAGTTTTTTAAAAAAATTATTTGCGACAAATTAGGCAATGTTATCAGAAAGAAAAGGGTATTTTAGTACATTGTATTTAAATTAATTAATATAAAATTATTACGTCACTAGCGTTCCCAACCAATGGAGCATTTCTTTTTTTCTATGGTTTGGCCAATTGGCATTGATTTTATTATTACAGCTTGTATCACATGCTGTTGATTTTTTTCAACATATCATAATTCATTTTAACATCGAGCTTTGATTCTTTTACTAATTACATAAGACATTGCTCCTGAATGAGCTGTCTAATGATAATGCGGATACCACATCTATCACAACTTTGGAGTATGGATGACTTTTTGTGTTTCTTCTAGCCTCCTATACCCAAAATATTCAGGTTAGTTTAAATTATAGTCGCACGAGGGCTATTGGCGACTTTAACGAAATGGCAACAGTGAAAATATTGATTAAAAATGGAATTTGCATGTTATTTCAATGTATATTAAATGTTTAGTTACTATTTAAATTTTAAATAAACTTCTAATTAAAATTTTTTAATGAAATTTGGAATGTAGCTTAATCTGATTTAGTTTCGTGAAATAGGATACTGTTTGTTTCCTAATAATATTGTGTTTAAGAATTTTAGTTTAAAACCTTCGATAGTTATGCAATTCTTACAAATGTAAAATCTTTATTTCTATAAACAAATATGGTTTATTTGTTATAAATGATTCAATTCGAATTAAATAGACTATTTTTTATGATATTTAATGAAATTTTTAACGTGAGCCGAATCGAATTAAAGTTGGAAGTTAAAAACAATTGGAAAAAAACTATAATAAAAACTTTAATGATCTCAGTTAAAAGTGAATCTTTCTTAATTTGTTATGCAAGGAATTTTTATAAAGTATAAAATTTATTAAATGTAATTTTTATGGCATGAAAGTTTGAAAAAAAACCTTGGTAAAGAGGAATTGATTTTGCTACATTAAAAAAAATGTATAAGTAAAACCTATTATGCTCTAACATGTTACAAGAAATTATCATAATTAGTATTATGAACACCTATGTATTTGTAGTATAACCCCAGACATTTTCTATTGTAAATTAAGCTTTAAACAATTAATCGTTTTATGAATTCACTGTAATTGATTAGTTAAGCAAATGATTTAACAAAATTTCTAATAATGATGAAACTTACAAACTTCGTTATACATATAACGAATATTACTTTATGTCAAGTTTGTGCTTTACAAATTACGTACTGCTCTAAACATTTAACGTTCTACTCTAGACGTTTAATGAATATTAAAAAATTTACTATAAATTTAACTCACACAAATTTGAGAGAAATTTATTGTTTTTTTCTTTAAAATTTAAAATTGCTTTTTGCTGTATTTACTAAGATTTTTATAACGAAAAACATTTGTTCTGTTTTAAATTTTCTAAAATCTTGTGCTAATTAAAAAAATATGCTGAAATAATTAATTTAAAGCCTTTTTTCAGATTTTCTTTTTTATATTTAAGAAAACATCCTATGATTTTTTTTAAATAAGACAATGTTTATTTTAATAATGTTTAAAGTTAGCATGTTTAGTAGACATTAACAATGAAATATAATTTGATCCTAAAATAACAAAAGTTGTACTAATTTTTAAAGGGACAATAATTAAACAACATGCTATTTTACGGTCGATTTGGTGAAAGATAATGCATCTCGAACGACTTAACGTAAAATAATGATTGATTATGCATCGCAAATAACACTTTTCGACTTTCTATCTCATTTTCTTTTTCTAAATCTCTCATTTACATGAAGATTTGGCGACAGCTCGTAAAGTGTGTGTGAGTTATGTGGCAGCAATTGGGAAGTGTAACGATAAGTATGAACATCTATCTTAAGATCACAAGGTCAACACAGTTAGCGTTTGAAAAACAGGCTAAATTTGTTTTCTATTTTGTTTGGGTGTTTTACTTTTCCACAAAACGCATAAACTGAGACAAATCTGACTAAATCTATGTTTTCATTTTGAAATGAAACATTTTGTTTTAAATGTGACGACAAAATGCTTTCATTTTTTTAAATAAAATTACTTTTACTATAGTTTCCTGTTAGTATGTACATTATTTGAAAAACATCTGTTTCATCACATGCTTGCAAAAATTATGTTTAGATTTTAAAAAAAAGCAATGTTTAACCCTAAAATTACAAACTGTAACAGAAATTTTCCCCAGATAAACTTTAAACTACTTTTTTAAACTGGCCGGAGATATTATTAACTACTATTTAATTCGATTTTTCAAACACTAAACTTTAATAAAAATGAATTTTCTTCCTCAAATGTCTCTAATTCAAATTAAAACCAAAAAATTCGTATATTGATGAGTCAAATTGCTGCCGATTTTACAAGCAAAATATCCTAGGGTAGTACCGGTTTGTAGTTCAAACGTAATAACAATGCGTTTGTATTTCGAGGGTTAAATGTGACCTTTTCAGTATTTTGCATACTCAAAAATAGGTGTAAAATACCTTCATATACTTCCTTAAAATTTGCCGCAATAAATTTAAATGAGTGTGCGTTTAAAATAAATGTAAAGGAAATTGAAAGGGCTTCGCTTCCTTTGGGAAATTTTCTTCAGATTGATGATCATAAGAGTGATCGTTTCAACTATCAAAGCTTTAAACAAAATTGAAAGAAATGGGAGGAAAGTAGGAGTCATTTTCAAAATATATTAACTATCCAACCATTTCTTTTTAAAGAAAAATGAAGATTTCATGATATTTATTCTGGATCTCCAAATACACTTGACACTATTTATTATTATTTTTATCAATTTTGTATTCCCGTAAAAATCTTTTGTAAAATCTTGGTTTGCTATTGTCGACTATACGCAAAAAGATTCAAATCTATTTGAAAACATCTAAGAAATAAATTACAAACTAAAAATTTAACTGTTATTTTACAACCTGTCAACCAAACTTAAACTAAATGCACTACACGAATATAAATTTCAGCAAATTTTCACATTTATAGTTTAGGATTCTATATTATATAAAGCATTTGTTCAAGTGCTGCATTTATTCGTACGTCGTGTTTTTTTTTAATTACGTTCTTTTCTTTTCAACATAAAACCTTATCTCTTATATTTTCAAAAAACAATATTTTTCAAAACATTAATTATTAATTTACACTACTAGATCAAAACTATCAATGTCCCATTTCGAAGAAAACAAATGGTATCCAAAGTTCCAATGGTAAATAATATCCAAGATAAACAATAACTAATCGTTCAACTGTAATAACAAGTAGTTCAATAGTAAATACATCAAACTTATATTTTATTTTGAACGCGTGTTTAGTAGAAGAACTGTTTTCTAGTATCTCATATATGCAAAATTATGGTGTTTAATACATCGGGCACCGACAGCATAATTGAGAGGCATTGTTTATTCCCCTCGCATGTTTCCGATAACATAACACATCACGCTGCTGTCATGTTGACCCATTATCGCCATAGTAACTGATTAATGATACGTAAATGTGATAACTAAGCGAACTAAATATATGCGTAACGCATAGTACTTAGTTCCTTTAACATCAATGTGGTAATTGGATGAATAGTTTACATGTTTGAAATGTAAGAGCTTAACACTACCAATTAAAAAAACACTACCAATTAAAAAAGGCACAGAAAAATCACTTTAAATATATGATTAAAAAACTAGGTTTTCAATTTGCTGTAAGAATTTGAAATGAGAAAAATATGGAAAATGGGGAACGATTCTAATAACGTGTTTTAAAAAATAAAATAGTACTTTTTAAGTATTGTATGTGCCCTATTAAGGCAACAATTTTTTTTTTTTAACTCTGCCATAAATTTTACTTGTATTTTTTTCTATATACAATCATGTCTTTTCTGTATATAATCATGTTTCATTTTCTTTCACAACACATTATATCAATTCGTTTTTTTAATTATTCGTAAACACATATTTTAAAGATTGAAACAGTTTCAAAGGATATTTCATTGATATAGAATAAAAATAGTTAGAATTTATTAAATTATAGAATATCCAACACTGAAGATTGTTTTTGTTTCTGACACGAAAAGTCCCCTCCATCCAATCTTGGATGATTAGATTGCATTTTTCTTTATGTGTTTATTTTTATATCTTTTAGATGACAAAAACTAATGACACGTTATAATTTTTTTACTTTTCTACTGATATCAAAAACTTATTTCTCCAAAGGCAAAATATAGTTGGGATACATTATTTATTCGCTTGACCTCAAAAACTAGTATTTGTCTAAGTGAACATCAAGCTTTTTATTTATTTACTTTCATTTTCTTTTTCGGAAATATCTTAAGCAAAAGTTAAACGATCACCATAAATCTCTTTCGTAAAAATATATATTAATTTGGTAAAGACACATGCATTCAATCAAACTACTAATTTTTTAAAAAAGAAAATATTGCATCTATATAAGTGTTTTCAGCTGTATTAATTTTGCCTTTTCAAAGAACAAGCTGAAAGTTATAATATGAAAAATACGTTTGGGTATATTAGCTTCCACACTACGTTTATAAAGTAAAAAGTGGAAGGTATTATAATCGTTCAGTCCGTCTGTCTGTCCGTCTGTCCGTCAGCCACTTTCATAGCCCGAACTACAAATGCTACAGACAAGTGTGATACGTCAAAAAATTCAGCGCATCGAAATTAGAATACATTGAAAATTTCAGAAAAGAATTCAAATTCGAAGTACTTCAATTATTTAAAAAACGGCAAAATTTAATGCTCAATTAAAATGCATAGGAAGCAATTTTTATTAGAATTAAATCACCATTGCCATTCGCAACAATCGCTCGAGAAACTTTAATTCTTTTAGACAATAAATTAAAATAAATTTATTTTTGCGACATCGATCAGTTTGAAAAGACGTCAAATATATTTCACTACGAGATTCTTTGTATGTTGATATGAAATATTTTCATTCTATTTAAAAGCGAGGAATATTACATATTTATTATTTGAAATATAAATTAATTTTTGCAAACGATAAGTAATAATTATTGAATTTTCGAAATAAAATAAATGAAACTAGCCAAATTTAACATGTAAATGTTTAATATAGAATTAATGCTGTGTTTGGCGCCTTTTTACCTAGTAAACACAACTGTTGTGTGGAAGCGGGTTAAGTGACAGATTCTGTTACAAACCTGCTTGTTTATGTTATTTGTTTTTTTCTCGTGTGTATAATGGTCATGTGTTATAAATCAAAAGAATTTTTAATGCAACAAACCCATCTCAAATAATATATTCTATCACCCTCTATTTAAAAAAAATGGTCTCTGAGTCCACAAAAGTCTTACCTCCAAAGCTCTTTAAACTATTTACACCTTTCGTTTACACTCCATTTACGCCACAATATTCTAAATACAAAAGAAAACATTCCAAAATATTTTTTTATCTCCCGTAAATGTCGTAAAATGAAATCTAAAAGCCATCGTTTTCTTCAGAAACAATAAAAATAACTCCGACGACAAGACACATAAAAATAGCGACCCTGCTTCGAATTTATGGCTCGACTTCTAACCACTTAGCTCCAGTTATGGCCACAATTTTTTGCTTAGTTTGACGAGATTCAAACTGACTGATTATGAGCAATAAAAAATGGGGCATTGACATCCTTAAAAGTATGACTCGTGCCTATTATAAATTAAGACTATCAATTTTTAATTACATTTCGAGTATGATTGTTAATTAGATTAACTTCTCAATAGAGGACATTGATTATTTCCATGGATTACATGTACTATTGCTAACGTTTTTTTTTTTTTAATTTTCATATTCTAATAAATATCTAAAAAGATAATCATAAATATTATTTTTCGTAAAAAACACATCATTTAGGTAATCTTAAAGTACACTGGGATCTTCTCGCTAAATGTTTTTCAAAATAATAATAAGTGTAAATGGTTAATTATCTACAATGCAAAAAAAAACACCTCAGTAGCGCGACAGCTCATAGTGGACCTAAGCCTGATGTGTCCATTTCTGCTCTCCTTACCAATGACTGTGGAGATAAGCATGGCATCTTTTGTGGTAAGCCTCACGCGGAACCCCTGGGTTTAGTTCTTAAGTATGCTTGATCCTCATATTATCGATCCATTTTACGAAGAAAAGGTTAAATAGACCTTTCCTAATCAAGGAGAGACTCGAACCTCGGAATCGTGCCATAGTAGCCAGTAATTTTCTTAATATTTTTCTAAAAAATATTAAGATTTTTTGGAAAAAAAACTCTTACTTCCTAAAATATTTTAAGACCACAGCTCAATTTCAAACTCTTAAAGATATGTAACACATCGTGTTCCATTTCTGAAGGTAAACTGCTGAAATGTTCATACAGGGCCTCGCATATGCAGATGCAGCCCTGAGCATAAAAATTTAAATTCCATGACCAATATAAAAGAAAAGTACCATATTTGCAAGCTCGCGTTTGATCCTGTGAACTACTAGCATTTGTATATTTAAAATACATACATTACTTAGGATACAAACTTAAAACACATTTTTACAAAGCTGATAGCTACAAGATTGTCAAACTAAGATAGAGAACTTATTGGTCCGCCATATTCATCGCTATTTCTATCACGAATCGTTTTTTGGGCGAAGAATATTCCGAGATCTTAATCTGGAACTTTTTATTCTTCCATCAAGATGTTTTGTTGAGAGCGCAAGTGCTCAGCTTTATCGAACGAATGATCCTCACGTGGATATTGTGGGTGTTCTTTTTATATTCTAGAATTTAGAATCGTGTTTTTGTGAGCAATAGAACTAGGTCTGAGTCATCAAAATTTACTACGAACCTCATCAAATATTTCATCTATATATTACGTTTATTTAAACTTCAAATGCATCACCAAATAATGGTTTTGCACTCTAAAAACGACATTTTCGAAACTGAGTAAAATGTAATCAAACCAGTATATATGTCGCATAATCAAAATTGCTCAGAGTAAATATTACCCAAGTTTGAAACGTGCATACATCTTTTCTAAAACCATACATATACTCAAGGTTATGCTCCCGGTTTTTATTTTTGAACGCGTCCATACTTCGAAAATAACTTGATATTGACTTTATGTCCTTATTTTTTTAGTATGTTCTCATTTCAAAATTGAGAATATCCTTATTTTAAAATTTAGTATGTCCTTGTTTAAAAATTGAGTATCGTGATTATTTGTGGATTTTTTACTATTTTCTAGTACATATTCGATTTATAGGATGACTGGAAGTAGATGGGATACGAACCTCAACCCACCACAAAAAAGATTATATCTTTGGTTCAATACGATAGCCAATAGGCAAACTACCCTGGGGCACCATACTAGATTTAACGAATAAAAAGTAACTATTGTGTGAAACTGAGTATTTGTCTGGTATTTCAGAATTGAAAGCTTTTCATCGTCATATTTGAAACAAAATCTTTCGTTTCAAAATGAAAACATAGATTTACGCAGATTCGAAAGTGCCATTTTTCTCAGTGTGTTTTAATTTGAAATCCGAGATCAAAATTGAAACTATTATTTGTACCAGGAAATATTATTAATGTAATTTCTTTTTAACAAAATACTAAAAAAAAAATCTTTTATTGGCTAAGTATACTGAGAATTCAAATTATCATTATTTTAAATATTTTCAAATCATTGTAAGTAAATACCTATTTGTGTTCACTATAATGAAAGTTTTACTAAAACAACTTTTTACATTTTTAATTTATTTTATAATTCTTATTAAATAGTTTTCGTAATACAAATAATTTTTGTCGTTTTACACATAAGAATAAAAATAATACTTATATCTTCTCTCGTCAAACGCAAATAAATTGTGCTATTTCTGTTCAACAAAAAGAAAAATCTTTGATTTACAAAAACAATTACAAAATAGTCCTTTTTCATTCTTGATTTGCGTAATTAATTGTCTAGTTACCAAGAAGCGTCAATTTAGAGACTTGTTCCATTCACATAGATCCTAATTACTACACTTCCGCGTGTTTCTTGAATGGAATGAAATAGTTAAAAACCTTATATACCGCACTTAATTGTCACATCCATCATTCAACAATAATTGTTTAGTGTACATAAAATTGTGAAACGCAAAAAAACTCCACACTGTAAAAAATTTCTGTAAAACTGCAGCGCATTTTGCGGTTATTTTTTTACATCACTTTGTTTGTTTTAAGGCAAATGAATCAACTTTCTTCAATAAAGTTTACGCAATACCGATGGATGCATCCAATCACCGCTGGTACAACATAATATATTTTAAATAATATGTAAATGAACAGCACAGGGTGAAAGTAGCACTTTTACCGTCACACGGTGTTTGTAAATTAAAGGGATATTTTTACACTGTAGGCGAAGATAAATTATTATGTTTTGACTAAGGGGGACCAGACCCCCTAACATTTTCAAAAATGACATTTCAATGTTTTTAGAGTTTCTTAAAAAAGCTTTAAACAATCTTAGCTTTACAATGATATCTTAAAATAAAAGTTTCAAGTACTAGAAGTATTATTAATATATTTTTTTTAAATGTTGTTTAGGTAAAATCCCCTTATGTTTCATAGGTAAGAAACCACTATTGTTTACTCTAAACGCTTATATCTCAAAACTTACTTTTTCAATGTGCATGTACCTTTTTCTCGGAATCTACTATAAGTATCAACCTGAAATTTTTTATACGTATTTAAGAAGTGGCTTTCTAAAATTCTCTAGAAAGATTTGTGTATAGCTATCTTACTTTTTTTTTCTTTTTAATATTATTGATGATTTTTTAAGTCAAAAATATGTAGTTTCACTTAAAAATTTATAATTTAAAAAAGAAACAAAATTTTTTAAAATGCCTCCATTAAAGTATAGTTGAACATCCATTTAATAACTAGTAAAAATTTCATTGAAATGTATCAAATAGATTCTGAGAAAAAAGTACATAAAAAAAGGTCATTTTAACATGGGCTTCAATGGAGGGCTCCGGTCCCCCTTAGTTTAACTATCCAGTCGTACAATCGCGCATGCAACTCAAAAGTGATCAGTCATAAATGTTGGCCATTTTATGTCCTTGTGTGTAAGTAATTGCCCCAGTACTATTGATGTAATTAAAGTTTCAAACAAGTCCTGTGTAAACAACATATTTAATTAAATTGCATAATTTGAAGAACATAAGGTTATAACCAAAGAGTACGATTAATCTTAACCAATTAGCGAGTATACTATATTGTACACTGCTACAAGAAATAATGGCCAAAATCTTAGAAAGTTATTCCATCCAACTGACAAATGTACATAAGACAATTGAAGAGCTTAAAATGTATGTGGGCTAAGCACATCCTTATCATTGATCTTTGATATTTCCTAGTGGAAATCACATATTCCAAACCTCTGTATAACGCATCCCTTATACATAGATATATGATTTATTTTCTGACGCGATTAACATTGACTACATAACTGTGTAATCTGACTCATGGTAAGTTAAATGATAGTTATGTATGGTATAATATCCTATTCCACCCGTTAACACATGTTAATTACAAAATGTACAGATTGATTACACGCAGTTTATCTTTGCATTACTAAGCATTGAATGCAATTTACATTCAACTATTCAGTTTCCCAGACGAATTTAAACTTTACAACACCTTAAACTTTTAATATATTCGCCCTTTTCTTGAAACTTAATTAATGCCCATAGACACTATGAATGTATTAAATATGGTAAATGATTACATTTAAACACATAGATACCTACACGCTACAGTACTTCGAACTGTAATCCTCTTTTAAACTTCACTGAACAATATGATAAGACTAGAAATGCATACCAAAGGATAGTAATTATTACGGGGAATGTTTACCATTTCGTAATACTCATTTAACTATCATGAATTATTTTATTTAAATATTAAAGTTGTTAAATCAAACTAGAATCATTCGTCTTGAAATGTTTTCCCACTTTGGTTATTTGCTCTTAGAACTAACTATCTCATGGCTGGGTAATTTATTTAAGATTTAGCATTTACGAGCAGTGAGAGGTGTAGTTTATTGAATTCATTAAACTGTAGTTCGAATTGATTTCATTTCGTAATATCACGATTAAACTCATTGATGTAAATGTTACCGTTAAGACACGAAATCAGCTAAAACTAGAATTAACGTGCGATAGTTAGTTTTGACTAAGCCATGGGGCCCGGTTGGCCGAATGGTTTGGACCATTACGCTAGCAGTCTGCGCGCTGTAACGGGTACGGGTTCGATTCCCGCCTTTGCCCTGGGTGTACTTTCCTTTCTGTGGGACAGTAAAAATTATTTCTGTGTTTGTCTTACTTGACGAAGGCTTATATAAGCGGGTCTCTGATCAAGCACACAAGCCAGAATATATATATGTACCTACCCCTACCCCGACTAAACCATTAGTTATATCTAGTTTTTAATACGTGAAACCAGTTATACCAGTTAATTTTAAGGAAACTTAAACAAAATAATAACAGGTACCAAAATTTTCCTTCTGGTGTACAATCTTAAGTGGCAAAAATATTGATATTTTTCAAAAATTCAAAAACAACCCTGACCACGTTCGTAAAATATATTTTTTTATGTTTTGTACAAAAATCATTACAATAAATTAAATTATACACGATTTATTTGAAAAATTAAAACGATTCCATTTTCTGTGAAGAGAACAGTTTGCATTGATCAATTTAGTCCTATATAATTGATTTTCGTTGAAATTAACGTCAAAACCAAATTAGCAAGAAATATATATATTTTTTATTCAAAATTGTCAGGGCCGTTTTTAATGTGTGAGTTCGTATTATAAAATTACGTTAAACTATCACAGTCCCTACACCTTCTATAGGTTTCAGATAAAGCTTAAATAATATATAGAAAATGTTAATATTAAATTAAAAGTCGAGCCTTCGTAGTTAATTGTACTTTTATCTAAAATATGCTAGATAATTCTAGTTTCTTCTAGGTGTAACTATTTTAACTAATGCATTGCGTCAAAGCTAGTATTAACTAGGGAGATATAGTTTCAGCTAGTGTAATCTAGTTATAAGTATGGCGCTAGCTAAAACTAGTTCTGACTAGTTAAGTTTCTGCTGGTTTTGAGTTTTATCGGTAACACCTAATATGATAACGGAATTATATTCTACGTTTCCGTTTAGTGAAACTTAGTACTAGTTAGTAGTTTATAAAATATAGAATATAACTACTAAAGTAGAAAATTATAGTAGTATATTATTATCGTAGAAAAGTTAGTATAGGTTATAACCTATACTAACTTTACTTTTAACACATTTGCGCTCATTAAAACTTTTGGTAATCACATAAGATAACCTCTACACATGACCTTTTCTAGAACTAGATTAATAGATCTAGATATCGGTACGAGAGTCCACTAATCCCAGAATCGCCACCAGATGGTTTGGCGTTGACGACTCATATCTCAGTTTATTCACTCCCGAGTGTTTGCTGCTTTATTAGATTCGCCTTATCAACGAACAAGCTAAAAAAAAGTAATAATGTGAAATCTGGTCTCTAGAATAAAAATTTGGTTTTTTTTCTGAAAAAGTTTTAAATATTTTCAGAAAATTTATTATAGTGAAATTGGCAATTTTAAAATTGTCAATGACTGATTGGAAACATTAAACCATTTCAGTCTATGAGTTAATAAAAAGTTACAGTTAAGGCTTCAGAAAACAACGACAACATTTTTTTAAATGTGCAAAATTTTGAACTATCTGTAACAAAATCACAAATAACTATGAAACATAATAAAATTAATTTAACCATGTTACATTATTGACACCATCATAAATACCTTCTTAACTTTCTATCCAAATCGAAATTTTTTGCCACTTTGGAAGGTCCAGATAAATAACTCATCGGCTTATTCCAGAGGGCTTTATATGTTAAATATAACGGTCCTCAATATCTGAACTGGTCACCTGATGGGCACATGACTAGATTCATACAAGTGACAGTAGTGACACAAAAACTGGGAGTCAGACTTCTCACTCAGAATGAATATTTAATTTTATATAATTTTTATTTTACAAAAATAAATCTTTTTATTATACAATAGAGTAAATATTTTTATTTTTAGTGGTACAATTAATAAAAAAAATTAAAATTTCAATTGAAAACTTCCGAGAGACCAATGCATGTGGTGGAAGGACAAGGGACAGAAGTGACATTTTTAATATTTAAAATTCTCTTGAAGTTATATTTGTAGCAATTTTCCTTCAAAATGCTTCCGTAAAACTATATAAATACTTTAAAAAATAAATGTTATACAAAAAATACTGAATAAGTCGCAATTATAACATTTAACCCCGAGGAAATCAAATTATTCACTTATGGTAGAATCACCCATCCAGTTACCCATTTCAGTATTTTTTTTTACTTATCAACTCAATACTGGCATTTTTTTAATTTATGGATAATACATCGATTAAACGTTAGCCGACAACTTCAGCCTACATAAAAAAAATATCCAAAAGTCATTTTTGGCTATCAAATAAGAAACCAGAGTCAGAAATGTATGGCGATTTTAAAGTAGTTTAAAGTAGAAATCGGCAAACTCCCGCGTATCGAAAATCGGGAATCTCCGGAGATTCTGAAATAATAATTATGTAATAATAACGATTCTGAAATCAGAAACTGAAAATATTTTAATATAACAAAACTTCGGCTACTCAAAAAAGTAAAAGCAGATTTCTGACAATTCTAAAGTTTCGGAAAATTCCCGGAATCTTCTAAGATTGTTAGACTCTAGGCAGCTATCTACTATTAAACCAAAATAAACACATTTTCCAGAACTCCGCTAATATATTTAAAAGAAAAAGAATTTTATTTCTTCTTCTTTTTTAATACCTGAGCGGTACTGTAAAATGGGCTTATTTTAAGTGAGAAGGGTAACAATGTTTTAGAACTATGATTTTTAAAAAATCTCAGTTTCAGAGATAATTTAAAAACACTAAAACTCAATGTTTACAACAGCAAAACCAGCCTCGGATATCAGACGTTCGCGAATTTGAAGTCTACGGCTATCGGCGTAACCTGTACTATAAGTTTAACTATTTAATGAAAATTATCTATTATCCGGAATTTTCAATTATCCGACCTATCTCCGGTCCCAATTAGATCAGATAATCGAGGTTCTACTGTATGTGCATTACTGATATTATTTTATATTTTCATGGAAAATATGTGTATTACTTATGTTTAATTACGATGCATTCTTTCCACAGATAGTCAGTGCAGATGTTTCTGAAGATTGAAGATCGTGTTGTCAAAAATGACATTCACGTAAACATCGAGCATTAGCAAATATCGGTTGGCTTTCGTGAACTCAACGTCTGTCATCCACAAACATTATCGTCTTAGAAAACTCTTTTTTCTTCTGTCTCAGAAGTTGATTCGACACTTGTAAAAATAGAACACAAATGGTAGGTGTTAAGTAAACTGGGACAGTTATCTTTTTGTGAGTCTTTTTCGTCTGCTGTTTGAAAAAAAGAAATTATTCCATCATAAGAAGCTTGTATGGGTTATTTCAAAATATTCGATCGTTTGTAAATAAATAATAATAACTAATACTATACACTTTTCATCTGAAGTATAACTGCCAACCTATAAATGGTCAGAGCAGCCTAAACGTCCGACGACTTATACACCGCGTGCAGGAAGTGCACATTAAATATACTCCAAAGTCCCGACATTACGTACGATGTATCCCTTAAAAGTTACGTTGGGTGACTGCTCAAGTGTCAGGGCGTCACTTAACTGTGGTTCTAAATTATGACGCCCATCGCTTATAGCCCTCGTGTACCTCTAGTGCGATGATAATTCGCTCAATTCAATTTATCTAAATTATCTTAGTAACTTAATGGGATTTTATTGAAAAAAAAAATTTAACATTATTAATTAAATATCTAAAAAAAATTGTCGAGGTCAGAATTTTTTACAATGCAACATAGCAAATATCTTTCTCAGTTCTACGATCAAAATTTAGAAAGAAAAAAAGCTTTGATATATGCAATTTCACATGTTCCAAAAACACTAGTTCAAACATCCAAAATAAAAATAAAAACTTATACGTTGGTATAGGTTACTTCACCAGGTTTAATAAACACAGAGTGAGAGTTTTTCATTTCTTTGATATTTCTCCTTTGCTGACGTCTACTGTAACGGAGTCATAGAGTAAAGAAGAAGATGGAGATGCTTGGCGTGAAAAAAAGTGAAGCCGTCAGAAAGTCGCCAAGCAAGCCTAGTTAGCCCAAACAAATCACTCACTCAATGCTAGTGCATGCCAAAACGCATTATTTTAATCCAAAGCGTTAATTAAAATTCAAAAAAATTATAGTCTGCGCAGTTTTAGGCTGTTACCTGAGACCTGAATTTACACAAGATGGAAGTAATTGTATTAACAGATAAGAAAAACGCGCTGTAATAAAAAGGTTTATTAGATAGTCAGAAATCGCCAAGAAGATGCAGTAAGCCTATACAAACTCCACTGCAGAATAGCATACCAAATAGGGTTTGTTTAGGCTCACTACAAAGCGATCGATGTCTTCACCTAGAAAACCAGTTTTTGCATTGGTTTTTGCCCGGCAGCATCTTCGTCTTCTTTTTAACTTTATGGAGGGAGTAAAAAACGAGTTTGTGAAGTAAAAGCATACGATCGGTAATATATTGTACGAATACTGAATTCGCATAGAAAGTTTATTAAGTGAGGGGTTTCGTTCCAAGTGTTTCTCTTGATTTAGTTTTTTATTATAAAATTTATAAACACAATCCTACATAAAGCCAGCAACTTTTCTGGAAATGTCAAAAAATTTCCATTTGGATGCAAAAAACGGTACGGTGCAAGCAATGCTACAAATGATAACATTATTGAACAATTTATATCAACTAATTTAAACAAACTAAATGCGATAAACTTTTACACCATAAAGCACTCTAAAAATTTAAGGAACGTTAACTTAAAATTTTGGACAGCCGAGCTTCCCATACACACAATTTTTACTAATAATGTTCTTACAATATATCGGTAACTTCCTTATTTATTTAGAAACACAATTCCATACAAAGCCAATAACTTTCTTGGAAATGTCTATTTGGATGAAAAAAAACCATTAAGATAAGGAAGCCACTATAGTTTAACTCATAGTTTCTTTACACAGAAGCCACGACCATGAGCGGAGTTATAAAACGCGCGGAGCAATCAGATGAAGAGAAAATTTCATCCGTTTTATTTTGTATTTATTTGATTGCTCCGCGCGTTTTATAGCTTCGCCCATGGTCGTGGCTTCAGTGCAAGGAAACTATGAGTTTAACTATATCATTTTTACTTCTTTCTCAATTACATAATGTTTGGACTGGTGCCCTTCCCGGATTCGATCTATTAAACCTTTGGTACATTTGCTAAACTACTTAATAACTGCGCGCCACGCAGCCACGGTTACTTATTGTCAGTGATGCATTATATTAAATTGTCCTAAAGGATGTATGTTAAATGAATTTACTTTAAGTTTCTTTTTAAAAAATATTTAAATCCAAAAAAAGCGATGTAAACTTGAAATAATCAGCAACGTTTTCGATACATTAGAGTGACATTAATATTTTTTTTTACTGTGATGGCAACCTAAACAATAGCCACTACCGGAAATTATTTTAGAACATCTAATATAGAGGATGGTTACATAATACTTTTCCACAGGAACCCCATTTGGCAATGGAATGGCTTCGTGTTAAAATGGGAACGGAGGTTGAACAGACGGATAAGCAGACAAGAAGTGTGAAATACATTTTGATGATGTCAAAATTATCAAACAAAACAAGAAGTTCTAAAAGAACTAAAATAACGTAAGTCACCCTGTTACACAACTCATTAGCAACGATTGTCAAAAAAAAATGCCATGCCCGAAAATAATCCTTCTGCTTAAATGTATCAAAATACTTGTGTATCTATAATAATAAAAGAAAGAGTCTGTCTGTCTGTGTGTGTGTCTGTTATCGGATCGTAAAAGACCTACTTATACTGCCCACAGGAATTCGAAATTTTAAAGATAGATTCCCTTTAATACTAACGTGTGCACCTGAGGCTTAGTTTTTTCATATTCGTTCCATTTTTAGAGAAAATTCGAATTTTCTAAAAAAAAAAAAACACCACTTTCGCTCAAATCCGATCATTTTTTCTCTTTCCTGATGCCATCGGCTGAAAAAATTAAATAAAACTTTTAACGAAAACATTTAAAATTCAAAATGTTTATTTTATTCTTTTGCCATTACTTTCAGAAACTAAATTTATTATTTGAAAAATAATTGACACGTTTCAAGTGACGTAATTCCGCCAGTCTTCATTCCCGGATTTTATTGTGGGTTTATTTGATGATTTTTTCATTGGATTTTTCTGTTGACTGCATGTATGCATATTTAAGCAATAAATGTATAGTTAAGCTATTACTGAACTATGATGGTTAATAAAGGCCATCGCACTAGAGCTATTAGTGTGTTATGTCTTTATTTTTTCGCTAAATACGTTGCCAAACTCGCCAAATTATTAACTAAAATTCGCCAAATAGGCAATTTCTTTTATGAATAATTTATAAGCTGGTCGGTTGTTCGAAGGTCATTGTGTTTGAGCTGTATAATGGGTGTGGGTAGCTATATCTATTTTCTCGCCAAATTATTTCCCAAAACGCGCCAAATGAGCAAAAAGGTTTTATGTATTTATGAGGGAATTGTGATGGCATTTATGAGTGCATTTTACAGCGTATTTTTCATTTTGGAATTTTAAGGCAATGAAACGGGATTTTATAATTTATAACGAGCGGAAACAATAATAAGTTTATGATCCTATAACAGGGTATATGGTACACATATTTGGAATCTATTTGATATTTTTTATTCCGTGCGAAGAACGGGTATAAATTTGCTAGTCTATAATAATAAAAGAAAGAGTCTGTCTGTCTGTGTGTCTGTTATCGGATCGTAAAAGACCTACTTATACTGCCCACAGGAATTCGAAATTTTAAAGATAGATTCCCTTTAATACTAACGTGTGCACCTGAGGCTTAGTTTTTTCATATTTGTTTCATTTTTAGAGAAAATTCGAATTTTCTAAAAAAAAAAAAAACACCACTTTCGCTCAAATCCGATCATTTTTTCTCTTTCCTGATGCCATCGGCTGAAAAAATTAAATAAAACTTTTAACGAAAACATTTAAAATTCAAAATGTTTATTTTATTCTTTTGCCATTACTTTCAGAAACTAAATTTATTATTTGAAAAATAATTGACACGTTTCAAGTGACGTAATTCCGCCAGTCTTCATTCCCGGATTTTATTGTGGGTTTATTTGATGATTTTTTCATTGGATTTTTCTGTTGACTGCATGTATGCATATTTAAGCAATAAATGTATAGTTAAGCTATTACTGAACTATGATGGTTAATAAAGGCCATCGCACTAGAGCTATTAGTGTGTTATGTCTTTATTTTTTCGCTAAATACGTTGCCAAACTCGCCAAATTATTAACTAAAATTCGCCAAATAGGCAATTTCTTTTATGAATAATTTATAAGCTGGTCGGTTGTTCGAAGGTCATTGTGTTTGAGCTGTATAATGGGTGTGGGTAGCTATATCTATTTTCTCGCCAAATTATTTCCCAAAACGCGCCAAATGAGCAAAAAGGTTTTATGTATTTATGAGGGAATTGTGATGGCATTTATGAGTGCATTTTACAGCGTATTTTTCATTTTGGAATTTTAAGGCAATGAAACGGGATTTTATAATTTATAACGAGCGGAAACAATAATAAGTTTATGATCCTATAACAGGTTATATGGTACACATATTTGGAATCTATTTGAATATTTTTATTCCGTGCGAAGAACGGGTATAAATTTGCTAGTCTATAATAATAAAAGAAAGAGTCTGTCTGTCTGTGTGTCTGTTATCGGATCGTAAAAGACCTACTTATACTGCCCACAGGAATTCGAAATTTTAAAGATAGATTCCCTTTAATACTAACGTGTGCACCTGAGGCTTAGTTTTTTCATATTTGTTTCATTTTTAGAGAAAATTCGAATTTTCTGAAAAAAATACACCACTTTCGCTCAAATCCGGTCATTTTTTTCTCTTTCCTGATGCCATCGGCTGAAAAAATTAAATAAAACTTTTAACGAAAACATTTAAAATTCAAAATGTTTATTTTATTCTTTTGCCATTACTTTCAGAAACTTAATTCATTATTTGAAAAATAATTGACACGTTTCAAGTGACGTAATTCCGCCAGTCTTCATTCCCGGATTTTATTGTGGGTTTATTTGATGATTTTTTCATTGATTTTTCTGTTGACTGCATGTATGCATATTTTAAGCAATAACTGTATAGTTAAGCTATTACTGAACTATGATG
The DNA here is from genome assembly GCA_019343175.1 of Oedothorax gibbosus. NCBI lineage: Eukaryota > Metazoa > Arthropoda > Arachnida > Araneae > Linyphiidae > Oedothorax > Oedothorax gibbosus. The sequence goes on from CM033278.1 coordinate 14,334,562, forward strand.
GTTAATAAAGGCCATCGCACTAGAGCTATTAGTGTGTTATGTCTTTATTTTTTCGCCAAATACGTTGCCAAACTCGCCAAATTATTAACTAAAATTCGCCAAATAGGTAATTTCTTTTATGAATAATTTATAAGCTGGTCGGTTGTTCGAAGGTCATTGTGTTTGAGCTGTATAATGGGTGTGGGTAGCTATATCTATTTTCTCGCCAAATTATTGCCCAAAACGCGCCAAATGAGCTAAAAGGTTTTATGTATTTATGAGGGAATTGTGATGGCATTTATGAGTGCATTTTACAGCGTATTTTTCATTTTGGAATTTTAAGGCAATGAAACGGGATTTTATAATTTATAACGAGCGGAAACAATAATAAGTTTATGATCCTATAACAGGTTATATGGTACACATATTTGGAATCTTTTTTTTTTATTCCGTGCGAAGAACGGGTATAAATTTGCTAGTATAAAATATAAGATAATTGAAAAACATAGAAGTACAGAACAATTTGAGCAGGCTAAATTATATTACACCAAAAAAAATTCATTTCTTGAAAGACATATATAGAAAATTCTGAAAGGTAGTATCTGATGCCCACATTTCAAACAATTTTTTTTAATCGGACTGTAAGAACTGAAATTATAACAGGCCGTCTTATAAAGAACAGATAGAAAGACTGACGGAAAAGCGTACAAACAGACGGACAAAATCTGAGATTAGTCTTTGATGTCATACCTAATAACCAAAAGAGAATTTTTTTATTTGGACGGTTAGATAAGAATTTGGTTAAAGGGTACAGACGGACAAAAAATCTTCACGATACTTTCCATTTTTAAAAAATTCTTTTAAATTAAAAAAAAAAGAAAGTAGACCAAAAAATACGCATTGATTTACGTAACTTTATATATTCCAAAAATACCGAATCCTACATCAATAACTAATAAATATGAATTGCTATTGGTCTTCACATGTTCCGAATACCAGTGCTACTCAAAAACTCGACTAAAGTAATTCATTTCACCAAAGCCCCAAGTTAAAAAAAGGAAGAAAAAATACTAGTTACAAATTTGTTAAGTCCCGTGTCTACCACACAGCTTGTGTGTGTCGGCACACCAAGTTGATTGAAAATATTGTTTTAAAGTGAAACGAAACACATGGCGTTTCAGCTGAAAAGCCGTTTCAAGAAGCCTTGCATCTTGTTCTAACCCTTTTTTAGTTAGTTTCGGAATTGGGTCAAGAAAGTTTAGACGGCACCAATGATACTTCCGGTTGGTTATTAGACTACTTGATATGGTATTTGGTAATACTTCCTTCGGGACTATTTCTAGTCTATTTTAAGTGTTTTAATATAGTCAACTTTGGCTTTTCAGTTTGAATTTTCTGCAAATTGGCTAGGTCGACACTTGAAACTGCATGTAAAGCGACCTGAATTGCAGAACACAAATACATATTTGATGCATAGGACTTATACACAGTATACACAAAATCAATTGTTCATCTGATATTTTTTTAAGTTTTTGCGATGAATTAAAGATGCATGAGGGATATTGGCGACCCTTGAACTTCAGCACCACGGTCAAGAGGCGAGGCCTGAGCTGGCACCCAATGCAAATTTTATAGCTACATTGTACGCGGCGTTAGGACTTTAGACAACGACCAATTTACCGTGCACCAGTCATATAAAATGTGAACCCTGTTGAGTCTTATTCGTGAAATGTATTTAGAGATACAATGGTTTAAAGTTGTTCACAAAAAAATATAAATAGGGAATCTGGCAACATTTCTCTAATTTCTTCAAAATAACCTAGTCAAATAAGTGAAACATAAGTAACAACTTTGCATAGAAGTTAAAAGTAAGGTTTTGTAGAATAATGTGCTCAACGACATATTAAGAATCGTTAGCTCCGAGAATGGGGTCTGGAACATAACCCGACAGGCCATAAACCCGACAGCATAAAAGGCAAAAATTAGTAATTAAATTGCCTTAATTAAGCATAACGGCATTGATTTACTGATTTGTCGGGGATATTTCGTTCCTGTCGGGATTATGTCCTGTCTACAATATGACTGGACTAAATCTGTTCATAGTTAAGGATGACCTCGCGAACTTAGGACCATTAGACCACCACTAAGTGCCTAGACATAGAAAATACTACTTGTATTTTTCAAATCTAATTTATTTGTAGCGGTATATGATCAATGCAACCAATGCAAATGAATAGCAGGGTCATTGACCACAAGCAGGTGTAAAGTGCACCAGTATATCCTCACTAAGTTAGAAGTTAGATCATTAAGACGAGTTCCGATAAACCAAGGCTCGAAACAACTCAGAAATTTTACTCGTCCCCGAGGACAGCTTGTCCAACAATGTACCCGTCCTCCTTTGAAACTAAACCGTCAAACTCTAATTATATAAATAAATTTTAATTAGTAGTTACTAGGATTGCATTATACAGAATAAAAGAAATACTTGGTTAATTATAGAAATCTATTATTTCTTTTATGAAATAATTTAAATAACGAAGCTCAAGTTATCTGGAATGTCAATTTATCCAAGACTTACTAAGTTTTTTAAATGAATATAATATGATAATTGCCAGTTCCATAATCAAGGAAATTTTGACCGCCGAGGACGGGAGGACGGGCGTTTTTTTGAGCCCTGCTATAAACGAAAAATTTCAAGCTATAAACACTGTAAAAAAATCGTAATGTTACTCTTATATATCGCAAATGTTGCTGGATAGTTTTCAGATTTTAATTTTTTATATTTTCTCCAACAGCATAAGTAAATCTATAATAATAAGAGAAAGAGTCTGTGTATGCCTGTAGATCGTGAAAGACCTACTTATACTGCCCTTAGAAATGCGATATTTTTAATATAGATTCCCTTTAATACCTACGTGTGCACGTTAGGCTTAGTTTTTCATATTTGATTTTTTTAAATTCTATTATTATTTTCCAAAACACACGGGCCGGGACGAAAAAGGGAACGTCATCCATTTTAGATTGAGTGACTGAAACAGGGGCGTCATCCGTCGAATTTACAAAAAAGAAGTTAACTTTTATCTTCTTTTTTGTCTTATCTCTATTTTTTTATTCATTAAATTCTTTAAATATTATTTTGAAAGTTTTCATTTCATATTGTTTGCTTTGGGATTGCTCATGCGCTAACACGAATTCTATTTTATTTTGAGTATTCTGATTTTTTAAAATTTTAATAAGTAGACATGCCTCCTAAACAGAACCACATTTTCTATTAAGTTAACGGGTTTCATCCAATGAAGCTAGTTTAACATATATCCAGGGATTGGAGTAACGCGTTACTTGTAACGCCGTTACTTGTAACTGTTACTTTTTTTATGTAACGCCGAATAACGCCGTTACATTTCTCAGAAAGTAACTCTAACTGTAACTCAGTTACTTTAAGCGGTAACGAAGTAACGAAATATTTCATTACTTTTCCGTTACTTTCCGAAGGCTGTCTGATGATAATTTTGAAATTCCACTCCTTAAAAAAAAAGGGAACATTTCGCAATCCCGAAATACGAGCTTTTCTTGGGAATTAAAAATTAAAGCATAATAGAATTGTCCGCTATGGCTGTTACAGGCGTGACGAATTTTTTCCTTGTTTGTTTACCTTTCCAAGTATCACATAATAAGCCCTAGTATCACATAATAAGCCAAGTATCCATAATAGCCCTCCAAAAAGAAGGGCTTTGAAATAAATCACGCTAACTGCCAAGCAGGTTGGATCCCTCAGTGCAAACCCCTTTGTGTGTTGTCTGAATGCGTTCGAGAACAATGACCAACAACAAGTCCTTTTCCTGGAAAAGGGGTGGGGATGGCCATGGGGGAGACAGGGGGTGCACGATCATTCTTGAGCTACTCCTATTTCTGTCAATACCCACCCAAGCGTTTACTGATGGACTCTTCTCTTTGTCGGGTGATTATCAGGGTAAAGGATTAAAATTAAAAAAAAAATTATTAATTAAAATTAGTGTGTTTTGTTTGTGCTTATGTTTCGTTTATCGTGATTCTCTTTGAATAATGGCTGTAAGACTAAATTTCAATTTTTCTTATAACTTGAAGTTTCAAAAAGTAACTGTGATTCGTTACTTTTTGTAAAAAGTAACTGTAACGCGTTCCTTTTTATATTAAGTAACTGTAACTGTAACACAGTTACTTTTTTAATGAAGTAACTGTAACTGTAACACAGTTACTTTTTTAATAAAGTAACTGTAACTGTAACACAGTTACTTTTTAAAAGTAACTTTCCAATCCCTGCATATATCCTTTTAGGCAGTTCACTATAATTCCTCTTGTCAACCGGTAACCGGTTGCCGTCAATGTTGACACGCAGTTATTAATTGGTTAAATTAATGGACATAAGGATTGGGGGAGCAAATTCACGAGATACCACTTCGAGGAGCATGAAGTTGAGAAAGAAGCAAAAGGAATAGTGGTGCCAATTCGTTTTTTTTTGCATCAAATTGGACATATGTTTACATTTCCAGGAAACTGACTTGTTTTATATAGGATTACTTTTTAAAAATTAAGGAAATTTACTGATATACTCTAGGAACATAGCTGGTAAACTGGCTCAGCTGCCAAAAAATTTCTAGTACCGTTCCTGGTTTTTTTAACTGAACTTATTTAAAATTAAAAATTAGTTTTGCGTACTACGTATATAAAATGCCTGAACAAAATAAACAAGTAGGTTTGTAACATAATCTGTCACTCAGCCCGCTTCCACACAACATTTGTGTTCAACAGGAAAAATTTCACCAAACACAATATTATTCTATTATAAACATTTACACGCTAAATTAGGTTCAATAATTATTTCTTAAATAATTATTATCGTTTGAAAAATTTAATTTATATTTCAAAGAATAAATATGTAATATTCATCTCTTTGAAATAGAACCAAAACATTTCATATCAACATAGAAACAAAGAATCTCTTATTGAAATATATTTGACGTTATTTCAAACTGATTGATGTCGCATAAATAAATTTATTTTGATTTATTATTTAAAATAATTAAAGTTTCTCGAGTGATTGTTAGGAATGGCAATGGTGATTTAATTCTAATAAAAATGGCTTCTTATGCTTTTTAAATGAGCATTAAAGTTTGCAGTTTTTTTAAATAATTAAAATACTTCGAATTCGAATTTTTTTCTGAGATTTTCAATATCTTCTAATTTCGATGCACTAAATTTTTTGACGTATCACACTTGCCTGTAGCATTTGTAGTTTCATCTATGAAAGTGGGTAACAGACGGTCAGACAGACGGCCTGGACGATTAAAATACCTTCCACTTTTAACGTTATAAACGTAGTGTGGAAGCTAAAAATATATTAATATGGAAGTTTGTTTAAAGAAAATGGAACTTTAGCATCATGGTTGAAATGAGAAGCTAAACAAAAATGTTTTTCATTAATCTTAAGTTTAGCCTTATAAATTTGAAAACATTTTTATTGAAATAAAGAACAATTAAGTTTTCTAACAAAAAAGAATGCTCTTGTTTGGTTTCAATAGAAATTTACTCAGAATTAAAATGCTTATGCATGTGGAAATCAAAGAAAAATTGCAGGATTCTTGGAAAACGAGTAACTTTTAATAAAAAAAAAATTTCGCATAAGTTTCTATTGCAGTTGAAAATCAGAACGTCTTTTAGAAAACACAAAAAGTCCCTATGCAAAAGTTTGTCTCGTTTAATTTTACTAAAAAAATCATTCATTCGTGTAATTACATAGCTCCACTTCATAAAAAAATAAAAATATCATGGAATTAAATTGAATTCCAAGTAATCCAAAACTAGAATAAAGTTCATTTTTTAAATGAAAGTATAAAATGCCAAAACTATTTTTTAACGAAGACTAAGCACACCTCTGTCATTTCGCATAGTGTTTGCGCTTAATAAACATTCAGAATCTTTTTCTTTCTCTGCATTTTCCAAACGCATTTTTTCCTTCAATAATTACGCCTCAGGCTCTTTTACCGTTAAAAAACGTTCATATTCTTTAATCAGAATAAATGCCATCATTAGATTATTCCGACTGTGTTTTTTAAAAAATGCACAATTTCTCTAAACTTAGGAAAATATAGTATTTAATGTACATGCATATTGTAGAAAAAATCTATAGATTTTTATTTGGTTAGAAATACAGTGTTACGAAACTTACAAAACTAGGAGTGTGAAACACCTCACAACTTTCAATGGACAATTACAGCGTTTTCCACAAACATATTTATTCGATTAAGCATATTAAAAAACCTCTAAAACTCAAGTATTTCTGGTTTTAAAGATGTATTTATTTTTAAATTCATTTTTAAAGTTAATGATACGTCACTCCTGTTAAACCTCTCTTAGCATAACAGATGAAGTCACGGTTGGCTTTTTTTGTTCTTGGCGGGTTATTTCGTATCCCGTTTCACTGTATCCGTTTGAAACTGTGAAACGTGCTTTCATCCTTATCAAATCTTAAAAAAGTTATGCTATTTTACAGAAACATGTCATGTTCATTCCAGTTAATTTCTTTAAACGTTGAACGATTTCACTCGACTATTCCGATCAGATCCAACAGTCAATAGTTCTGCAATAGCTCATACGCGCACTAGTGTGTGTATTTTAACTGACAACCAAACTTGGAACAAGCTGTTTAACTTCCTTGATATGAACTGGTTACAAATAATATTGTTCCTTCTTTTAATGAGGTTTCGCAGAAATTGTAAGGTTTACTATTTTATAAAGTGTATTACAGCATAGATCGAAACATCGCCAAAAACATAACAGTTGACGTCAAAGCTGTTTTCAGTGACGTACATTTTCGGAAAATTTCAAATGCATTTTTTGTTGAAATTAAACATATTTGTGAATATTTAACCTTACATTCGGAATCTGCAGCTTCTAATGTACCAGAAAAACACATATATTATGAATTTCGCGTTTCATGCAACTTGTCCATTACAATTCAATAATAAATATTTGATGCGCTATAGAATTCGGTTGAAGATTTGTACAAGAAGGTGTTCAATTTTCAGCAGTACCTTTAACACTTAAAACTTCCATTGCAGCTATTCTTTGAGCATGCACGATTCTATCGAAAACCTTATCATGACATACGACAAGTACTATTAGGAACTTGTTTACTAAATGTGAAATCTGGTATCTTTTTGTTTTTCAGAAATAACTTTAAAACCTACAAAGTGCTATAGAAGCTACCCTTTTTTTAAAAGCTTATTTTGACGTTCGACGGGTTCTAAGAACACTTACAGCAAATTTGAAGTCCCTTTTTGTTCGAGCTGTAGAAACAGACTGTTGTTTTAGACAGACAGACTGACCAATGTTTAAATACCACTTTTTCAGAAACACTCAATACCTTCATTACCTTACACAGCGAATCGTTCTGTCTTAAAACAAGATCCCATACTACTACTACTATTACATCTATATATTTCGGCTTGTGTGCTTGATCACAGACCCGCTTATGAAGCCTTCGTCAAGAAAGACAGACACAGAAAGAATTTTTACTGGCACAGAGAAAGGAAAATACACCAAGGGCGAAGGCGGGAATCGAACCCGCACCCGTTACAGCGCGCAGACTGATAGCGAAATGGTCCAAAACCACTTGGCCATCCGGGCCCCTTCATTACCTTATCTTTCATATTGGGTAATTGAAAGTAAAATTATAGTCATAAGTAAATGTTTCTTAAAATAACTTAATATTGCGTAACGAAAATATTAAATTTATTTTTTATGTATGTTCGTAAGTTTATGTAAGTCATCGATAAATGCATTTAAATTCTTTTATTTTTAAACAATTTCTCTAATTTGTTTAGATGTCATGGTTCGAATGAATAAAAAAAATTAAAAATCAGGCAGAATCTCAAAAGCATTTTAGCTCTCTTATAACGAAAAAAAACTTATATTATTTTCTAAGAAACTCTATAATTATTAGATTGTTGTTAGGAAATACACACTCAGTCGTAACAATAGTAATTCATTTTTAATGTACTAATATTGTAATATTCTGATGATGAAGGATCTCCGTCCTGCGAAACATGTCCATTTTTACACAATAAAGCTATCCGCGTCAAGAATCAATGTTGTTTTCTTCTTGTTACCTCAAGTAAATCATTAGTTTATGATTTTATTTATATTTGTTTAACCCTCGAAGGGATGCAGACGTATAAACCCCTCAACTGACTGTCTTTTTTCCCAGCAACACATATACATTTTGAAAATTATAAACTTATTCATTTTATTAAATTTCAAGATTTAGAGCACGGAATTGGTATTTATAACCAACTGCTACAAAATTATATATTTTTTAAAAGTTTAAAAAGTTGATTTTTTTCTTGTTTCTTACGCAGTCAATCTTACAGTAACAATCTTACGCAGTAAAAAACAAGTTTACACCTCAAACAATGTTCTTATAGCTCAGAGGGCTAAAAAAAAGTTTTAATAGAGGACTTTGGTACACGGACCTTTGATAACTAACTCCTGGTTTCTGACCCAAGCAACGGCTTGAACCGCCAAATCTGTAATGTCTTTAGAATGCGATAAGACATTCTAAAACAATTGGTTTGCTTTGTGTTCTACTTACGAAACCAATGTTTCTATACTAGCACAATTCCTGACATTTTTCTGTTGCAATTTAATGAATTTTTATAAAAAATAATACTGGTTTTAAATTGGATAAAAGAAATTGTTAAACAATCATCTATTCGAAAAGTCAGTGTCAAACAACTAATTGGACATCGTTTGTATACTTCAAAAATTTTAAGTTACGTAAAGAATTATGTTCAAAGAAAAAAATATATAACATGCTTAGTACAAAGTACTGAAAATAGAAAATATAATCCGGATATAAAAAGAGAACCTCGACTACTTTTTATAGAATGGGATTAAGTCTTCTATAGGTAACTATAGATAAACTAAAGCACACGAGAACCATCCTAATTATTTTTTTGCATGCGTCAATATTAAAGTAACTTTGAAAACAAGTTTCAAAGATGAATCAAATATTTTTTTTTCATTTAAAAAAAATAACTGCTGATACATAAAAATGGGATTAAAATAACTAAAAAAAAACTAAACCCAATTTCAAAACTAGTACTTAATATTAAATAATAATTCATAAAATCAAAACTAATCAGCTGCATTGAAACTTATCAGCGCACAAATCTTAGATGAGTCTAAAGAGGGCCATAATATGACATTGAGAAGCATTTTATCATTATTGGCATTTCAGCTTTAGATAAGCATTACATGACCGTTCTTTATAGTTTATGCTCCAAATCGTTTTGATAATTCCTAATTATATTCCTAATTTACAATAAAACAAAAAAGTTTTTTTATGTTTGTAAACTTCGCACTTCGACTTCTGAAAAAAAAAAACTTGTTCTTCGCAATGTAACATTTGTAAAAAAAAATATTTTTTCACTAGTAACCTTCCTACACATTTCTTTTACTTTTTCGATTATGAAATATTTCCGGCTGTCTATTTACAGCCTCCGATGAGCTTTAACACAGCTGAATTCGCCTCGTAATTTAGAACCCTGGTCAAGTGACGAAGTTAACACCTGCGCGGGCAAAAACAAAGGTTTTTTTTTCAATTTAAGTGTTTTGGAAAGAGGAAAAAACTACATCACTTTCACTCAGATCCGGACATTTTTTTGTTTCTGTAACTGTTAAAAAATTGTTATAAAAATAAGTAAAATTAAAAATGTTTAATTTATTCTTAAAAATATTTTACGATATTTTTTCTTAAATTAGCATTTTTAAAATTCTATTAATCCAGTTGTTTTGTTCAGCATCAATTTAAAATGCATTGTTTTCAATTTCTTCCCAAGGTAATTAACCTTTATAAAATTTATGATTATAAGCACTTATTCCCTATATAAGTTTAGCAAAATAAGTTTCCTTTATCCAATTTTCAAGTTAAACACAAAGTCAATTTTTTTCAAGAAAAGTACGCAATGTTGTCGTTAAATATTTGAAAATGCCTTTAAAAGAAAACGATCTGATAATAATAGAAATTAAATATCCTCCAATTACATACGCTTTTTTAAAACTTCTATGTTCTTACCTATTCAAATTGTGTGTAAGCCGAGCTCTTTAACTTATTAACGACGGTTGGCAAGAAAATTTGCCCCGCGAAAATGAGCTTTCTGGTTTATGGGCAATTCTACCATAATTTTTAATTTTATGTCCCTTGGGCATAACTTTAAAAAAATTAATATTTCTTTTCAATTTTTTCTTATTATTCTAATAGACTGGACCTTATATAATTACAAAACGGAATTTTAAAGCAAAGAAACTCTAAAAAAAATTTAGGACACAAAACAATGCAGAAAATTCCTTACCTTCCCATGTCCCGAATGTTAAATTTTTAGTTTAGGCCTCAAACTAACGCATTTTTGAGCTAAAAATTACATTCATTTGGATTTTAAATTGAACTAATACTATATCTTAACAAATTCCTTCCATAAAATTTTGGCTTTTAATATTTATAATGTGTATTTCTCTTCCCCTAACTTTGTCTCTGGGTTTTGGTACATTCACTGACCTCATTCCTCAAGTGGCGAAGAGAGGCACTGGATGGAGCTACAGTGATTCTTCAATCATGAAAACTGTATTGCAGAAAACTCACATTTCAGTTAGTAGCCGCATTTTTTTTGCTATACTTCACCAATAAGCCCAAAAGTTAAAAACCCCAGTAAAATGGGCTGCGTGACTTTATTACTTTCCTTACAATCTCCCATGGTTAAGGTTAATTTTTGCTTAATAATTGGAATTTTTTCTGTAAATATGTTTAAGTGGAGTATAAGGAGTAAAAAAAATCCATTTTTATTAAACTGGAGTTAGTTTCAACACAAAAAAGACCGGAAAACATCGTGAATTTCCTCACCGCCTGTTCTTTACCTTCCGATCCTAACCGTCACAATGATCTAGGGATGGAAAACCGAAACCTGTTTTAAGACTAACCGGTTTGTTCGTGACTTCGGAAAATTAGTTATTTTCATAAGGCAGTTTAAACCGGTTTCTTTGAAACCGTTTTTTTTTTTCAAAACTACCATCCCTAATTTTTTTGGTAAAAAAAATTCAAATGAGCATTGCTTAACTTTTTTTTTATAATTCTAGAACCCTTATAAACCTTTTTACAAATATTTGAAGTGATTTTGAAAAAATAAATTTCACAAGTTTTTTATACCTGAAATTAAAAATTATGGTAGAACTGCCCTTATCTAAATAAACCAAATATAAGACATATGAAGTCTATAGTCTTAAACAACTTATGTAAGAAAAGTTGAATTACACGAAAAATGAATTTGCAAAACTTAAAGTTACCGTTTTTATTTGGAAATGGTGTTAATGGTATTCCAAAAGTCGTCGTTATTGCGTAAAAATCAAAAATGTCGACGGAAGTATTCACTTACAACAAAGTTTATAGCGCTAATATCTTTTCTTTTGTGTTACTTTCATTTAAAAAAAAAATTAACAGATAATTTTCTTTATAAAGATTTATAAACAAAGAACTTAATTATTTGGCCTTAATCATGCATTAAAATACTTATTGTCTCCAATTTCAAAAGCAAAATGAACACTGACTCTTTGTTAAGCGAAGATATATTTTTAAGCTTTTTTTTTACGTTATTTCATTCCTTAACTTAAGCTTCTAAACAGTCTTAGTTGAAGTCATGGTTGAGTTTAAGAATTATTTAGACAGCAAAAGAAATTAATAATTGTCTCTCGTTTGAAGAAAGAGCCCAAGCCTTCATTTTATCTAGCACAGGATCAAAATTTTAGAAAAAAATTGTTATTGGTAATCTTTTTTAGAAAATTTAAGTTTGATTTTTAGTTTTTCTTTATTAAAAAAAAGTTTAGCTTTTGTAATAGGATTTATTATAAAACTTTGATGTACATACGAGAGTTCCCTTTTGCATTGCCATACTTTAAATATACCATAAAAGGTTTTAGTTTAATGTTTGAAGTATTATTGTTGAAATTTTGTTATGACTTTATGTTGCCATAATCGTTTTCAACCCAGAAAATGATGATTTCATAAAAGAGTGTACAAATCCTTTAGGAAGGATAATGTAAATGAATCCAATTATTTTTTGTAACCGTCTGAGGGATAAGCTATATGTACAAAGTGTCAACTTGATTTCTATACATGCGATTTAAATTTTCACTCATTTATTAAAAACTTTAGTATTTTTGAAATACTAGGGGACTCTGTACCCTGCTGTAAAATATGAGTAAATAAAAACTGTTTAAAAATTGATCACCAGATGGCGACAGGAATTTTCTTCCGTTCGCATCTGGCCTCTGTAATATTTTTAATCTTCTTGAATAAATGTTCTAAGCAATAAGACGTATAAATGATTATCTTCTAAACTTACTACGCAGTTAGTTGAACTAAGTGAAACAAACCCTTGAAAGTTTCTTTATGTTTTGTTGTTACACGCAGGTTTACTAGATTGTATAATAGAAGTTAGAAGTAAATTTTGGATTTTAAAGGCTAGACGTTTTATTAAAATTATATTGTATAATTGTCGTGTGTGTAAAAGATTCATTGCACGAGCAGGGCAAGAAATAACAGGTCCATTACCTGCAGACAGAGTCGAAAAGGCAAAACCCTTTGAAATATGTGGGGTTGATTTTTTTGGACCACTCTATTTGAAAGATGGTTCAAAATCTTATGCCGCTATATTTACCTGTGGCGTAAAGAAACTTTCAAGGGTTTGTTTCACTTAGTTCAACTAACTGCGTAGTAAGTTTTAGAAGAGAATCATTTCATGCGTCTTATTGCTTAGAACATTTATTCAAAAAGATTAAAAATATTACAGAGGCCCGCTCTCCGATCCCCAGGGAATGCTCGTTCCGCGATTCTGTCACGCTTCGCTCGCACATCGGCCACTAAATTATGTTAATCTGGCTATTAAATACCATTTGTATTAAAATAATTATTATAGTCCAATTTTGAATTTTCAGCAATTCCGCTTATTTTGGTAATTATCCTGAGGAAATTACTGCGAGAATATTTCGTTACCCTACTTAAATCGATTTTTAATCGTACAAATTTTTAATTTTTCTCATCAACGACGACTTTTTGAATAGTATTAACACTTTCATTTGACCTGAATAAAAACGCTAACTTTATTTTTTTTTTTAATTTTTGTTTTCCGTTTAACTTAAATTGTCCTACATAAATTGTTCAGGATTATGTCTTTATTTGTCTATACTTAAGTAATAATCACGTTGAAAATGACATTTTCGAAAAAATTGATAATTGTTTTTATGTTGTTTGTATTATTACTCAGGTTTTCTTGTTTCTAAAACTGTCATCTTTTCAAATGTGCCGCAATTAGAACGAACGTAGTGATTAATTTAGTAAAGGTCAGTAGCACTAGAATTAACCAGATGTGGAAACTTTAAATCCGTTTTTCTTGCATTTCAATTTTTAAATAAATAGCTTCAGTTTTAAATATATAACTTAATAAGTTATTGAGGAATTTAAAAAATTCTTTGTTCTACTAATTTAAGAAATTGTTTCCTGGGGAATATACCTAAACAACTTGGAAAAATATGTTTTTTTATTTTGTTTTGACCTATTAATCATTTTGACACGCCGTAAAAAATGTTGAAAATCAGACTGTCTTTGTTCGACTACTAATAAAAATTTCATTTTTAAATAAAATCTTTTGGTTTTAGGTATATTCCCTAGAAATAAGTTTACAGTTTAACTTGGTGGTTTTAATTTCTTAATAGGTCGAACAGTTTTTTTCTAGCCTTATTGAAGTTTTTGGCAAAAAACTGCAAAAAAACGCATAAAATTACCATATTTTTTTTTTAAATGGTATGTATGCCAAATTTTACTTGCTATAAATAGTTATTTCTTTCACACACACAAATACTACCAAAATTATTTTCTAGTTCATATTTTTTAAAAAAGTGCTCCGAACGTGTTCGGATACCTTAAGATAAATTTAAGTAGAAAGGTCCTTTTCGCGTGTCACATTATTTTGCCATTCGTCATTAGTGGATTAAAGATCGTATATATACAGAGAATCGAAACTTTAAAACAAAGTTGTTTGAGAGTGGTTATGAATCTGAGGAAAATATATGTTGGGAAATTTTAAAATCATTGACGCAAAAATCCTCTTAAATTGAAGTTATTTTTTGCTATGCCATTACCTTATTATTTAAATCTGACAGGCGCAACGCATATTTTACTACTATCTAAACTCAAATATGGACAGACATGCATTTGAAGAGACTTCTTTTTTTATGATCTTTTAAAGAAAAAAGTTTTTTTAATTGAAACTAAAGTACAAATATTTTTTTATATTTTGTTTCTATTATCACAAATAGTAATAATAACTCAAAATTGTAGAAAGAGCTTACTCGTTAATTTGTAAAGTTTTGTTTTTCAAAATTACTTTTTTAAAAATTTCTTTCAATAAATCCTTGATGAATCTTATTTTGTAGGTTGTTTTTGAATAATACTTTGTCTTTAATTATTTTTTGAGTGAGTATTGTTAATACTTTAGCCACCTACAATTTACATATATAACGATTCCGTTCTGTCGACATTTACCAAATAGCAGGTGAAAAATTACAAATACTACTTTTATAATGACTTATTTTTTCATGACATCTTTAAGAAAAAAAGTAAAAGCGTTTTTAACTTTATAAGTGAAATGGGAAAAAAACTTAGTATTACTATTATTGTGTTTCTGTTATAACAAATATTAATAATACAAACTGCTTTAATGAAAAGTTACTAAAGGAGTTGACTTATTTCTCTTCTGTTCTTAAATACAAACATCAGCTATTATTTTTTCCATCAGAAATTGATCAAAAACCAGCAGAAGCAACTTAATTATTGGACTTGTTTTTTACTTGTAAACTTTTTATTGTCACCTTCCTGTGGTGCCAAGAATCTCGACGCCTCGATACTAAAAAGATTACTCATAAATAATTCCTTATTTTGTGAAAACAGACATCGCTCATAATCACGAGGGTCGAAGAGTTTGAAGTGCGACTTCTTGTTGTTGGTTGATACTTAGGCTTGTCAAACTTCCTTCCGATTGTAGAAATAGCAAGGACGCGCTGTTTATCTTTTATTTAAGACGGGATTTAGAGATTTTATAGCGCAGTGACATTTTAACTACAAATAAACATATTTGTTTAATTATTGCAAATCAAATAAAACGGAGATAAGATGTTTGGTTTATTTAGATCGCATTAGTATGCCTCTATAATTAAAACTACTAAGGTTCCCTCTGAGGAATAAGAAAATTAACTGAATTGTAAACATGTTGTTACCGAAGGAGATTAAAATTTGTATTTTTAACTTAAAATTTTATTTCTTTAAATTTTTAACTTAAGTTTTTATTTCTTGAAATTTTTAGCTGTAAATTTAATTTCTTTACATTTTTAAAAATTATGCTTCCATATGAGATGAATATAAATGACTGGTCTATATTGTAGGATAGACCGGGGCTAGTTTTTCCATGGGGTGAGTTTTCCACCAGGCTTTATATTGGAGATGAGCCGTTAATGAGCGCCAACTGTGTGCTTGGTTTATGAAGCAACACGGTTTATGTCACTCACAAGAATCTTTGTTCAGTTGGTGTTGTAATATTTTCGTAAGAGCTTTTTTTATGTTTTTTTCAATATTGAGTGATTTTTTATGCTTACATTCAAACCTAAATGAAACGTACTTTCATTTAACTTCCAGTTTTATGATTGCGTATAATAAAAGGTGGTTCCTCTTTCTACTTAAATATGTATTCGTTTTCAACATAACTTAAGGCACTATTATAGTCAAATTATGGCGACAATGCAGGTTTTTCAAAATTTCACGGGGCAAGAATTCCAACAATGAATTGTACAATAAAGTGCTCTAACCTTTATAATATTCCAAAAAATGCCATTATTTTTAATGTATAGCCAAGTAATGTAAGCATACGTTAAATTCTGAATGTAAGAATTTTTGTCTTCGATAAAAAAAAATTGTCTGCATAGTAATAAAAAGAAAGCTGCCAGAAATCGTACCATTCTAAAGCGATATTCGTGACAAGAATGGATTTAGTAGCGTAAACAAGAAATATTTCCAATAGATCGTGAATAATTGCACTGTAAAATATTAATATGTACCGTTGCACCCCAAACTTTGGATTAAATTTGCTTCAGTGCATGTGATTGGATTTTTTTTGTGCAGTCTTCAGCAATACTTTAGACAACCCTTATAAAAGAGCACCAAACTATCGTTACACAAAATGTGAAGTTACAGAATTTACTTGATTTCTAAGTGATTCAAGTGGTAATGACCTTTATATAACAATTTGGTATAGTAAACTGACTTTTTTACAATTTTACCTGTAGTCTGGGTATAATCTTTTAGGCTATTTTAGATTACAATAAGATTCACATAAAAAACAACACAATGTTTTTTTAAGTCTGTTAAATCTTCTCAGAATAGTTGGAAAATTTGCCCCATCCATTTTTGGCAGTCTGTATACCCCGCAATAGGGCACATTTTCCATTTCAACGCCCTTGCATTTAACCACTCGCTGACAAAAAGTGTATCTACTTTTTAGAAAAGTAATAATGCTAGGTTGTAGATAACCATATGAGGAAAGCTATGTCTTTTTTTTCTTCAAAATAAATAAAAGTAAAAAAAATATACAATCAATAAAAAGTAAACGTGGAAAACTAGCCCCGGTCTCTACTAAAATTTAAAATGTAGTGGAATTATTAAGTTCATTAATTTTTTTTTTCAATTGTATACGTGTTGCTGGAAAACCAGATAGTAGGTGACGGGTTTATGCGTCTGTATCCCTCAGAGGATAACACACTAGAAAATTCAGCTGGTTAAATTGCTAGGCCGATTATTATCAATTTTTGTGTATCGACAATTAATATTTTTTCTGAGGCCCATCACATCAAAAATATAAAAGTTCACGAAAACAATTCTCATGAACATGAAATTCTCCCTCAGCTCTAAATTTCATCAACGAAAGAACACAACGTTACTCCCTTCGACCGATATCTGCGTAGCATCTTCGGATGATAACTTGTAGATCCCGCGGTGTTTGGGGTCAAAAAATATGAGTCACACTGACTCCTGCTGAGACGTAAAAAAAAAACTTATTTTGGAATCCGAGCACGTATTTTTGCAGATTTTTAGTAAAAAATGAGAGAAAAATTATTGTTGAAGATCAAGGTCTTGTATTCCCCCTGCAGGTCAACTTTAAGATGTGACTTAAAGTTTAAATGAAGTCGCTAAAAAGGCTATTGACAGTATTCTAGAGAATCTAATAAGGCACGTTAGGCATTAATCTTTTTAAATTCGTTGAATGAAAATAATAGTTCCTCCGTGAATGGAATGGCTATTTAAACTCCTGGTATTTTCAAATTATGCATCGCTTTATTTTGCTGTGAAACTTTTTTGAATTTTGTGCTTTGAAGTGAAGTTATACTGCTTCAAAATAAAAATACATGTCCAAATTGGGAGAACTTGTGATCAACGTGTAACATCCCCACTTCAACGTTACACAGTAAATACGTTTCAATCTGGCAAAATGTGTTGCCCACAGTGTTTACGGAGAAAATTTGCATCCCAAAATTGGAGGAACCTTCAGACTTCCACATGTTTTCAGGATTTTGCGGTGTAACGTTATTCAACGTTACTCCGTAAGCTGCCACCGTGTTTGCTACCACCGTGTTTAACGAGTAACGTTCATTAACGTTGCACAGCAAAACCGGAGGAACCTTCAAGCTTCCACGACTTTGCGGTGTTACGTTAAGCAAGGTAACTCCATAAACACGTGGCAACACATTTTTGTCAGCTTCCTCCGTGTTTACGGAGTAACGTAACCAATTTTTACAGTGAACTTCAAAAAGCAAAAAATGCCATGCATCCATTTAAAATAGCACTTAGCTATTTATCCTTGCCGAAGGTCATATAAATTATTTTTATTGTTAAAAAAAGAATTGTTAGTATTCTGTGACACATCCATTTGCCAAACGTCACTTTCGTGTTAAAAAATTGTTAGTTCCACTTAATTCTGTCACTTATTCACTGGCTATGCCTTCTCGAATTTCTAAAAGTGAAACGTCCTACTCTGCATGTGTGATTTTTATTTTCATAGTGCAAAGAATTAAAAAAACAAAATCCTTAAGATTGATACTTCAATTACTGCTCTTAAAAGACTAATGTTTCTAAGAACGCCAAATCATAGTTCTTGATAGTGGAAGCCCTTTGGCATTGAAGGTTGTTTTGGAAGCTTCAAAATGTCTGCGGAACTAAACTAAGCAGTTACCTTGATAAACAATATTATTGTTTTATAAAAAGTCGTATTAAGAATTTTGGTTTATTTTTTATTTGGTTTAGCTTCGATCATACACCATCCACTTATAGTGCATTAATTTTAAAATAAGTTATATAACTTATTCATGCTTTGTGCACCGAATTAATTTTTAATTTTAAGTATTTGTCTTTGAATATTTTAATGTTAGCTATTGCAAGTAATTAGAATATAAAAGGATAAAAAAAATAGTTGGGACATAAAATGCACTTATGTCCCGAATTTCTTTTCTTTTTTCCTCCTTTATATTTATAATTACTAGATTACATTGACTAAAACAATGACATTTTATTGAAGGACTATGTTTTACCTTTTTAGTCTTTGATGTGTCGAAACCGCATACTGCATTAGCAAAATCCCACTACCACCTATTTTCCCACACACGAAAAGAAAAAGTAAAACAACTGCCTTTTAAGTGGTACTTATAAGTACCGTCAGGGCATCACGAGTTGGCGAAGATTAACAAAAATAAATGTTTTAGGAAGAATTTACTTTACATTTATAGACTTTAATGTGCTAAAAAATCATATTTCATATTTCCCTGTTTTTTCCAAATTGAAACTACCGCCAGTTGACAAATGGTTAATTTGTCGTATCATGAAACCAACTAATAAGACTTATACTCTTTAAAACCCATAGATCTAACGTATTAGTTTTGAAATCACAACTTTTTCTTTGCCATGTTATCCCATTTTCACCAGGTATGGGAATCATCATAACATCAATTTAAAACAAAATTGAGAAGAAAATAACATCCGGTTATTTAATTATTAATTGATAAAGTTTTAAAAATAGTGTCGCCATTTGTGAATATTTGGGGACATTTTAAAACTTCAAATATATATAACTAGCTTTATAAACCCGGCGTTGCACGGCTGTACCCTTAATAACGGTGATTTTTTCTTTTTATGTAAACATTAATTTCATACCAATTGATCCCTTCTCCACTGGTCAGCACTCCATCGGTATATTATAATTTCCTCCCATTCTAATATCAGCATTAATTTTAAAAAAGAAATCCGATTGTATCCAGGCCCTTCTAGAAGTTAGAGGGCTTTCCCATAGGCCCTGTTTAAATTGCCAGAATAGCTGTGATATAATGGCCAGTTTCCATTTGCCCTCATACACCCGAAAATGCCCAAAATGTGGTAAACATTCCACTCCATATTCGACCACTCGCCAGGGCTGGCGAGCCCCAGTCGGTAAATGCTTTCGCCTCGCATGTGATAGGTCCATATTCCGGTCCGGGCATCGTCAAAATAACTGCCTACCTATAAACGGCAAATGCAGCCAAAAATGTCTGACAAATAATACCCATATGGTGGGAGTGCACGTTAAATATTTTTCAAAAGTCCCTACGATGCGTACGAAGTCGCCCTTAAAAGCTGCATTGGGTGCCTACTCAGGTGTCGATTCGTCACTTGACTGTGGTTCTAAATTAAGACGCCCGTTGCCAATAGCCTTCGTGTATAGCTCTAGAGCGACGATAATTCAAACTTTCCCTAACCCATACAACTGGATGGGAAAAGCTACCCTACGTTAATTTTTTTACTTCGCCAAAAGCCGCCAATGCTAAAATTCAATCGGCCATTATATCAAAGCTGTACCAAATTGACATAAGGATATCATAAACATAAAGTTTGTATGCTATACGTACAGGGAATTAACATTTCTTAGAAGTTTTCATCAGATCTAGAATAGTTATCGCCTTTAAAGTCATGAGACATTGTAGCAATACCTTCACTTCTTACCATTTGTAAACATCAATTAAATTAAATTTGGAAACCCCAAAAAAATCAAAAGATTTAAATTCAATAAATAAAATAAAATAATGATATTCAAATAACAATCCTACAAATTCAACTCGTGTGTTATTACGTGCTTTTACTTAATTTTCGTTCACGCTGAACGCGCTGAAATGTCTTTTAAAATGAAGTAAAAAAATATAAATTCTAATCTTACAATGCTATTCCTATGGGGAAATCGGCTCACGTTTTGAACTCCTACACCCGTTTGGGTTCGAATAAAAAATATCCTATAGCCTATTCCTGGTTCTAAGCTACCTCCCCATCAATTTTCAGCCAAATCAGTTCAGCCGTTCTTGAGTTATAAATAGTGTAACTAACACGACTTTCTTTTATACATATAGATTAAATAACTAGATAACATTTTCGTTTCAAATTTGTTTTATTTCGATTCAATGTTATGTTGATTCCCATATCTGGGGGAAAAGGGCTAACATGGTAAAGCAGTACTTCTGCGGAATTTGTGATTCCAAAACTAATGCATTAGCTCTATGGGACTGACAATCCCTCTTAACCTTAAGCGAAAACTTTTACTTAAAAAATACGTTGTAAACATAAAACCGTATCAATCTTTCCCAATGGTTTCGTGATTTATTTCAGAAGCCCGCTTCAAAAGTGTGCCGAATATGTCAGGAAGGTCGTTTTATTTATGTTCCCCGCAAACACTTAAGCGGCCCCGAGATTGGACAAATTCCTTTGGGGAGAAATTAAGATTTTCCCGACTTTGATACCGCAATAGGAAAGAGTTGTTGGAAGCAATATATATGTATTTAAGAGACAGATAGGACCATCTTCTGTTAATTTAGTTTATTCGAAGTATACACCACATTTGCTTAGAGGTACTGATATGTAACAAGGTTTTTTTTTTAGGAAAGTAGCTTTCATTTTAAAATGTTTAAAGGTTTGTTTATAGTCAAGAGAGCATTCCTTCCTTCCTTCCTCCCTCCAAGATGCATTCTTTGCATGATATTTGAAAATTCAAAATTTGCAATTTCTCTATTTTTAAAGGTTTTTATATTATCGTGTACACAAAATTTAAAGAAATTCTAATAATTGAAAAAATAATCAAAATAATTTTTTAACAATTTAGTTATATGGAAGCAATTTTTTATGACTCGGCACTAAAAAGCAAGCTACATTTTGTATGAAAATAGGATTTACATGCTATTCTAATCATAAAGACTGTTTTTAGAACTATTTCCGTTGTGCTTATGAAAAAATGGAAACACGAAAAAATTTTCTACTTATCTATATACAAACAAAGACTGAAATTTATGGGTAAAAGTCTTTACATAAAAAAAATCTCAATTTTGTTCAATCTAAGTTTGTCATTGAGTATGATACAATGCAATGTTATTATTGTACTAAAAAGTAGCCTTGCAGAATTTCATGCATTAGCAGTTTCAATCATTCATAAATAGTCGAAAAACTCTTCAGCTTACCTTAAATTTTCCTCATTTTCAAAAATAATTTCCGTTTTGATCAAGTTTCCGTTTTTTTGACAAACCGTTTGCAGTTTTGAAGGGACCAGGCATCGCATCCGCATGAGTGTCACCAACGAAAATGGTGGCATTATTCACGCAGCAGAATTTTCAGTAAAATTTAATTTCATTGAAGAAAGCATTTTTGATAGTATGTATAGAATTAAAGATAAACACTTCAACAAAGAACACCAAAATATATAACAAGATATTTAGCTTTTTTTATGAGAGAACAAGGCTAATTCAATGTAACTATAGTGTGAGTCATAATTTAAGAGGAGATTACAAGCTTTTTAAATTTAACAAAAAATTTAATTAAATAAAGCACATTACATTATTTAGTTTTAATAAGTGTAGATCAGCTATACCACTATTTTTCCCCATTTAATGTTAAAAGTTGTAGTCATAATCACTTTTTAAAAACTTACACTGCAGAAAGGATAATTTTGCATGGAATTAGCCACAAAAACTTTTCTGTCAATGAAAGTAGCATAAGAAAAATACTTAATGTTGTTTTCTTTAACATCCTAGACGAGATACACGATTAGTTAACTTAATATGCGCGTCTTACCACCATCCCAAAATGATAAGGTTTCCTTGGTGACACCGAAAAAGAAATGGGGTTGCTTCGTCAATGCGCGTGCCTAATAAGTCAATTGTGCCATTGGCGTTGCTGATAGTTGACATCTTAAGAGAGACTGTTGTGACCTGGTAGGAATTCTGCCAACCTAATAATCTTCTGGGTAGAATAGTAGAGTCCCAAGATATTTGGGTCGACTTAAGTTGACAGAGTGGTGACAACTTTGGTGGTATGGCATCTCGGGTTTACCTAGACCAATACGCTTGTTGGATCACTATTTGCTTAGAGGACTATGCCATCAAATTTCCTAAGAGGGTGAAAGAAAGCATTCGCCAACTCCCCAAAAGCACTACTGTTCCTTTTGATAATGATTGAGTCTAGGGTATAATTGTTTGTATAGTTTTTTCATTAACACTTCACTGTAGTAAATTTAAATATATTGGCGCCAAGAGGAAAATATCAGGAAAAGATGCCTTGTAAAGTTAATCCACATCAGAAGACGAGGACAAAATCTACCGGGGTAGATATGGGATCAGAATTCTCTTTTGCCACTAAACGTTGGAAAACGAGAGTAAATAACGTATTTGTATATTAATAGCTAAGATAAATTCAAAACATTTCATATTGCATGCTTAGTTTACCTGTGCTAATAAACGGATAATTATACACTTTATGAATAACGATTCATACAACCATATATCTGAAACTATAGTTAACAATTTCTAATATCCAGTTATTTGCTAAGGTAGTTTAAGGCAAAGCTGGTTTAACTAATAACGTCCACTTTAAATATTAATAGTTTCAAGTGGAAGGATATTTTGCGCGTAAAAGTAAAGCCTCTACAATCCAGGTGACCTTTGTAGAAGCTTCATTTTCCACACCAATAGCGTTTAGAGATAACGACTGCATTTCATAGAACTTATAATGCAAAATTTAGTATGCTAGAAAAAAAAAGTGAATTCAGAAGAATGTATCTGATGGCTAACAACGAGATATTCTCAAGCAAAGTCTTGTAAATCTAATTATAGTGTCGAAAGTTATTGAAAGATTTCACACAGGTATTGTGTATTCCAGCTATATTGTATTTTTAAAAAAAAATAGTTAAACAAGAAAAATAATGTTAAAAATAATGAATTCGCTTCAAAGTCCCGCTTATCTGGAAATAGTTAAAGTTTTTTTTCTGAAATTCTTTGAATAAAATGGATAGTTTTGTTATATTTAAATTAAATACAATCTTTATTTACTTTCATTCTTCACATTTATATTTTTTGTCCCAAAAGTCCCAAATTTTCAATAGCTTTGCATCCATCATATAGGGCACTCTCCCACTACAATTTCGACCCCAGAAGCAATAAATAGGTACATTCAAAATGAAGGTGAAAATTGTTCTTCAAAATTCCTATAACAAAGCTGTCACGAAAAACATTTGAATATAATATGAATCCGTAGGTGCATACGGAATTTAATTTTGGGCTTTGCATTTGAAAATTCAAGTCTCTAACTTCAGGCAAGGGAATACTTTGCCTGTCTAAAAGAAAAAGTAAGTGAAAGGTTTGCGCAAACGGTCTGTCTAAAAATTTAAGATGGAAGAGCATTTGGTTTTACTGCTTTAGGTATAAATATCCCCTTCATGTTTAAATAAGATCTCATACATAAATAAAAATAAGTAGAAGTATATGAGTATAAAATAGCAACTTAATTAGAATGTGTCAATGAAAGTTTTAAAGGATCTTTAAAACATTCATCAATTTCTTGACTTGAAACGAAGTCCCACTCTCGTCCTCAGTACAGAAAAACCGGTGAATGAAAGAAAGACTAAAATGCTACAGCGAGACTATAAAAATAAAACGAAATTAACAAACCAATGTTCCCAAACATAGTAAAAAATCAGAAACATCGAAAAAATTGGACAACCGAAACCAACAAATTAAAGAATGGAGGTACAGACACAAGAACATCATAAGTACTAGCCATGTAATTTACTAAGTTATCGTTATTATTAAAGATTATCATTATTAAAGATATGGTATTCCTCCTATAAATCTTGGTTCAATAGGGAAAGCCATTTTTGCAATATTGTAGCGGATTCGAAGTCAAAAAGATGATTACACTTCTGAGCTCCTAACAATGTTGAGCTATTGAGGGATTGGGTTAGCTCACCCTTTTTAACTAACTTTGGTGTTCCTTAAGTCTGATTTGGAGGGCGACTTCAGTTTGTCCAATTTTTGAAAAAAAAACCTTTATGAATTAATCTGATAAATGTCCTAAATATAAAAAGTATATTAGGTGAGACTGTAGTATGAAGTTGAGAAGACAAATTATGGGTAGACAGAGAGGTTTCGAATTACAGTGGTGGTAAAAAGGTGAGCCTGAATTCCAAAAAATAATTTACAGACAACTTCTCGAAGTACACGCCTTTTGAGCTGATGACAGGTGTTAAAGGGAAAAACGAAGAAGAGATAAAATTGAAGATATATAATACGAAGAGTGCGCAAAAAGCAAGAAAAGTGAGAACCTGTGAGAAGAAGTCAAGAGTTAACAACCTGAAAATGCAACAAAAGAATCTCAACGAATTTAACCGCAAAAGAAAAGAAGGAAATCCTGCGGGAACCAAGTCAACGACAGTTTAGCAATTTAAAGAACTCAATTTTGAAGTAATTCGGAACCGAGACTCAGGCTTTTCGAGGTGTTAGGTTAGTTTACATTATCGTCACACTAGAGCTACGCTAGAGCTATTAGCGGCTGGCGTCATAATTGTTTCGAGTTGTATCAAATAACAGACATCAAAGGAAACGAGTGTTACGGGGTTGCCAAAATAGGTCCAGCACGAAGCCGAAGGACCAAACTGCAATTTGTTCACAGATACACATGAAGCCCTGTACCAAACACTAAAACTTGTTACTTAAGGGGACACATTACCCAAAATTTAGGGCTGCCCAGAAAATAATTAAACATGCTCGAATGCTGTGAGCTAAGGATATTGCAAAATAAGAAAGTATACTTTATAATGGAGGAGGTTTATTGAAAATGATATAGTGGTTTGGTAAAATGGTTTTTGAAATTTTATGTTTAATTTTTAAATGTTTAATTTTTTCAGCTTGTGAAAGGTTAAAACCCTAAGGCTTTTAAGTAAATTAATGTAGGGCTCCAAATTTTTTTCCTGTTTTGAAACATATGCGTTTAACAAAAGTTGGTATGGGATAAGGTCTAGTGTGATAAGATTTTTTAAAAAATAATGAAGTTGAAAATTTAGAAAAAATCTCTTATTTTATGGCCATTTTTATACATAAAGCTACATTAACTATTTTTGTTTAACTGACAGCTCAATATCCATACCAACTTTCATTAATAGATATTGTGGGAACATTTTTTAAAAAATCCATTAAAAATTCTTTAAATTGTAGGAGGAGTAGCATTTTGAAAAAACGTTAACATTTTTAAAAAATTTAATTTTTTGAAAAAACTTACGTTTCGATATTAATCATTTTTCCGTATATGTTCATTGAATGTTAGTTCTTTGTAAAAATAGTTTAATTTGAATGCTAGCGATAAAAATACTGGATTTAATTTTTTGGGTACCGCGTCCCCTTCCAACGAACAGAACACTTCTTCATTTCCAGAACTATCTAACGACATAAACTTCTGTCATTATTATTATTTTATTATTTCTTTACCTATTTTTCATTTTATTTTACCACTTCTTCTCAGAATACATGCGTAGCTTTACAAGTCAATAATTTTATAAAGAGATTATTATAAACATGTAAATGTATTTTCCAAATTCACATTGTCCAAAGTATAAGTAATAAATGGGGTCCGCTCCGTTCATTGGCGACTTTGAATAAAATAAAATTAAATTGAACGAAGTCGCCAAAGATGAACCCTATTGCTTAGTCTTACTTTAAAGAGTATGAGTTTTGCAAATGGAAAACTACTTGATTTAAATAAGAATTCATGACTTTATAAGTCTATAAATCCTTAAATAATCTCAATTGAATTATATAACGGTCATTATAAAACTTAGTTTCACAGTTTCATTTTGTGTCTAATTGATGCGTCATATTTACTACATCATTACTATAAACGAGTCTACAGACTTAAGTTAAGTTTAAAATTGTAATTGACTCATTGCATTTCCAGATATCACTTTGCAAAGTAGTCCTTACACATTTGTCATAAAATTTATCTCACTTTTAAAATAAATTTGGAAGCCATTTAAAATACCACTAAAACGAATTACGTTAAAAAATTAATTATAAAATTACCTGAAAAGTTTTTTCCTTAAGTTTACGAATATACTATCAACTAGTTTCTCTGTTAACTTGCTAATTATCCCTCTGAGGTATAAACAAAAAGAAGGCAAAGGTATAAACTCGTCACCTGACTATCAGGTTTTCTAGCAACACACACATATTTTTTTAATTTATATTTTTAATAATTTTATTAAATTTTAAAATAACACAATACAGTTTTTAACAATTAAGAAATTCAATTTTCAGTAAATTTTTTTATTCAAATCTCATGCAGATGAAAACAAGTTTACACTTTCACCAATTTGCTTATTCCTCAGAGAGTTACGATCCAAACGGAAATTAAAAGGGTAGAAAATCGCTCGTTTTTTTTAATTAAAATTATTATTTTTCGTGCACCAAAAATGTCGAATGATCAATATACTACAAAAGTGAATCAACCTAAAAAAAATTCACTATCGATCGTATACCAAAACTGGTTTTCGTTAACATACTCTACACGTTTTGATCCACATTTCCATATTTCTATTAAAATAGTTTCTGACATGATTTACAAATACAACTTTCAAGCAGAACCTCAAGCCATTTCCAGAAGGTCAGGTATTAACTAAAGCACTCTTGTGATGATTTAATTAAAATAGCTGCCAGACATAGAGGTAGCTTAAACTCAGCATTCCTTTGCTTGCCTTGAAGTTGCGGAAGCAATTGATAGGCTTAAGGAAACGGAAACTTTGTTCATTTCTAGAGATGGATATTAAATGTGCCAATCATTGAAGAATAGGTAATGCGATCTAAGGGAAAATCTTAAATCAGCGAAACATCTCGGAAACACGATTGCATGTTGCACGAAATATTGTAATGTTCACGGAAAATTAATTGTGCCAGAAAGAGAAACTAAAATATTTCAAATTAATGTATAAAAATCATATTGAGCTAAATTAAAGGATACAAAATCTGTGATGGAGTTGTTTCTGATGAGGTAACTTTCCTGTTTTCATTTTTGCCCTCCAGCAATTTGTTGGCTTTTCGATTTCACTCTCAAAATAAACAATCTTTTGATCTGTTGTATTCTATTTTAGAGTTCTTTACGTGCAACTTGTTTTTACGCTTGCTCTTTATAAAAATTGATTAGATTTAAATTCGATTACATTTCAACTATGCAAAGCATTACGAAAACACCAATGTTGACAAAAAAAAACTTCGGTTTAGATGATATTATGGACTTATAGACTAATTTTTTTTAGTAAGCATGTTTCACATCGTGAGTGGCAACAGTTCCATCGGTAACTAACTTTGCGGTGAAATGAATCAAAATTGTAGGACAGCAATTTAACGTGATTCACAAACAGAGAAAAGCTTTCGCTCTACTAAAAGAAAAGATTGTACACAACATTCGTTTCAGTAAGGTATGAAAATATTGGATTATTCAAAACAAATGTAATTCCAGAATGCTCAAAAATAAAAACGATACCGCTGGAACTGTTGCCACTCACGATGTGAAACATCATCACTAAAAAAAAATAGTCCATAGGGGCGTGGGGGGTAGGTAAAAAATATATTCCGGCTTGTGTGCTTGATCAGAGGCCCGCTTATAAGCCTTCGCCAAGTAAGACAGACACAGAAAGAATTTTTACTGTCACAGAGAAAGGAAAGTACACCCAGGGCGAAGGCTGGAATCGAACCTGCACCCGTTACAGCGCGCAGACTGCTAGCGTATTGGTCCAAACCACTTGGTCATCTGGGTCCCATTAGTCTATAAGTTCACATTTATTCCATACAAACAAATAAATACCCGCCCTTTGCACAAGAAATTAAATAAAATCAAATTGCATTCAAGAAGAAAAAATATCATTTAGTTTGCTATAGGATAGCGCCTTTGTTATTGTTCCTTTCCTGTCACTAACACTTACTTAAAATTTCAAACGGTTATCATAATTCCCTCATAAAACCATAATTTTTAATCTGTCATTAACACATTAACTTAAAATTCCAAAATCAACAATCATCAATAAAATTCCAAAAATCTTCATCAATATTTAAACTTTAAACTATCCTCGTAATTTCCATCATTTACGTTTAAATGGCTTAGTTACGCTTTTATATTGCTTAAATTACATTTCTTTTTGATTTTCAAAATTTAAAAACACGATTTTCCGTTGAATTTAAAAGATAGTAGAAAGAAGTAACACTCCTGCCTCAATTTTTTTACCAAGCAGCCAATATAGCTGTTTTAACTCTTCGATGGTGAAATATTACTGCCCATTCGCTTCAACTTTACAGGTTAAGATCTCTATTCTATCTAAATCTGTAACGAATGCCTGCGCTCAATTTTTCAAGGCGACAAGTTTCAATGCACAAGGCGGTTTTTTTTTAAATCAGACATAATTTTTCATTTACATTTCAGCATTTATTATAATTAATGACGGTTTAATACTAATTATTCCTTTTGAAGAGGTTTTTCCTTGACTATTGTTTTTTTTAAATGATATTCAAAAATTAATTAATTTAGTTATATTTGAAGGTGATAGATAGTTTCAATGTTGTATGTTCATATGAAATGTTTTACTACTCTGTACGTTTGATAATTTATTATTGGAATTACAAATGAATAGTTCATTTAACTTGAAAAAAAACTTAAACCAAAGTCATCTCGAATAACTCAAGACGGATGTCCTTAGACATTTTCTTTTACCATGGTTTAAATAACTTACGATTAGCTGACTTTAAAATAAATCCTTGATTCAGAAAAGTCTTTTTTATCTGTTTTATCAATTTTAGGTAAGGTAACTTTACAAAAAAATACAATTTCCTTTCTTTACAAACTATAAACACAGATTCAACCCAAAATAGAAAAAATTGAAACAATAAACATAAAAACTTGTTTCACACAAACCTGCATCTCTTATGGCCGACTTATTCTTCCTAAAAAAAATCTTTGGAATAAAACTTATTTCAGAAACTCTCATCCCCTCGTGGACATTTTAAAGACACAGCCCAAACGTAAAAACGTGATGAAAATTGAAGCAGACACGAGACAAAATTTACAGTAAGGATTAGTGGTGTGAAATGTGCGTGGAAGTAAAGAGCAGTTGATTTTTTTATTGTTCTTATTTTATATAACTTTCATTCTGGTCAGTTTTACGTTAAACCCACTCACAGAGATAGAGGATAATTCAGTGTTCCTTGCAGATTTAAATTATAGCTGGGAATTTTTATTAGGGAAATTAAAGTGTAACTTCCTAAATACGAATTGAAAAGAATTAAAAAAAATTGCTGTTGTTATGGGATCAGCATAAATTTAGTTGCTAACATAAGTGATGACGTAATTTGCGAGGCAACAACAAGCTGCCACATCGAAAGTATTAAAAAAAACTTTAAAAACTGCATTTTTAATTATTGAAACGTATATTCATCTTCGATTGCAGCTGGTACAAAGGCTAGAAGTACTCAGTTTTAACCCGACTACTCGGTTTTATGCAACTTTTCCCTATATAGTACACATTTGTTTATTGTTCACATGTGACTTAAGGGTCCTTCCAACCCCAGCTGCTTACCTTATAACTGTCATGATCATTATGCCATATTATGATTCTCCTTTGTATTCTAAAACAGGGTATTAAGGTGTAACCTAAAGTGTAGTAAAAAAGGTGTAGTTCATTAGCAAACCATTACGCATTAATACTTCTGCACGAATTGCATTGACACCACATTTTTTTAAACTTACATTACATCGGGTTCCTTTGATCTCAACATCCGGCAACGGAGTTTCTTTTTCTATCTTTCATATAAACAAGAGACAATTATTGAAGGTACTAAATGATTTCCCATTACTTGATTTTTTATAAGTTTCGAACTAAGATAAAAATACATTTTTAAAATAATTAATATTTGATTACTATCTTTTTATTTTGTATGACTTTGATAAGATAATTCTGTAAAAACATTTTAATTTTTTTATTTCTTCTTTATTAACCGCATGTTATAAATAAACAAATATCTAACCATTAAGTCTAAAATTTTTTCAGGAATTTAAGAAGGCAAATATTGTACCTTTAATAAAATATTTTGGTTTGGTGGTACTCCAAAATTTCTCAAAAAGTCAAGTGGTACGCAGGTGCAAAAAGGTTGGGAACCCCTGTTCTAAAACACATATGCTAAATTTTAAAAAAAAGGAACATTTAATTTAAAAGATTTAGTAACAAAAATGGTTCAATTTTATACCAAACAGCCAATATAGCCATTTTAACACTTCTTTGGTGAAATATTACTACCCATTTGCTTCAACTTTACAGGTTTACATCTTCATTCGATCTAAATCCGGACGGAATGCATGCGCTCTATTTTTCTTTAAACAGGAGACTTAATTTTTCACTTACATTCAAGTATTTATTAGTATTATTTTCAAAGAAAAAAAATCTTTTAAAAAATTAATATTGAACTAAATGCTGTTTTTGACGCTTTTTTATCACTTGGGTAAGGGGGGGGGGGATTTGTGTTAAAACAGTTCTAAGTGATAGTTTGTGTTACATATCAACTTGTTTGCTTTAAGTGTTAACTTTTCTTTAAAAACTATCAGTTATTTAAAATAGTTGAAAACTGAAGTTTTAAAAAGATTATTTTTACTTTTTGCCATTTAAAAAATAGTTATATAAAATAGTATATACAAAATTAAAAGTTTTAGTATATGGGTTAATAAAATTTTCATGTTTTTCCTTCCAACCACAGCAAACTATACGACTTTTCTTATAACTGTACAAAACTATTTAAACATTTTAATTAGGATTCTTCGTATTCTGAAAAAAACATGGTTAAAGGAAGTTAGATAAAATTCAATAATTATTACTTATTGTTTGCTGAATTTATTCGTATTTCGAAGAATATTTTTTAAACACCACTTTAAAAAACCCGAAAACAATCATGAAAAATCTTACCAAAAGGATTAATTAGTAATAAAACGTCATTAATCATTAGTAATAAAACGTCATTAATCATTAGTAAATACTTGAATAAAAATTAAAAATTACGTCTGCTTTTTAAAATAAAAAAACATGTTGTGCCACTTTCTATACAAATAATACGAGCAATAAAAAAAAATATTTTACTTAAAGTTCCTTCCAACCACGGCAGACAATATTTCTCTCCTTATAACTATATAAAATTATTTAAACATATTAATTATGATTCTTCGTATTCTACATAACATGGTTAAAATAACGGACGTTTCTATCCTTACTATGGATGTTTCTTGTATGTGCATACTTTGTTAGGGATCTTATATGAAATGACAGGGTTCTACGCCTACGGGGACTTTTTCAGCTGCGTTACCAATTACTGAAAACTACTATTTGCATTAAATAACAAAGGGATTGACCCTCTTGGCTGTTTTTGCTGCCAGTATTTTGCAATGGTTTTTAATTGTTTTTCAATATCATATGAACTGATATTGGCATAAGAATCACAGAAAAATTTATGAATTACTTAGAGTAAAAGTTTCTGGTATTACTTAATATTTTTGTTGTGAATCGGGAGAAAAGAAAATATGTCTGATATAATAGAATATCAACACTTAAGGTACTACAACTATTAACCTTGATTATTTAGTATCAGCATTAAAAAAAAATGTTTCATAACTTTTTTTTTTAATTTTTCAAAAAGTAAAGAAAAAGTAAGGTAAACAGTTCCGACAACGATTTGTTAATTAAAATACTTTTGAAAATCGAGTGAAAATAAACGTAATTTAATCTATGAAGGCGAAAATAATAAAAGGTAAAAGAATAAATAATAAAATAATACAAAGTAAGTCTATTTTAAATGATAGTTAAGTAACCTATTATTCGCTAAATAAAATGTTTTTCACTTTTAAGAGTGTAAAATGAATTACGAAAAATAATTTGTTTAAGTATGTGCAATTAAGGGTATTGTATGGTAACATATCTCTATACAATTTCAATGGGGAAACTTTTGACCCTGTTTTTAAATAAAGTATACGACATGTACTCACGAAAACTTACCAAAAAAAATACAGAAGACAGTTTTTTTTTCCATTAAAATAATTAATAAGTATAATTTTAAAGATATTAATTAGTTATAATTAAAACATTTTTTTTGTTTAGATATTTACATGCCGTTAGTGCTGCCATCTGTAGTTTCTGAATAATTACTAAAAAAAAAAATTTAAATATAACTAATTAATATCTTTAAAATTACATACTTATTAATTATTTAAATGGCAAAAAAACTTTCTTCTGTACTTTATTTAAAAACCGGGTCAAAAGTTTCCCCATCGGAATTGTATAGAGATCTGTTACCTTACAAGACCCTTAAAATAAATGAAGCATTGAAAAATAATCAAAATATTTATTTAATATAACTATCATTTCTAATAAGCACTGCGTAATGAAAAGTAAAGTAACTAAAATACGCATTAAATATAACTATAAAAAAATTTCGGACAATCTATGTGCCTATTTTTTTCATCAGAAGCAGTACTAGAATTTGTAAGTAATATTCCTCACTTTTCTTCATTTTCTTCACATTCTTCACATAACCTTTCACTACCAATAATGGCTTTTTACAGGGAATATATGTTTATACGATCATAAAGCAGTTCACTTCAAATATGCTTCATCATTTAAATTATTTAGCTGATTTTTAATAGCATCAAAAGTTCTTACTTTAATGTGTAAGAAATGGGCCAAACATTTTGATTATACGAAGCACAAAGTAAAACCAATCTATAACTTTGCATCGCAATTATAACCAAAACAATATTTTATTTTTTAACTTAGAAATTCGATTCAATAAATGATTAAGATTTTTCAATAAATGGTTGGGGATAAATATAAAAATAAATAACGGTTTTTTAGTGTACAGTTATATTTCGTGCATTCATATGTTTATATGAACGTGTATTTTTAAACAAAGTTAATTATATTACAAACATTTATTAATAAAAGTATGAAATTAAATAAAGTTTAATTATATACTAATTTACATTACATACTAATATACATAATATCGAATGATTGAAAGAAATAAAGAAACATCGCCGTGTTGCTTAAGGATAAAATATTTTATTTAAATTTAAATTGATAAAACAAGGCATTTTCTAAAGTATTAGCATTTATTACAAAAATTATAATCGTTTGAAATATAAAAAAAAATCATCGTTTACAATCTGGTTTGAATTTATAAAGTTTAACAAGTTTTATTTTGTATCTGTTCAAATCTACTAACTAACAAAATTTCCTAGAACAATTTAGAATTCGAAAAGTTTTTACTGACAAAACAATTTACAAAAATAATTCGAGAAATCTTTTAAAACAATGCAAATAAATTAGCATTTATCGTAAAATATTTTTAGTAAAAATCAATTTTACCTGTAAAGCCAAAAAATCGTCAGGTGTGAAGCCAAACCACCAAGCGATATTCTCTGCCGAGGTAACAGAAGTGAAGAAGATCCGATTGATTTGAACGAAACGAGTGACTGAAGTCTTCTATCACTTTTACAGGCGACTCTCGCGCCCCTCGCCTGCCTGTTGATTCCCCCCCCCCCCCCCCCTCCCGGACTGTAGGCCGGATTTCTTAGAAATCCCTTTGAACACTATTTGCTTTAAATGGGCAAGATGGCAATTTTGTGAATTGGACGGGATATTACAGGTTATCGGATTTCCAGACGCAGAAATTGACAATTTTATCGCAAGTTTTTGATAGTTGTTAGATGGCAGGACAGTTGTATTGTTCGATTTGTTACGTTAATAAAAGTAAACAATAATTGAAACTGGAAACATTGCTTACAATTAATGATGATCATCCTTAATTATTCGTAATATAAACGGTAATTTCAAGAAGAGGAAGTGGTCTGTTTGATAGCTAGTGTTAGTTAGTTGTTGAATTGTACTTTTATTATTGGATTTGTTATAAAAAATCAGTCTAATAAATTGAATAGTTGTTACTGGGAAGGATGGTTCTAATTAATGAAAAATATCAGAATTTAAAATCGGTAATTTCAAATCGTCGAAATGATCAGCTTGATAGCTGCACTGTAAAGCGTGCGAAAACTAAGAAAATTCAGCAACAGTGCTGTAAATTGGGTTTACAGCAGCAGCTATAATCAAATACAGCAGAAAGCGCTGTAAATATGTGCCAAAAATGATGTATTTTTTTTTAAATACAGTGTAGTGTTTTCTATTTGTTAAGGGGTAGTTTTGTTGTTTAAGTATTTCGAATAAAAATGAATATAATTTTTTTATTAGAAATATTGTTT
This sequence comes from Oedothorax gibbosus, assembly GCA_019343175.1. Lineage (NCBI taxonomy): Eukaryota > Metazoa > Arthropoda > Arachnida > Araneae > Linyphiidae > Oedothorax > Oedothorax gibbosus. Next base: position 14,369,330 of record CM033278.1, read on the forward strand.
GGCTAATAATAATTATCAGAAATAATTATTTAGATAATTGTTGATTTTAAGATGAGGAAAAGGTATGTTTGATAGTTAAAATATTGGCTATTTTTATAGTGTTAAATAGCTTTTTACTCATAAATAGGGGATATAACTCGGCTTCATGGAATGCTCCATACTGATGTATCAGGTTGATCGCAATTGGCACCTCAGATAAGAAAATACCTAGATAAAAGAATCCAGGACAAGGTTGGGACCAGAGATGAGCCCGAAGGCGTCTTAAATGGCATGTTTGCTGAGTAAACGCAAGTATTGAATCAGACGTTGCAAATGCCGCATATGAGCGAATGCTGGCGTCCTACTTTAAAAACTCGGATGGTAAATATATCACTCCTAAGAAAACGTACCAATGCATGCCAGAGTTTTCGAAAAAAATAGGAAAGAAAAGTTTGACATTATGGGGTTTTAATTACAATTGCATACTACATTAGAAATACGTATAACATCTAACCAAATCATTAAATCCGTATTAAAATTTTAAAAAATTTGGCAGTTCCCCCCTATATGACTACCTTGCGATAGTCATGATTAATATACAATTGAGGCCCAGCGGCTAAGTGGTAGTGCTTCGCATTGCCACGCCACATGTCCGGGGATCGAGTCCCGGATTGACGGAAGTTGACTCAGCCTTTCATCTCTTAAGTGAGTAGATAAAATGAGTACCAAGAATGCTTGGGAACTAAACACTGGGGGTTCCAAGTGAGGCTGACCATCTTACCGGGACATATGCCTAGCACCCCAGAGCTATTGGTCACGTAAGCTGGAATGGGCACGGCAGGCCTTGGCCCACTAACGTGCTGTTGCACCGAGTAGTTTAGTTTAGAGTTTTATACAATTGCATACAGGCTTTGTGTCATTACTTTTTTGACTTTCCGGTTACACGGGTTAGCCGTTTAATTGGATCAAAATGTAATGGGACTGATGTGATTCCTTTAAGGGGCGGACAATGTAATATAATCGTCAATTTTTGGAGGGAGAATTATATATTTGATAGCTAGAGTTGATTACTTTGTTATAAGTAGTTGTGTTAATGTATACACAGTCTTTTTTTAAATTTTCTACCCAGAAAAAAGGGAGTTTTTCCTTCAAACAAAAGTAGATTATTCAACACATTTATCATAACCTGGTGGGTACCTAACCCATTTAAAAAGGGGTCCGATACCCAAAAATCTCAAAAAAATCCATTTTTTAATATTTTTTAAATAATATTCAAACCTTTCTTAACAATTCTCAGAAAATGATTTTAAGAAATTCCCATTACTTCTTTAGTTATGACTTTTTTGAAAGAGACACGGCAATCAATTTTTCATCCTGATCTTCCATGATCCAAAACTTTAAAAGCTCATATCTCTGTTCATCGTTTTTGTATTATGAGAACATTCAAAATGCTAAGGCTTTTTTAATATTATACTTTGGGTTAAAAAAAAATTGTTTTTATTATTATAAATATATACTAAATAGATGTATGCATTCCGATTTTTATTTTTTTCAACCAAATTTTTATAAATGACCTTAAAAGTTGAAAATTCACATTTGTCATACTTTTTTTCGTCAAAATTTTGTAAAAAAAATTTTTTTAGAAATTGTTCACTTAAATTTAAATCTGAATGCATACGTTTCTTTAAATATTATCAAAGATGTTATATTCAAAATTTTGTTAAAAAAAATATGCAAAAGAAAAAAACTAGTAGGGATTTTAAAAATGCTTAAAAATCAACAAAAAATTTTAATTAAAAACAAAATTAGTGAAAGAAATTATATTTTTAAATATTGAATTGTTGTTAATTTTTGTGCTTAACAAATGGAAAAATTTGAAAAGTCTACCTGTAAAATTAAAGAAAAAAGTTGTCAAAGGTATCGGACCCCCTTAAACGTAGTATATAATCTATAAACTACAGCCGTCTTTTCTATATTCATTATCCACATGTTTAAGATATTTTTTATGTTAATTCTAAATAAAAAAATTTCATTGGCTCATGCTAAAATTAATGACTATATAACCTTTCATTTCTAGATATTCCGTAATGTTCATGTTTTTGATCAATGTTAGCTAGGCCTAGTTACATACGTAATTTTTTTTTTTGTTAAAAAACCATCAAAACACAAACATGCCGACATCAAAGAAAAAAGCCTTTTTCACCTTACAACAGTGTTCAATACAATAATAAAGGATTTTGTGATTTCTATCCCCCTTTTCCGTGCTGTAACCGTCCGGATATAGATTCTCATTCCCCGAAATAATGTTTGGTTAGGGATTGTTTATTAGTTAAAGGCTATTTGGTGTATGAGGTGGATTACTGGTTATTGAATTTGCAGACATCGGCGCCGGATCTTTAATGTCTGGTGGTCTTATAGTAAGATATTACATTTACTGAATAAATGTAGCTGTATATATAACCTTTGATTATTTTAATTAATGATGTTGGCCATAAATAACGAGAATAGTAAAATTCACCAGTAAAGATATTTAATATTAAATGCACAAATATTTAAGATAATTGGTTAAATCGTACGCAAAACAACTCAATTGCACTCAAACAAAAAAAGTTTTTCCATGTTGAATACGACTATAAATATTGAACTCCCATATCCCTTAGGAGTTTCGTTACGTTCAGAGAATAAAGAAATTTTCAAATCTGAGTAAAACTAGATTTTATTTGGAAATTGTTTGAAGCATTTTGTTTCAAATATGACGATCCAATATTTTCGTTTCTGAAATACCAAACATACTCAATTTCAAACAAAATTACTTTTTATTCGTAAAATGTAGTTAGTTTCACCAGTGTAGTAGGCCGAATGGTTTATTACATTGGACTCAATATTAAATCGTTTCAAGAGGGCGGAGAGTCTCGTATCCCACCTACTACTAGTCATTCTATAAATATCATATGTACTGGAAAATATCAGAAAAACCTACGATACTCTATTTTTAAACACGTACAAACAACATTTTGAAAAGAGGGCATACTCAACTTTGAAACAAAGGACATAATATTGAAAACCGAACACAAGGTTTTCTTCACATTAACTTCTTTTTAAAGAAAGAATGCGAAAACCATCCGATTTGAACTTGAAAACCGTTCAATTGAATTTATCATTATTAAAAGTCACCAATGAAGAGACCGGCCCCTATATCTTAATTATACTTTGACGAATGTAAATTTTGAAACAAAACCCTTCATCTCTGAAGAGTTTACATGAATGGGACGTGATTCATTTATTGATATTTGTTGGTGTAATGAACAAGGTGTTAAGATATTGGACCCTTTCATTTTACCCTTTCAAATGACTTAACAAATTTTAGCTTGCTTTCCTTTTTTTTTTAATTCAAATTAGTTTTTTAAAAACTCAAAGTAAGTATTGACACCTCGGATATTTCCACCGTCTGTCCGTCGGTACCAAGTCTTTAAATTTCCATTCTAACCGACCGAGTTTTTTAAAGGTAAGAATCAGAAAGAGCAGTAGTTACAGGCTGGAACTATATCCAGTAAGTAACGTTTTTGGTTTGTGGAAGAGAGTATCACACAGATATAAAGTAAATTTATTTTTACCAATTACTAAAGAAATCCCTTTAAATTACTAGTTACTAAACAAGTGTTGAATCATGTGGAAGTCCACATTGTACTACCGCTTGCGTTTAATTAAATCGTATTTCAATCTGTCTAAAATGTTAAATGTATTTTTTTTCTTAAATTTTCACAGAACTTTTTTTAATGAAAACTCACTCTGACAAACAGTTAAAGGAGATAGTATTCAAGGTCAAGAAACCAAAAACAGTTTTTAGGAAAAAAAAACACTTAAAATACCGTGTTTAATGGATTTTTTACGCTTACTGACGTTAAACAATTTTTTGTATCTTGTTTACCGAAACAAAATGGCTTCTTAATTGACCAAGTCTTTAAATTTCCATTCTAACCGACCGATTTTTTTAAAGGTAAGAAATCAAGGATCTATCATTTTTATGCTTTGTCTGTTCATCTGTATGTTAGGAGGAACGCATGTCTACTGTTTTGTGTTTTCACGGTTTATTTGAATTTCAGATTCAAAAATACCAAATTTAAAAGTTCATTTCTTTCTTTAAAAGATTTACTTTGTGTTCAGTTATTAATTCAACAAATACCAAATTGTTCATTTCTTTCTTTAAGATATTATCAAGGACTATCTGTGCTTTTTTTCTTCTGTCTGTATAGTGTACATTACAACAGACTGCCATCTTCCTGTCTGTCTACAGTCTATTTCAAATTTCGGAAATATTCCTAACAACAGACCTATTTGAATTTTTTTGTTTAAAAGGTATGACATTATGAACCTATCTTTTGTACTTTTTACTTGTTTGATTGTACACTGAATGAGTAAAACTCATGGGATAGCAGGGCTCTGATTTGTGGATGGACAGCACGTGTGACCAATACAACCTGGTGACCTCCGCGGCGGTCTCAGTTGTGTGTTAGACATTGCTTGAAGTGGTTGTGTGAGTGATCAGGTAAAATGCAACGTCGTCATGAGTTGACGGCATTCGAACGTGGCATGGTTGTGGGTGCTCGACGAATTGGACATTCCATTTCGGAAGTGGTTCTGGAATTCGGCTTCCCAAGGTCAACCGTGTCGAGAGTTTACCGAGAATGGGCGAATGAGGGTGTCACAGTCCACAACAGACACTATACCGAGCGTCCACAGGCCCCAAATGACCGAGACCGGCGAAACCTGAGACGAGTGGTAACTCGAGATAGGAGAGCAAATGTACAACAAATCACGGCTGAATTCAACACTGGCCGTAATAGAGACGTGTCCCAGTGGACAATCCGTTGGAACATGCGTGTTGTCGGGTATGAGAGCCGTCGTCCCACACGTGTGCCACTGCTAACCCAGCGTCATCGGACAATTCGGCGTGCATTTGCCACCAATCACCACAGATGGACACACTGCAACAGTGGCGTAACGTGATCTGGTCTGACGAATCACGTTTTCAACTGTTCCATGCTGTTGGGAGGCAGCGTGTGTGGCGCACACAGCACGAAGCGATGGATCCAGCATGCCAAGTGGGCACAGTCCAGGCCAATGGCCTATCAGTCCTGGTGTGGGGTGCATTTTCGTGGCATGAAATGCCCCCCCCCCCCCCTCTGGTCGTTCTGGATAACACATTGCCTGGTCAGCGGTATCTTCAGCTGCTTGCAGACCATCCCCACCTTTTTGCCATGTTTCAACACCCTGACAGCATTGCTGTGTATCAAGATGACAACGCAACCCCACATCGCGCCAATATCGTGCGTGCCTGGTTCGACGAGCATGATGGTGAGATCCAACGACTGAATTGGCCTCCTCGAAATCCTGATATGAACCAAATTAAATATATCTGGGATTCTCTCGACGTCAGGCTCAGGGCATTTAATCCTCAACCCACGAACAGGCCACAATTGGCTGCCGCTCTGCCGGATGTGTGGTGCCAACTACCTACAGACGTGTTCCAGAGCCTTGCAAACTCACTTCCAGGCCGCCGTATCGTTGCACTCCGCAGGGCAAGAGGGGCCCAACCAGATATTATACCCATCACCCCATGAGTTTTGCTCAGTCATTGTACGTTACAGTCGTTCGTTACGTCCTTAGTCGGTTTAGATTACAGGTACTTACAGACCGATTTCAAACATTTTTTTTTTGTTTAAAGGTATGATATCAGAGACAATATTTCTACTTTTCAGGTGTCTATTCGTATTCTAAGAATATCTGTGAAAATAAAAGTAACAGGAAAGTAGGCTTTTTAGTTCTTTTAGAACTTCTTATTTAGCTTATACAAGATTTATAAATTGGGTTGTTGGCCTATTTAAATAGTGGAATTTTTCAAAGTATTGTAAATGTAAATAATAGGTTGAAAAATGCAATTATTTAAATTAAATATATTTTAAACTTAAACCATTTAAAACAATTCATATGTGAATACAGACTTAATTGGTACGTTTATTAAAAAGTTTATTGGATCACCTTTTAATTAAATCGACAAGTGACATTCCCTTCTTTTTCACAGAAGAAGAAAAAAACTTCTGTGGAATTCATTTTCCAAGGTTATAAAAAAAATCTGCATCATACAGAATTTAATTAATTCTTAGATAATGGATAATAATGCAAACTTATTTATTTAGCCATATATTTTAGAGACATGTTGCGTCAACATCGAATTATTGGAATTTATAAATAAAACCTGTAATTTTAAGAAAAAATTGAAGTTACCATTATAACTAATATATAACTAAATATATAACTACCATTATATCTAATATATAACTAAAAAAAACTCAAAGGTTTTAACAGTGAATTGTCAATATAACTAAAAAACTCAAAGGTTTTAACAGTGAATTGTCAATATAACTAAAAAACTCTAAGGTTTTAACAGTGAATTGTTAATATTAATATGAACACTATATGTTTTTTTAAAAGCTTAAATTGCTGTAAAAAAATAGCCAAATACTTGGGGAGAACTTGACATTTTTATTTATTTAAACACTCTGAGAGAAACAGACGTATAAACACGTCATCTGACCGTCAAGTTTTTCAGAATCACGCATATTTTTTTTAATTTATAAATTTAATAATTTTAATAAATTTTAAAATTTAAAGCATGAAGGAGTCTTTAATAAAAATCTACTAAAGAAATATACACTCTTAAAACTAAAGAGCGGTTTTAACTCAATCTGAGTTAATTTCCACTCCTTTCCGTGACGAAAATGCACTTCCCCTATAGGAGTGGATTTCACTCTTTTTGCGGAGTGAGTAAAAGAAATAAAAGAAAACAATCTACGTCTTACACTCTTAAAACGAGCGGTTTTAACTTAGTCTGAGTTAATTTCCACTCCTTTCCGGTACCGAAAATGCACTTCCTCTATAGGAGTGGATTTCACTCTTTTGTTTTAAGAGTATTAATCCAATTCTTTTTATCCCTCAGAGGGACAACTATCTTCTCTTCCATATGGAACAATTTTTGTGCCTTAGTATTAAAAAACTGAATAGTCCAATATTACAAATTGCACCAAAACTAGCCTTTTTTCAACTTAAATACAGATTTTATGAATATCTTTTGCATTTTTTAACCACTACTCATTACTTAGATGGAATGGCAGTCATCAGATACATTGTAAAGTGCTTGGATCTCATTTTATAAATATCGACTAGTAGAGACGAATATTTGTTCTACATGTTTCAGTTTACATTGTTTGTTCCCTTAGTTAGACTTTCTATCTTGTTTCAATCTAAGAACATTTTGAAATCGAATAAGTGATGTTTAATTAAGATAAAAGGTTACGTATCTTTGCTCGAAAATATATATTTACTTTTAAGGTTTAACATAAAAGGTTTTAGGAACTTTTAAAGTGTTTTTGTATAATATCTAGTCATATTCGGTTACAGTGACCTCGTTTATAACGACAACTGTTTTATAACGCCATAAACGTTCGGTACCCTGATTCACTCATAGATTTCGATGATATAATATCTTGCTTACAGCAACAATTTTTAATTAACTCCTTGATTATAGCGCTAAATATGTACGTTTATAATATATCCGAATTGCCTTCTTAAAGAAAAAAATATTTTCGTTTCCACTATTTAAATTTTACCTTATTCTTCTAATGACGCGAAAAGTCAAACATTTGGAAATTTATTTCCGGAAAATGTATACTCAATCGATGTGATTTTATAACTTTCATTAATAATAGGAGTACATAATACGTATTTGGCATGACTCCTTACACTTAATATTCAATCTGGTTTAATACGTTACACGTTTATAACGTCATTAACATCGCTGTCCCTTGAATGACGCTATAACTGGGTTATACTGTATGAAAATCTAAAATATATTTTTAGCCTACTTTTCTTTTTTTTAATTCGAAAGAAATAAAAAAAAATGGCAAAGTAGGTATTGACATCGTCGTATTGACATCGTCGGTATCCGTCTGCCTGTCCGTACCCCAATTCCAAAATCAGTTCTATCCATCGGATCTTAAAAATTATTTTTTTGTTAGAAAGGTATGACCTCAGAGACCCGACTTTCATACTTTTTATCCGCCGGTCTGTACGTCCGGACGGACATAAATCTACTATCTGCCGGCGAATTTTCCATTGAATTAGAATTGAAATTCAATTTTGAGTCATATAAATCGCTGTTGCCAAATCAACAATGGCATGAGAAACTTTATTTATTTAAAAATATTAGAAGCAAAATAACTTTTTCATAGATCAGTTTGGAATGACGTTATAAAATGTAGCATAATGTTATTCTTTGATTGTTCATTAATTGTTTACTAAGAAAGCGGCAGGGCATTTTTTTTGCATACAATTCTGCATAGTTTTAAGTTACATTTCTTATTTTTTAATGCAGTTTGGAGTAGTTTCATTTTTTTTATTAATAAATATTTAATTATTCTTAGAACTAAAAATAACTCGAACATACGATAAATAATATTAAGTTAATTTACGGAAGAATATTAAGGAAAATAGTTGATTTTGGCTTTTTTTAGAAGTTTAAAATTGAAGAGCTGATTTCCAAAAGGCGTTAAGCCAAAATTTTCAAAAATTGACTTTTTGATGGAAAAATCAAAATGTATAAACTGATGCTAGCTATCTATTTTCAATAAGTAGAAGTTCCAAGCGGGGTTTGTTCGTATTAAAAACAGAGGGAGAAATTCGTCTTTGTTTCCGAAAAGAATTAAGTCAAAAGTGACTTTTGTGCCAGAAGGGATTAAGTCTTTATCCTCCAGCCCCTAGAAAATAACACCTATGTCAGTTCTCAAAACTTTGAGCGGTGAAGAATAAGGATCGCCGTGTTTTGTTCACCTTTTATTTTTAACGTAAACTGAGAGTTATGAGAGTGAGAAAAACAAATGTTTTATGCTCAAATCATTATTTTACTTATACAATTTCAGTGAAAATAAAATATATTTCTACTAAGATGGATTATTTTTAAGAAATAATTGCAATATTTAAAAGTACTGTGACAGAGAAATAAATATTAATTAATAAAAAATGGCAAATTTATCTGTATCTCTGTTTTTCATTGTGCACATTTGAATTTGCAAAAATATCGTCCAAATTTAAATGAATGATTGCAAATTATTGGATCAAAGGATTTTCATCACAGTCATCCCATGTAGCACACATGTGGGATCCGTAAGGGCCCATTTGGCAAAAGTAGGCACTAACATGTATTGAGCCCAGAAAGAAACGAACCCATTTCTTTCTGGTCAAACCAAAGGGGCCCACCTGGGCTAACCCTTATAGGCACATTCACAATTTTATCCCACTTACAGTTATCTCTTAAAAACTATTAAAACAAGAAACATTACATTTTTTCAGTACCATGTTTTTAAATTAACAATTGAACATAATTTTACAATTAAATTAATCTGTCCAAATAATAATTAACTGCATTCCATATGCCTCCTTTTTATAAAACTGGCCTCATATGGGTAGCCCGTAATGATCTTTATGGTTAATACAACACTACCCAATGTGAATCCGAGAGATTTACAATTTACGGACACTTTTACCTGATAGGTTAAATTAAATAACTTAACAACCTAAAGAGTTCTATGGCAGCTACCCTTTACGCAAGCGTGATTTCTTCGATTACCTTATTATTATGTCCGATAGGAACTAGGAACTCGTGTACTAAACTTTATGATCTGTAGTTCAATTAGTTCGAGGTTTAGACAGACGACCAATGTTCAAAAACCACTTTTCCCAGTATCGGCTTCCTCCAAAGCATGTAAAAAGCTCAAAATCTCCATTTCAGAATTTCGACCCCATCACAATACTTTCATTACCTTATATTTCGTATTAGGTAAGTGAGAGAATAATACTTGAATTACTTTCAAACGGAAGTAAGTCATTTCATTTCGTCATTACTTTATGCCAAAGAGGCATAAGTCTTGAGTTTTGTTCCAAAAGAGCGTAAGTCACGATTTTTTTTCCAAAAGGGGTTAAGTCATTTTTTTCTCTTTTTATTTCTAAATAACTATATTGTCAGGATTTTTTAATCATATAATTTAGTGTTACTATCATCCATAGATAACTGGGGAAATTTATCTTTTCCTTAAAATCAATAATCTTCTTATAACAAAATCGCGATTTCTGCAAGAATACAAAAAAATTGACTTAACGCCTTTTGGAAATCAGCTCTTCAATTATAGCTGGATGCTGTGTTTAGCAATTTTTTTTCTAATGAGTATAAATCTGGTGTAGAAACAGTTGTGGATAATATTTACTGTTAGGCACCTAGTTGTTTCTCTATAAGAATTTCAGTAAATATTTACATAACAGGAAAGTAGGCTATTTTAGTTCTTTAAGAACTTCTTGTTACAATATTAATTTAAACTTGGAATCGTTTTAATTACATAACAAGTAAATTAAAAAATAATATATATGATTAGAGGATATAGAAAAAGACAAATTACAAGGCTGAAAGAAATTTCTAAACAATTTTACAAGATTGTAAAGCAAGAAGCCTAACAATTGCAAGAAAAGAAATTGAAATTCTATTTTGTTTAGATTATTCTGAAAGATATTTTTACCTAAGTTTTAATTATGAATTGAATAAGTAAATATAAATTGCTGAAAATAGTACGTTTACGACACTCGTATTGCAAAATATTATCACTAGAAGGACAAACTTTGTTTAAAATGAAATTTAATAATATCGACGAAGAAGTTTAAATTGCTTGTAGAAAATCGAATAAAAATGCGATAAAAAATATTGTATAAACAAGTTTAATATTTTTATTTTATTGCTTTGAAATTTTGACAAACGTGTTACAAAAGAGTTTCGAAACATTCAAATAAATTAATCGCATTGTAAAAGTAAGTCAATAAAATGCTTAAATTGATGAGGATTTGCTTAAAGCTTATATTTAACTGATGTCTTATTGACACAGACATATAGTACCGTTTAACTTAAAAATAGTTGAAATAAATTAAAACAGATATATACAATTGGAGAGCTTAGTGGAAGAACGTGCTAAGTGACAAAATGGTAAAAACGAGAAAATGAGCTATAAAGTTCTTCGTTTGCACTTGGATACGTTAAAAACGGCACTTACGAAAGTTAAAAAATATTCTTAATTAAAGTTTATAAAAAATCGGAAACTTGTTTTCATTAAAGGAGGAAATAGCATGTTCATTGACAATACAAAATCTCAATTATTTCAAAAATATCACTTAGCACGTTTTTCAGATAAGGTCTTCAATTAGGTTTTGCCCACGTAACAACGCTTCATCCATTTAAGGTGAAAATCATGATAAAAGACAATCAGGCCAATATATTTGATTTAAGTCATCTCTTTGAAAGAGTTATATCTAAATATTTAAAGTTTTATTGCCAATTTGTGAATTGTTCATATTCGAAGTCAAGTGACATTGAAATGTTCGTCGAACAAACACTACAAATGTTAACATTCAAGAACAATTTAATTAAACTAATTCAAACAAAATAAATGCAATAAACTTTTACACTAAAAAGCACTGTTAAATAAAATTGGAACGTTCCTGTGAAATTTTGTATTACTGAGGTGCTTAATTTTTACCAGTAATGTTCTTAGAACAGAAACAGTTCCACATAAAGCCAGTAATTTTCCTTAAAATATCCATTTGATGTAACTGAAAGGCGCCACTGTACTTTTTACTTCTTTTTCAATTACGTATTGTTTCGATTGGTATCTGCCCGGATTCGATCTTTCAAACTTTGGATCCTTGATAATTGCTAGCCACTCGTCGCGGCCATGGTTTCTTATTGACAACAATGCATTGTATTGAATTGTCCAAAATAATATATGTTAAATCATGTTTCTAAGGAAAACCTGAAAATCCAGAAAAGCGATGTACATTTGAAATAACCGGTATAACGTTTGCGATATACAAGAGTAACGAATTCTTTTTGTTACAGTGAGTGAGTTTTAATCACTTTTGCATAATCATATTCTTAAATTTTAAACCTTAAGGGTTCTTTAAAGTTCCTAAATAATAAATGTTAATTTCTCTTGGGGGTGGTTTAAATTACCTTTTCTCATGAATAAGTTATTTGGTTTTGCATTATAATTTTTTTAATTAAATTATTTCTAAGGATTTGTAATGGGGCTTACTTCGAATTTTGTTTTCATATTCAAATTTTCCATTGTTACAAATATGGTCGATTTGAAAAATATATATATACTTGTAAAAGCGATGGCATTCTTAAATTTTAGGCCTTTATTTGCAGTAGGTGGGTTTTAGTTATTTAATTTTATAATTACAAAAGCGTAATAAAAATTATGGAAATTTATTTATAGGATCGAATACAAATCATGACCTTATTTTATTCATAATTTTAAAGAAGAATATTTCCTCTTTGAATGGAACCTTAAATCACCTTCTTTTGACTGTTTTTTGAATTTAAATTTTAAAATATGTTAAAAATTTAATTAAACAAAACATAAAACTTTTTAAAATATGATCTCTAGATAAAAAATAAGTAAATTTTGAACAATCATTATTGTACGCTCACATTCAGTTTTCCTTTGTATCTTCATTACTATGTGGAAATTGCAAAATAACATTTAAATATAAATTAGGAATATTTTTTAGAATATAGTTACCACAATGCAATATATTCTACGCCCACATGTTACTACTTGTATTTACCATTTTCAATAAAAAAATCAAATCGTTCCAAAACTTCCATTAATAAAAAAAACTATCTTTAAACTGAAAAGAAAGTTGATAAATATAAATAATGAAGGAATATTTTCTAAACCCTTTATATCTATTAAAATACTATTGAATATAATACCATAAATATACTATTGAATACTGATTAACTATAGAATAAACCTAAAAGATGCTATAGCATTGCAAAAACTCTAAATAATTCAATATGGTAAAAATTTAAAAAAAAAAGATATTTTAAAGAAGCATTTCTAAAAATTTTATTCACCACATCTTTGGCTCTAATTCAACTAAGTAAAATATCCTCAAAAGATTTATGGAAACCTCTCAAAGGGGGCATGGAAATTTGTATTGTTAAAATAGGTAAATTTTCCAAAAAGATAAAGTGCCGCAGAACCCATTCAAAAGCCATACATAAAATACGCCATCGAAAACTTTGAAAAGTACCGAGTAAATTTTCGGAAGCTATCGAGATATTTGTAAATATTTGCGTTAAGATAAGTGCTCAGCATATGGTAATGTAATTAAAGGAACCTTTGAATTTGGAAAAGAAGTTCGCTTCTCATACTAGTCTTAGGCTATTTGTGGTTTAATGGAATTATTTGGTAAAGGATGACACTTGTAATGCTTCGGAATTATTTGGTATAGGAGGACACTTATAATGCTTTACTTGATATACTTCAAAAGCGTGGGTTGACAAGGGCATTATAATTTTAGTTTAGTTTAGCTCGAATTATCGTCACACTAGAGCTACACGAGGGCTCAAGGGCTTTATAAAATGGCACCTTTGCAGCAAAAGTTTAGTTTTCTTAGAGGAGTTTTAATAAATAAAACAAGATATTTTTTGCTTAAAAAATACCACAAAATAAAGAACAATTTATTTTTAGGTTGAACGCGAATGACTCAAATAGTTTTTTATTTTTAAAATTTATTCTAGTATTACATAATACTTGCCTTAGAAATTTTTACCATTTCACATTTCTAATACCATTCGTGCCATATTTTCTTGAGTAATTTTCTAAATGTTTAAAACTTTTTAAAAAAAGTTTTATGTTACAGTAATCTAACCCAACTGATGAGTTATTTACATGAGAATGAGTTATTTACATTAAAACATATAAAATGAGATTACATATAAAATGAGTTATTTACATTCTAATTTCTATTATTATTTTCAATTATCTAATATGAAGTACACTGTTAAAAATTTTGTGCTTGGTTTCACCATGATATTGGTTCCTAGTAGCTGCAACGGCTGAATGGTGAAACGTTCCACCATATTTTTGGTATTCGGTTGAACCATTTGTCAGGTTTTTGTTTCCAAATCCAGAAAAATGGTTCAACCAAACACCGAAAAAAAGGTGAAACATTTCACCACACAGCCGTTGCAGCTACTAGGAACCAATATCATGGTGAAAGGAACCAATATCATGGTGAAACCAAGCACACAATTTTTAACAGTGTATAGGGTAATGAAAGTATTGCGATGGTGTCGAACGTCCGAATTTTCTACACGTTTTGGAAGAGGATGATTCTAAAAACCTGTACATTTTAAACGTTGATCCGTCTGTCTGTCTGAAACCACTCTAAAGCTCGAACTAATAGAGCAATGAATATGGTACACGAATTCCTAGAACCTCTGTCGGGCGTCATAATAAGGTTTTCGAAAAAAATCTTGAGATAACTTTTAAGGTTTTGAAGTTGTTGAACTTACCTTACAGGGTATGCAATTACTTTTAAATGTATTGAGTAGTGAATGAAGTGGAATGAGTGGTTATTGTCACGTAACGTTACACACTCCTAGTTTTATTAAATATTAAAACTGTAGAATTTTATAGTGCATACAGCGAGCACTAAAAATAACCTATTTAAGCTTATATATATGGCAATCAAAATCTTCCCAACTACTCGTATCTAAGAATGAATGGAATTGATATCGAGCACTATTAACAAAAGTACTACCTTATTCCATTAATTCATTCCTTTCTTAATGTGTCTGATTAATTCAAATTAAAAATTAAAATATCTGTATTTATTTATAGATATCAGTTAATTAAAGAAAGTTGCAACCCAATTCTCGACAAAATATCATGTTCGGAACATTTTTTTTATAACAAGTATATCATTGACCCAATAATTGGATTTAATTAAAAGCTACAACGTTTCCATTAAAATAAACAGACATGAGCAATATTTAAAAAAATACAATAGGATAAGTCTTTCTTTTATTTATTTTTAAACATTCTAACCACTTAAATAGCAAAGATACGTTACTTAAGAGTCAAAAGTGTTTCTTCACTTTGCTTGGCACAATAGTGCATTATGATATCCAATATCAGCATAAAATAGGCCACCCGGTAAAACGTAAAGTATTTTTTAAACACTAAGTGTTTTGAAGACGCGTATGGAAGAAAAATATTTGTTTGTGGAAAAAATTTCGATTTTTAAATAAAGATATGGCATGACTATACACACCAAAAAATCGCGGAAAAAAATAATTTTGTATTTTATTCTTAACTAAAGCTCATTTCTGGCTGCTACCGGATACGCATTTGAGCCATTCTTCGACTTTATATCTACTTTTCTTTGTTTAATTCGAAATAATTTTAAAAAATGAAAAAGTAGGTATTGAAATGCTGACAATTTCCGTCTGTCCGAACATCTCTCTACTGTCTATCGGCGAATTCCCTATTGAAGTTTAATTACAAATCATTTAAATCGCTGTTGCCACATCAACAATGGTATGATAAACTTTATTTCATATAAAAAAATTGAAGCAAAATTTATTTCTGTCATGAATCAGTTTGGAATGACGTCATAAAATGTGATTCGTGGATTATTCATTATTTGTTTACTAAGAAAGCGCCAAGGCATTATATTTTTTATATAAAAATCTAGTTAGTTTTAATTTACATTTCTTGTAACTTTTAGTGCAGTCTCGAGTAGTTTCATGTTTTTTATTAAAAAAATTTTAATTATTCTTCGAACTTCAAAGAAATTAAGAAGACTATAAATAATATTAATTTAATTTGAGAAATACAATTTATGAAAATAGTTGATTTTGGCTTTTACAAGTTGAAATTATAACTTGTTGCTGTGTTTGGTGATTTTTTTTCTAATGTGTATAAATCTTGTGTAGAAGCGGTTCTAGGTGACAGTTACTGCTTACAAACCTACTTTCCGATAAAAAATTAAATAAGTATTTAAGTAACGGAAAAGTAGGTGATATTAGTTCCGTTACAACTTCTTGTTAAAAGTTAAATGCTATTTTATTATTTATTGATAAATAAATGTTTTATGCGTTGACATTTCTTTCGGATTTTCTCGGATGTTAATTAAGGAAAATATTAATTCATCCAAAGTTTAAATAGGTGCTGTAACTTCAACTTCAAGAAAAAAATCTAACTTAAACCACGTTATTAGCTATCTCAAATTTTCCAATTTTCTATCGTTGAAATCATTACCTATGGAGAATTTACTCTTTTTGGACGAACTAAAAAAAATCCGTCCTAACTCAAAAGATTTTAAATTTAGTATAGAGTTATTTTGCCAAATTTTCCGTCATGCCATGCTTATAATAATACTTTTTTAAAAACTAAAATGTTGAGTTTACTCACAAGTTTTATCAAATTCTTGATTGAGTAAATTGACATGAAATATATTTGCGCTAAAATCATTTAACTAAGATTTCTTAATAAAAGATCTTGGGCAAACAGTCATTCCATGTTAAATTCAAATTTAAATAAATGTTGGGATTACACCATTTTTTTGGATTGAGAAATTGAACTGACACTTTCGGAAAAGTTGAAAGCTGATTACACTACTTTCAAATGTGGAGTCTCGGAAGAGAAAAATAATACGTTCATCGAAGTCCTACTAAATTGGCCGAAGAATTTCGCAACATTCATTAAATTCTGCAAAAACATGGAAGTGGAGTTTAAATTTGAACCTGTCCTGTATTTTCATAGAAAACTAACAATTATATTCATATAAAAATATTACCATATTCAATTTTCTCCAGATAAAGTTCTACCAAATGCAATGAAAATATGATAATAGTAGATAAAATATTGTACTTAAAGAAGTTGCGTTCGTAGTTTTTCCTATATTTTAGCCCATTTGTTTACTGAGAATTTATTCATCAGATATAAATGCTGTATTATTTTATTCAAAATAAAATTTAGTGAAAACTTTGTACGCACTGTAAAACCTTGCTGCGTAAAGTTACTCCATAGAACTGTTAAAGCCTAGCTCCAAAGGGGAAGGAGTTTATTTATAACTAGGGGGCACGCCCCCTTCTCGCTATCGCTCGCCAACCCCCGGGAACTGCTTGCGCAGTTCCCTTTGGATCGCTTCGCGATCCAGGCTCGCTTCGCTCGCTCATTGAAATATTTTAGTCTAGCATTAAGGGTTAACCTACAGGAGCATGTTAGGCATGCAGGTGGGTATTTTTTTTCGCCAAATGTGGTAACCCCGCCAAATTTGTATTATGGCAGCCATTGGCTACGAAAATCGCCACAGATAGAATTTTAAGCGAACAATTATCAAATAGTTCAGTTTTTCTATGTATTCTGTTTGCATTAGAGAATTTATTTTGCTACTTTCTTTATAAAATAATCCTGTCCATTTCTTTCATCGTTAAGAATTCTTAAATCGTATTAATATATTTCAAATATTATTATTCATTAATTATAAAAATAACTCATTACTTAAATTATTTTTTGTGTACATTGTTTTGAACTTGCAGCAAACTGTTGAGTTCGGATTTTCTTATTTTAAAATATCGCTACGATCTATGATCGCAAATGCCACGATAATTTTTAATAAGGAAATCTTTCATGTTCTCTCAGCAGACATTTTCAGTTTTTAGTAGCATTTTAAGTAATTATTTGTTGTCATTTCACTCACTTGGCAAACGCTCGGGTTTTGTCATTTTGACTTGGCGACATTTTTCGACTGGCGCCAAAGCCGGACATGGTCCTTTAGGTTAACCGCCTTTGGTATCCTTTTAAAATAACATAGTTACAAATTAATGCTTACAAATTAATGGTTATCATTGCGAAAATATGTCGCTGCTTGAATAAGATCTATTTGTAAATAATGAATTGGAAACCGTGGTAGCCGTCAACGCTTAGAAACTATGTTTAAAACAATTTTAACTTTCCCTTTTTAGCTTCCACACTACGTTTATAACGTAAAAAGTGGAAGGTTTTATAATCGTTCAGTCCGTCTGTCTGTCCGTCCGTCTGTCTGTCACCCACTTTCACAGAAAGAACCACATGTCCCACAGACAAGTGGGATACGTCATTTTAAAGCAAAAAATCAGATTAGGCTACATTCCAAATTTCATTAAAAAATTTAAATTAGAAGTTTATTTAAAATTTAAATAACTAAATTTTTTTTATCTACATTGAAATAACATGCAAATTCTATTTTTATTCATATTTTCACTGTTGTCATCCACAAGTCCCACAGACAAGTGGGATACGTCATTTTGAAGCAAAAAATCAGATTAGGCTACATGCAAAATTTCATTAAAAAATTTTAACTAGAAGCTTATTTAAAATTTAAATAACTAAAAATTTAATCTACATTGAAATAACATACAAATTCCATTTTTATTCAATATTTTCACTGTTGCCATTTCGTTAAACGTACGAGAAACTTTTGTTAAAATAAAAATAAACACACTTGAAAAAATATTTATTTATGTGATATAATTCGGTTTGGATTGTTGTATTATCACAATAGAGTTCTTTTAATGGTTCTATATATATGTATGTAGAAAGATGCATAGAGAATTCTAACTTAACATAAAAAAAATATGCTAAGTTTCGCTTTTATTTTTAAAGCATCAATTGTACAAATTATAAATTTTTTGAACTGTAAATTAATTTAACAAATTATAAATAAGTGAATTTTCGAAAGAAATGTAAATGGGAAATTGTGGCGACAAAAATATTTATTAAAAAAGATTACATCATTTCTTCGAACTTCAAACAAATTTAGCAAACGATAAAGTCTAATTATTAAATCTGAGAAAGAAGATTAATGAAAATAGTTAATTTTGGCGTTTAAAAGTTTGAATTACAAATAGCTAAAGGCCCTGTTTTTATTAGAATTAAATCACATTTGCCATTCGCAACAATCGCTCGAGAAACTTTAATTCTTTTAGACAATAAATTAAAATAAATTTATTTTTGCAACATCGATCAGTTTGAAATGACGTCAAATATATTTCACTACGGAATCCTTGTATGGTGATATGAAATGTTTTCATTCTATTTAAAAGCGAGGAATATGACATATTTATTCTTTAAAATATAAATTAATTTTTGCAAACGATAAGTAATAATTATTGAATTTTCGAAATAAAATAAATGAAACTAGCCAAATTTAGCTTGTAAATGTTAAATATAGAATTAATGTTGTGTTTGGCGCGTTTTTTCCTGTTAAACACAAATATGTGGAAGCGAGTTAAGTGACAGATTCTGTTACAAACCTACTTGTTTATTAACAATAGTGTTTGGTAGTTCAGTCGATAGAAATTATAATTTAAATTTTCAAACTTTAAACGTCCCTAATATTATGCATATTTAAATTTAAACTTACTAATTCTATCCTAAAGTTGTTGGTTCAAACACTTTTTTGTTGTTTTCAGTCGGCCATTTTGAAATTAGTAGTATTTTTGTTCATTTCTATTGTTGCCATTCCAGAGATATAAATATAAGGAAATTTGGGTTCCGTATAAGAGTATTATATATATATATATAGATTTGCGTTGTAGGTTGTAACGTTACTTCATAAATTTAGTGTAACATTACTCCATGAAGCTGGAGTAGCGTTACACCAAAGTTTTGCAGTGCGGAATTACTGTTAGAATTAAACCTACACATTTAAATCGTTAAAAAAATATGTACATTAACTACACACATTAACACTAAATATAAGTTATAATAAATACTTTTTTAAATCTTAATGCATGATGTTATATAAAAATTTCTTATGATGATAAATGTCTTTTTTACCCCAAGGTGCCCATTTTGGAAACTGGAAAATACGGATTCTCCAAAAATGTGCAATATTTTATTCTTTTCACATAAACTATTGATAACTTATCCTGTAGTACATTTGTAGAAGAAAAGGAGAAGCCAAAAAGAAACTGTTAATATTTTACTGGTTTAGTAGTGGTAGCCAAAGGCTTTTAACGCCCTTGACATTGAAAGAATTAATAGACTCACGTAGACAGTTTGCCTGATGAAAAATGAGAATTGCCTAAGCCTTCTGTGGCCACTAAACAACAATTTTTGTGGCTTTTTCTATTCCGAAACCTAAAAGAATAATCGACTCGTCATCGATAACTTTCCCAGACAGTAATGGCGAAAATGGCCCCTCGCACGTAATAGAAAGTCCACAGACTTCTAGAAGACCTTGAAGATATAAAAAATGCTTTTTTTATGGGAGAATATATTTTTTGTAGATTGGAAATTGATTTTTTATGAGTAAATAAAACGGATTTTTAAGAACAAAAAATTACTATAAATTTTAATTATTTCTCAACATTTGCCGAATATATTTTTTGTAGATTGGGAATAGATTATGAGTAAATTAAATGATTTTAAAGAACAAAACTACAAAAATATTATAAAATCTCATTAAACATTATGAACTCAACATTTGCCGCTGTGTTCAGTAGGATAATACTCTAAGATCCTATGGGAGAAAATTATAAATATACTCTATACAATACATTTGTAAAATAAGTAGTAAATTTAAATTTTCCCCGGTACCAGAAACAATCTATCACTAACTAATTAAAAGTTTAAATGCAAAGAATTAAAAAGTTATTTTAAAATTGATATTGCTATTATTGTATACATTTACTAAGGATACTCGTTAAACTAAACCTTTTTGACTTAACAAGCAATACAACGTAACCGAAGGTTTATAAGCGGGTCTCTGACCAAGCACACAAACTTTAATATTTATGTCTACCTACCTACCAACAACGTAACCAAACATTTTACTAGTACACTGTTAAAAGTTTTGTGCTTGGTTTCACCATGATATTGGTTCCTTTCAATATGATATTGGTTCCTAGTAGCTGCAACGGCTGTGTGGTGAAGTGTTTCACCCTTTTTTTCGGTGTTTGTTTGAACCATTTTTCTGGATTTGGAAACAAAAACCTGAGAAATGGTTCAACCGAATACCAAAAATATGGTTTAACGTTTCACCACACAGCCGTTGCAGCTACTAGGAACCATATTTTTAGTGAAACAAAGTGCCTAATTTTTAACAGTGTATAACTAACACAACCAGCAATTTGTAGCGTTTTCATATTTTATATTATCTTTTTTCAATTAAACAACGCAGGCGTACATGCATATTTCTTATCAGTAACAAACCGACCGTCCTGACCACACACCTTAACAAGATTATGATTGTTTGCGCTTGAGAGCGGAAACATTTCGACCCCAAACTGCGCCACAAAAGACGCTTTTCATTACTCTTAAAAGTGTTTAGCGACGTTGTTTATTTACCAGGCACGATCTCAGCCGACAACCACGTGTTCGTTTCCTCAGTGTCAGCCGTTTTTTCGTGATAGACTTCGGAACATAGGCTGCTCCTTGATTTCTCGATAACAAGAGAGGATCTTATTAAAAAAAACTATTAGAAATAGATTGAGAAGGAAATAACAATCTGTAATATCCGTTTAATAAATTTCTTGATGAGTCGTACAGAACAAACTTTTCAACCTTATTGTTTTTTAAAGGATGGTAAGTGGAAGTCATAGCACACTGAAATTCGAAATGAGGATATATGTTTTAAAAATTTAGTGAACTAAATATCTGTTTAAAAGAACTTGTAAAATGTTCGAGGAATCGCTTCGCTTCATTAGAATTATATGTATGGATCAAATATTAGTCTTATAATTCAACAAATTGTAATGAAACAAAATCATTAAGCAAATATCACTCCTTTGATTTCAAGTTAAATTAGTAATTTTAAATAATTTGTGACAGTGTCTTATGTAATAAGTGCACATAAGCGGGATTGTCAGTCCCATAGAGCTAAAGCATTAGTTTTGGATTCACAACTTCCGCAGATGTATTGCTTTGCCATGTTAGCCCTTTTTCCCAGGTACGGGAATCAACATAACATCTAAATGAAACAAATTTGAAACTAAATGTTATCTAGTTATTTAATTATATATTTTTAAAGTTTTAAAATGCCAAAAAATTTACAGCAGATGACGACACTATTTTAAAACTTTATCAATTAATAATTAAAATACCGCATGTTATTTTCTTTTCAATTGTGTTTTAAATGGATATTATGATGATTCTCATACCTGGTTATACTTGGGATAACATGGCAAAGTAATTATTTTGCATAAGTTGTGATTTCAAAACTGATGCATTTGCTCTATGGAACTGACAGTCCCTCTTCGCTCAACACTGAAACTGCGTTAAAATTTGAAGGAAAATAGATAAAACAGTAAAGTAAGAAACATTATTGAAAAGAATTAAATTCTCTACCACTTTAGGGCAACATTTAGTTTTTCGGTGCATCATTAAAGAGTTATCCGGTCAAAAAAGAAGAAAAATGCGAAAAAAAATTGTTTTCTCCAAAATTACAGACTTTCAAGAGCGGATATCTCGAAAACTATACAAGATATTAAAATACTTGAGGGGTGAAACTTGTAGCAAATTTAATAAGCTTTTTGTGTATTACAGTATATCGGTAGGACCCATAGTTTCGAGATATATTCAAAAAAGAAAATTGGGACTTTCAACCCCCTCTCCGCCCTTCAGCCCAGGGGCTAGGGGCGGGACTTTCGATATGTTCACCTCCTAATTAGTCCAAACAAGTTACGAAGTCAAAAATTGTGTTCCAAACATTTCCCTCTATACCTCTTTTCAGCCTTCGTTGCCTGGACACTTACAAAGAAATGTCGGATTGTTTTATAATTCTGAGTTCTTTTATGATTTTCTTCTGTATTTTGGGACAATCTAACTGCTCCATCTTTGTCTAATTGTATAGGTCTGTTATAACATTTAACATTCGAGCTGCTTGTCTTGTATTTGTATGTTGGACCGAACTAAATTTGTAAGAATCCGCCATAAATCAGGGACTTGTTATGTCGAAAAAATAAATTTGCGCTTCGCGTCTGAAACGACTTCGCTTGTGAATTTGAAATCGTCTTAAAATGGCTTTTTTCTAGACTTTTCAGTCACCAATCGTGTCTGAAATGAAGTCACAAGATTTTTCAGACATGTGTGATGTGTTAAATAATGAAGATATTTGGTAGTTATAACACGTTTTAAGTTATATGGAAGCTAAAAACAGTATGAGAAATACAATGATGTTATGTTTAGACAATGATGTTATGTCAGAGACCCAACTTTCATACTTTTTGTCCGCCTGTCTGTACGTCCAGACGGACATAAATCTACTATTTGTCGGCGAATTTCCCATTGAATTAGCATTGAAATTTATTTTTGTGTCATTTAAATAGCTGCTGCCAATTCAACAATGGCATGAGAAACTTAATTTATTTAAAAATATTTGAAGCAAAATAATTTTTTCATGAATCAGTTTGAAAGGACGTCATAAAATATAGCACACTGTGATTCCTTGTTTATTCATTAATTATATACTAAGAAAGCGGCAAGGCATATTTTTTGCATACAATTGTGCTTAGTTTTAATTTGCATTTCTTATTTGTTAATGCAGTTTAGAGTAGTTTCATGTTTTTTGTTATTAATAAATATTTAATTAGTCTTCAAACTACAAATAAATCGAGCAGACTATAAATAATATTAAGTTAATTTGCGAGAGAATATTAAGGAAAATAGTTGATTTTGGCTCTTAGAAGTTTAAATTATAGATGACTGCTGGGTTAAGCTATTTGTTTTCTAATGTGTATAAATCTTGTGTGGAAACGGTTGTGGGTGATATTTACTGTTCGGAACCTAGTTGTTTCCATATAAGAATTTCAGTAAGTATTTAAGTACCAGGAAAGTAGGCTATATTAGTTCTTTAAGAACTTCTTGTTTTTCTATTGAAACACTCAATTATAGCAACTGAGTAACAAGTATTACTAGACAAAATGGTTTTAGTGAAACAATAGGCATTTTGATACGAGAAATAAAAAAAATATCTTTTTAATTTTTTTTAATTTGAAATTTTGCATAACGCATAATTTACTATTATTACTTTTACTCATTAAAACTTACTATTATTACTTTTACTCATTAAAACTTACTATTATTACTTTTACTCATTAAAATTTACTATTATTACTTTTACTCATTATAATTTACTATTATTTTATTATTTTAATTAACATAGGGAAGCGGGGAAAATATGAGGTACAATATTAATAAAATCCATATTAATATTCTAAATAACTTGAAATAAATACCTCGTATTAACTGGATTAAATGGACTACTCTTGATTTTAAGGTGATTTTTTAACTTTTTTTTTAGAAAAAAATTTAATTTTCATAACGTCTTGCTTTTTATCTAATAACCCCACGTATAAAGAAATCAGGCCTGTATATCTTGCCGTATATAGAAATGTAAAATCAAGTGGGGTAATAAAAGACATCGGATAACAATGTTAAATCATGTCATAGTTTTGAATTTTTGATATTTACATCCATTCAAAAATGTGTTTTCTCGAAAATTAATTGTCATAAATTGGTTTGTGAAAATTCATTTCTCTTACTTTTAGGTTATTAATAATATTGTACTTAATGACGATCCTACGCAATCAACATAACCTAGGAGTATAAACCAAAAACGTCAGTATAATTTTTCAAATAGCCAGAAAATCTGACCATTTATTATGTAATTAAATAGTAATGATTAAATACTAAATTTCAGACATTCTAAACATAAATTTTCATAAGTATAGCTAAATATAGTTTTTCCTAGTACGTAAAACTGCTTTTTGATTTAAAATGGGGAAAAACATGCTCTCTTTGTTAACTTAGACTAGGCCAAACACTAGGTAATTTCTTGGTAAACTACACTCTTAAAACAAACGAGCGGTTTTAACTCAGTCTGAGTTAATTTCCACTCCTTTCCGGTGACGAAAATGCACTTCCCCTATAGGAGTGGATTTCACTCTTTTGTTTTAAGAGTGTAGTCTTGGTTGTCTTAGAGCAGCATTTTAGTTTTCCTTGTATAGGTTTTAAAGTCTTTTTTCTCTCATATACCTTATTACGCCAAAAAAATATTTTTTTTTTAATTTAAATCATGTCTAGAACGCAAAAAAAGAATGCCTTCAATGTCTAAAAACAAATTGCATCAAAAGTTATAGAGTTGATCTGCAGGTTACACATAAATAAGTCTAAACAACTCATCTAAGAAATTTTTATGAATTTTTTTTTTAAAGTCATGATCTTTTAGGGTAAATTCAAAGTTAAGTATTTTTTTCTTTTTCTGGGGAGATCTCAATAAATAGTTATAAACAAATATGAAAGTTTTAAAAAAGAATAACAATAATAATAAAATTTCTCTTTAGAGGAACTGAATGCTTAAATGTTTCAATTTTTTGTGCAAGTAAGGCTAAATATACAAGGAAGGACTTAGTCCGCGTACTTTTTTTTCATCATTGATTGGTGTCCTGTGCTCACGTGAAATGTATGCACCAACCAAGGAGGGAAAAAAAGGTATGTATTACGAACCAAGTCCCTCCGTATATAACCACCCTAAAAAAGAAGAGTTGACCAAGCATTTAAACTATCTTAATACGAATGTCTTTATTAAATATATCGCATTCTCTGGTTTGTTTTTTTATGAATCCAAAGAGTTTTATCTAGAAGGAAGAATGCTGAATACCTCATTTTTATTAATCAGTCCCTTCTAATGAAACTAACTGCATCTACGTAACTTTTAAGGATATTAATACATACTACTTCATCAGTTTAATAAGAGTGTAATTAACACTTTTGTGTTAACTTGCCTTTACGTCCTTCATAAAAAATTCCGCTAGATATAAACTATTAAAAACATAGGCACTTGGTTTTTCCATAATAACTGTTTCTAGTAGCTGCAACTGCTGTGTGGTGCAATGTTTCACCATATTTTCGGTATTCAGCTGAATCATTTTTCAGGCTTTGGAAACAAAAACCTGAGAAATGGTTCAACCGAATACCAAAAATACGGTGAAACATTTTACCGCACAGTCGTTGCAGCTACTAGGTACCATATTTTTGGTGAATCCAAACGTCGAATTTTTATAGTGTAGATATAAGAAGATCCTTGTCTATTATCTTCTAACGGTAACACCAATTCTCCAGAAGCGTTTGTACGTGATTCGCTTGTTAGTATTTTTTCGAAAAATAATATAAGTTAACTTCAGACAAACCGTATGTATGGCAGGTAAATTGAGTAACTGACAATGACATGCTGTACGAACTTAATACTTTAACCTACAAGAAAGTATACTAAACGACTGACTATTTCAGGGCAAATATGGTCTAATTCATTGTTGTGGTTACTGCAGGTTTCCTGACCACGGCAGCGTTTATTTTCATCCTAGGAAGATACCATTTTTAACAAAAAAACACTAAGTAGCATGCAGCCTAGAGTGACAAATATGGCCAGGAACGGCAATTTTGTTCATTTATTTATAAATTGAAATTTTATTTATTATGTTTACTAATAAAACTATATTTTTATCTAATGTAAATGGACTTAAATTTTAAGAAAGATGAAATCACCGCCTGTAATTTTTTTTGTCTGAAAGAAATGTATTAAACAAATATGAACTGAGAGAAAAGTTGGCGGCAAATATAACGGCAAATGAACGTTTTAGATTTTTGGTGAAATATTCTGAAATCTGACCCTGCACCTTGCACAGTTTCTTAATATAATTATATCTTCTCTAATTTAAGTGAGGTATTCTGAAACCTTATGGAATAATGAATACCTTATGGGAATTCAGCTAAAACTACACATAATGAACAAAGCATGGTTAATTAAGTGCTTCTAAACTGTATTTGTCGAAAGCTAAACCATTAAAAAAATCAAAAGTAGCACAAAATGTTCATTTCTCAAATTAAATTGATTATCTTCTGTTGGAAATTTCTTTTTTAATATTTCAAATCTTAAATAAATTTTATTCATTAAAATTAATCGTTAATTAATTTTTGAAGTGATATTTAAATGTTATTGTCAAAAACACAAAACCGCTTTCGAGAAGTTAAGTAAAATCCCTATAGACACAAGAAAATCATTATCTAAGGCAGTTCATGCTTTTGAACTAATTTACTCAAGCTCAGTTAAAAGTTAATTACAATTGTGTCTTACCAGTAAAGTAAGTTATTTATTACTTGTTACTCGACAGAAATTGAGTGGAAGATAAGTATAACAGAAATGCTTTCATTAGTGGAAGTACGTTTATATCTTCTTTCCAAGCATTGCAAGGAAGTTTCATAATAATAAACTAAGCAGGGGGTATTTTCTTTCAATTCAATCATGTGGTTTGGGGAATTTCCTATTAGCTTTTGTGTTAGGCATAAATTTTGCATTACTTCTTTCAAAAGACAGACATAAAGGGGAAATCTTTAAAATATTTCACATAATTAAGTATCTAAAAAATTCATTCCTATTCATTGTAATAGATGAAAAAAGTGCATAATATATTGTTTAAAATAACATGCATTAATTATGCTTAAATTAAAATGTTGTAAACTGCTAACCTATCCATTAGTAATTTAAAGTTCACTTTTACAATTTAAACGTAGCTAGAAAAACAAGGCACTAATAAAAGCGTCAAACGGTGTCAACAGTAAAATCACACTGTTAACAATTTGTAACTTGGTTTCATCAAAAATATGGTTCCTAGAGTTGCAACGGCTTTAAGTGGCACCATATTTTCTGTATCTGGTTGAACCATTTATTAGGTTTTTGTTTTCAAAACCTAAAAAATGGTTCAACCTAATACCGAAATTATGTAGAAACATTTCACCGTTGCAGCTACTAGAATAATTTATATGGTCAAACAGATCGTAAAATTTCTAACAGTGTAGAGCTTTTGAAATTTTTGCTGGCAATGAGTATAAAAAAAACAGTTTTATAGGTTAAAATATACATAGGTTGCCAGTATTATGTGACTAACTCATTAAGTACGTAAGTTCAAACTAAGAAGATAAACAAAAATGAACATGTTAGTGAATTGAGCTATTGTTATCATTATAAAGATAAGAAATAATATTTCAAATTAAATTCTAATATGTTAAAAAATTTGACCCGAACAGTTTTGATCATTAACTATTTCTCTTATGCAATTTTAATAGAAGGTATATAGCCACTAGTCAGTACATACCGAAATGTAATAAAATTATCTTTATAAGTACGGAATTTCTCCTCGTTAATTTAAAATTTACATCCATAATTAGAGTAACTTACAACGCAATGTGAAGCACATTTTCAGTCTTTCTTGCTCCCGGGAAACTAAATACTTTATTATAATAATGATCGTTAAATTTCTCCGAAGGTTTGAGGCAGTTTATAATTGTTTCTGAAGCTCTGCAGCACATATATGAAGAGGAGGAGAAATAGGAGAAATTCTCGATTCATGCATGTCTTTCTTTAGTTATAAAATTAGATTAACATTGAGCGTCTCCTCTGTTTTTTAAAATTAAAACAAATACTAATTGGTTAACCTGTTCTTAAAATACCCACCTTCTCAACACAAAAACATAAATGACATGATACAAGTGTAATAGTAAACCACTTTAATCTTAAGCAAACGATTTGAATAATAAATAATTTGTTGAATGAAATCACTTCAAGTATCCAACGTGAAGTGATTTCATTCCAACTTGAAGTGATTAACTTCTTAATGAGAATTAAGATATCCTAAAAAAAGGTTAAAATATCCGGTTTTCCCAAAACTCTGCCAACTTTCAACTAAAAGTTTAGTCTTGTTTAGTTTGAAATATCGTTGCAGTAGAGCTACACGAGGGCTATGGTTGACAAACGTCATAATTTAGAACCACATTCAACTAAAAAAAAGACTTTAAAAGGATGTAATATACTAAATTAGAAGGTTTTTGTTAATTTATGTGTTTATTAAAAAAGGTTCTTCTTTAAAAAAAAATGCACATTTTTAGTCTAAAAGTGCCATTTTTTAAAATTGCAAAAAAATTCCCTTAATTCTTTATTTCAAAACACAATTTCTCAAAAAGTTGAAAGGTATCATCAAATCCTTTTTGAAGCTTATATCCATTAAATTATTTTGCCCACTGTACTCTAGAATCTAAGGATTCCAGTGATAAGTGTATTATTTACAGCTGTTTTTTCATAGTAACAATTTTCAAAATTTTCCATTTTTTACGAAAATTCTGAGTATTGTGTTTTGACTATCAATGTTTTTCTGCTTTTTCTAAATGTCCTTTAGATTTTAGTAAACATGATTAGCAGTACGAAGTTAAAACTAGAAATTTAAATATTTTAAACACTTTTTATGAAATGAGGTTTTAAAAATATAGAATTTTTCCGTTCTAATCTATCAACAAAAAAGCTCAAAAATTACAACACAAATTTATACACTTTTATTTTTACTGTTTCTCTGTAATTTTTTATAAATGTGCAGAAAATCCATATCGATGTTTTATAACTAAAGTTTGAAAAATACGAACCGTGAACGTAAGCGGATATCTTAAAAGCAATTTGGTGAACTTGTTTCTTAAATATTGATACCGGGCGTGGAATTATTGTCATATTCCTATTTTTTGTAAATTCACAATTAACTTCATATGATATAGACAAAACTATTTTTTACGTATTAATCTTATAAGTATCAAAATTTTAACTATCTTAACTTATCGTAACTATGTTAACTTAGATTTACTTATTAAAGGTTACACTCATGACTCCAAATTCCCAGATATTTTCGGAGGAAGCTAATTTTTATTTATCTGTTTACATGTTGACATATCTCCGTTAATATTTTTTTTTAAATACAAAAATCGTTTAAAAGCAACAACGTTTCTATAATATTTAACTTTTTAATGTGAATACATTTAATATTATAAGCTCAAATATACCGAAAGTTTCGATCGTAATTAGGAAGTAAGCTTGTTTATTCTGTATTAAGCTCGCTTAATTTACCATTCATCTTTACTTATACCAAGTGAATTACGCTTCCTTCTTTAGTGACAAGCGTAGTTGATATTTTCCTCTCTATTTTACTCTGCGACCTCTGGTAAATTTGTCTTTCTGTCATTTTTGTAAGAGGTCAGACTGAAACTAGGGCTTCGAGGTGTATAGAGTAGTTCGAACATGGATGAGTTTAATACGAATAAATTTGATTTTGGAAGCCCTGGAGCAAGATACAAGGGTATTCCATGGACAAAAAAACGTGCTGTTGCCTTTAAATAAACTTGGTGGTACCAATTGGTAAAACCATAATATTTTTAAAAGAAAAAATTTTCAATAGCCTTTGTGTGGGTCGTAAAGATAGTAAAATGGTTAATCAGCAAAAATTCAACTTTTTTAGAAGAATCATCTAAATTTTTGTGCTTCTATTGCAGCTCAAATCTATTGTAGCTCAAATCTATTGCAGCTCAAATTCGGAAAATAATACATTTGAGGACTGTAGTCAAACGATTGTACCGATCGCTTCGGAAGTCGTACTATCCGTCAAGTCTTTAAGTTAAAAAAAATTGAGTTATCTTAATTCAAAAAGACAAATGTGTTTGTTACGTAACACTTCCCTGCAGGGTAATCCTGTCTTTGTTTGTTGTTAATTTAAACACGTTAGTGACCGATAAAATTAATATTTCAACTACGAATGAGTTATTTATGTTTTCATCTCGTATTTCTTACATAAATGGTCATGCTTCCTTAACAAATTACGCCTCATTTGTGAATACCATTAACACCTCCATTATCGAATATAAAAAATTTTACTTTAAAATTCATTTTCCTTTTTTTTAATTCATTTTACGTTCTACATAATTATCTCTTACTAAAGTCTTCATTTACCTGATACTTGGTTTATTTAGATAAACTTACAAAAAAAAATATTTATTGAAATGGTGCGCCTACGCACCTTTGGCCAAAAAGAGATTAAGATAACAAGCTAAATATACTGATTCTAAAACTTTATTTTCTAAGAGCTCCCAAATGCAGATAAATATAATTTTATCTAAAAATCAAAACCTTTTTTTTTAAGTGATTTTGATGGAGAAAATAAATTGACGGGAAGAATTTAAATAAAAGTATAGTTATGTGCTATTAGCTACTCAGGGAATACTCTCTTTCTAGTGGTCAATAACCTTTGCCTTTATTCAAATTGGATGAAATGAAATGAAAGACAAAACATCCCTGAAAGAATGGCCTTTAAAAATAGGTCCTGAAAAGAAAAATTTAATTGGAAGAGCTAAAAGCTATTTCGTATTATATTTCCTTTTAAAGTCCAAAGATATTTAAAAATTGTAATTTATTAAACTTTCAAAAGATTTTTGTTTCCTTCATTTAAAATATCCCCTTAACTGCAACACAACTAAATCTGTGGTAAAAGTTTTCGTTTGTCCCATTTAGAATAATTGAATAATCCTTTCAAATTATTCTACGAACACTCCATTAACTCTCTACTGTGGCTGTTACAGAGATAAAATGTAGATCAGACGAAGAAATATTTAGAATGTGTTCTTTGGAATCTTTCCAGAAGCAAAAACACAGAGCATTAACTTACTTTACTAGATATTAAGGCAAAGTAAAATAAAGTTTGATTTAAATGAGGCAGATAATTTTCAATATACCGTACTTCTTAAAAAAATAGCCGAATTTTTAAGGTTATGCTTTTTATCCCGCTGATGGTTTCACACGTATAAACCCGTCACCTGACTGCCAGGTTTTCCAGCAACACACATGATTTTAAAAAAGTTACAAATTTACTAAATTTATTTAAAGCGTGGAGAAGCCATTTATAACCATCTACTACAGAAATATAATATTTTAAAAATTTTAAGAAATTAAATGTTCAGTTAAAAATTTTAATTTAAATATCATGCAGTGAAAACAAGTGTAAACTTCAGCCAATTTGCTTATCCGTCAGATGGTTATTAAGTAAAAAGGTATGCTTCATTAGGTTACATCGAAAATCAGACTTAACAGACTCAGAATCAGACTTAACTAAATCAGACATCGAAATCTGATACTAATGACAACTATTGATAATGTTTAGTAATGCAATTTAAAAATAATACATTTCACCTTATTTAGAGAATAATGATATTTATCGTCAAGTCGTGGTCTGAAATTATTAAAAAAAATTACCAACGAGTTATTTCCCTGATACTATTGAGCTGAAATAAATATAAAAAATATTCAATGATACTAAATATAGAATCAAGTATATGGGTTATATAGTTCTATGATGCACGTTTAATTCAGTAAATAGTTTAGTGTTCGAACACTCCAGGGTACCAAAGGGTGAAAGCTAATGTGACGACCTGTTTGGTTGACCATGCTTTAAAATTTCGAAGCGTTGGTAATCAAATTCTATACCAAATATCCAAAACCCATAACAATATAATTCATATTTCCAATCATCTGCATTTATGTAAACATAATTAATATTGCAATGAATAATCAATAGCACTTAAACACTTCACACGGACAACCCATCAAAAATGAAATGAAATTAACACTGTATGAGCTTCTGTGTTAAATTCAAACGCAAACTCAATTTCCCTAAATGACAGTTTGGGACCTCTAAATTGATTTTCTGAAGCTGTATAACTAAACTGCAATAGTAAATTGGCTTCAGGCTCTGGAATTTACATCATATAAACGAATTGCATTGTTAGAAATTCAACGAAAAAAAAGCGGATACGTATAAAACCGTCACCTGACAATCAGGTTTTCCAGCAACGTACATAATTATTAAAAAATATATAAATTTTATGATTTTACTAAATTTTAAAATTTGAAGAATGGATGATTTATTTTTTTCATATGTTACAGATATATAATTTTAAAAAATCAAATAAATTAAATTTTCAATTAAAAATTTTATTTTCACGCAGGGAAAACAAGTTTGCACTTCAGCCAATTTAATTATTCTTCAGACGGTAAAAAACGGACTGGCAGAAAAGCAAAAAAAGACAAACTAATATTATAAAATTTGAGTTGCTGATGTCATGTCATTTTAAAAAACGATTTTTAAAAAAAACTCGTATTGTCAGAATTGAAGAAAAAAGTACAGAAAGAAGGAAAATTAAAAAAAAAAAAACTTATCAGTGTCTGGTGTCATATCTTCCTGACAAAAAAGGAATTTTAAAAATTGGACGGCTAGAAGAGAAATTATAAGATAGACCGTCTTGTAAAGGTCAAAGACAGATGGACAAAGGTACGAAAAAGGGTACAAACAAAAGTATGAAAACAAAAGATTTTTTTTTTTTAAATCAGACAGGCATAACCGAATTTAATAAGAGGGTGGGGTACAGACAGACGGACATCTCCCCGATGTCAATATTTACTTCCCATATCTTAATTATTTCGATTAAACAAATAAAAGTTGGTGAAATATACGAATCATTATTAAACGGACTTGTGACATTCACAACAACGGAGAAAGACCATTTCGTATTTGCTCAATTTATAACCCTAGGAAACGTAATTAAATATAGTTGAATGTAACAGAAGAAAGATCTATCTCTGAACTACGTAACTATGCAAGAATCGTCAACCCAAATAACATTGTTCAATTAAGCTAATTGAAAATTATTAAACTAAAAAGAATTGGTGCTATTCTAGATTTAAACTCATTCACCCAAACATTTCTCTTTTTTTAATTGAATAGTTTTAGTCGGATGCACAAAGTATTTTTAAAACATTTAAGTAGCTATTCAATGACTTTAAAAGATATGTATAGTTGGAATTATGCTAAAAGATACTTTTAAAAGATACTATAATTTATTATTTCAGTTGTGAATAAATGGAGGTTTCGAGATATCTTAAAACTTTTTTATTTACTGCAGTGTTAATAGATGAAACACGAAGTTTCCAAAGATCTGAAAGTCAAATATATTTACCCTCTCTATCAATATTAAACAGCCAAAAATTATTTATATCCTATAATTTGTGTAACGAATATTATTTTAAAGCGAAATATATTTACCCTATCTACCAACATTAAACAGAAATGAATGATTTATACCCAACAATTTGTGCGACCAGTATTTTGTTTTAAAACCCCATACAATAAAAAAAAAATATTCTTCTATTTCCATGCATCTTCATCACAATTCTAATTTTCAAGAATTAAATCAGTCGAAAATTAAAACTTTGACTCAATATTAAATTAAAACCCATCACTTCAGAAACTGACTTAACTACGCATCTATTATGCTCTGCTTTCCAAATTCGATTTACACCTAGTTTATGAAGTCTTCCTTCGTCACTTGACTGTGGCTCTAAATTATGACGCCCGTCGCCAATAGCCCTCGTGTAACTCTAGGGCGACGATAATTCAAATTAAACTAAACTATGAAGTCTTCCATCGAAGTTGAGTTAAAAGTTCCGACCGATCAGCCATTGGTGTCACGTGCCCGGAGTGAGACAAGAGTGTCGCCGGCTCCAATTGTCTCAAGGTTGGGGCATCAATCTCAGGTAGGCTGTCGAAAAATGAGGGAGAAATGTTTTTACAAGTTAATCCTGTTTAAGTTCTTTTTAGTACTCTGTTTTAACCTATTTATGTTGTTCGATACGTTGACTGCCATTTGAGTTGCTGGCGGACAACCACGGCCTACTCAATTTATAAGGTAGGGGGAAAAAAGCAATGAGAAACTCTGCATGACCAGGGAAACTCTGCATAACGCAAGCTATCTAACACGCAAGCTATCCATCCTGTTTGGAGTGTCGGATGTTCCGAAGAAGAAGAAACCTGATATTGAAACCAGTTCCGAATAGCATGGTCGACCGTACGCTAGCAGGTTTCTTCTTCGAAATAGCCAAAAATCCGACAGGACGGCTAGCGTGACGTCAAGTAAAGCATCTCTAGGACGTCATACAACTCACATCTTTTGTATCTAAGAAGTTTATTGGGATAACTCCTTTTAAACTCATTATAATTTTTTACGTTAGTTATTCATACATACACCATTTTATATAATGTATGCACATTTTGTATGGCTTCAGAGACAAAAAAAAACTTAACTTGGCTTGGATTTATTTTTCTTCGGGCATTTTTTATATCGGCAGTCAAAGTGAAATCTAAGTATGAGAGAGAGTTATTTTTTGGCAGAAAATTATTTTTTATAATGAAAAATCGAAGTTTTACAGGCAGGAAACGCAGGGCTTCACATTCGCTTGAAAGTCTTAAGATATTTGTCAATCAATATTAAATAGACGTGTTAATACAAGACTGAAGTTAAAATATAAACCTGTAAAATCATTTTTAACAAAACTGGATCCTAAATTTCGTTTACAATAACCTTTAATATAAAGGACAACTCCGTCAAATAATTAACAAAATAATTAAGCTTATTTTAATTATTATAACGTGATCATTTAATTCATAATTCATGAACCTTTAATTCAAAGTACCTATATTGCAGCTTTTTGAGGTTGGTTCATTCATATAATTAAATCTTATCGCAATCAATAAAAAAATGTATAATTTTTTCTTATTTATAATTTAATTTTTTTACGTTTTGGTTAATAAATAGTGACTAGTTAAAACATTTTCTTTAATTAAATGTTAACAGGTAATATTAAAAGATAAAAAGAATTCAGCAATTAAAACCATAATTCCAAACATGTATGTAAAATTTTTTAAATTACATGTCACCAAATTATGATAAAATAGTTGTATTTTGAAATTTAAAAAAAAAAACCTAATAAATAAAAGTAACTAATATAAACGTAATTTGAACAAGAACTTTCGATCCTTTTTTAAAGTATTTCTTCTTGCAAGTTTTGAGAACAGGTAAAACTAACCAGCAGTTATTGATTTTACAATTCATGTCTGTTTTACGTCGATGTGCCCAGGGATATGAATTAGAAACGTGAAATCCGTTACTGATACAATTAATAACTCTAATTAAATGTAAGTGCATGCTGTTTATTTCTGGTTTAGGTGTTATTGAAATTATATACATCACCAGAAAGAATTATTACGGCTATTTTTCCAAATCGAAACACTTCCTCAAGCTTGAGTGACTTAAAAAAAGCTTTAAATGATTCAAGATGCCTAAAAATTTTAATGCATTAGTTTTAGAATTTAAATGTTATATATTTTTTATATTGCAAGCAGACATTTTTTATATTTTTTATTTATTTATAAATAATTTTTTTAATAAATATTATAAAATGACGGAGAAATATTCTCTAAAAAAATAGTGGAAACTGATTTAGTTGTTACAGTTATATAAACGATTTATGATTATGAAGTTCCATAACATTTATTCAAACCTAACAATATCTTATGTTCTACCATTTATGTTAACCTTTAAAAAACTATATTAAACTAAGACTTAAAAAAAACTATAATAAACTACGGAGACTGAAAAAATTATATTAAATTATGACACAAGAAAAACAATAGTAGAATAAAAAGTATGAAAATCTGAAATAAACGGGACCACAGAAAATATTAGTAAAATAGCCGCATAAAAGTAGGATTAACCACCATAAAACTAAATTTCTAAAAAATGACACTAAACTGCTGTTTACTAATATTCCCAAAAATATGTATCAGTTTCAAATAAAATGCATTTCTATACCCTTTAATAATTCCTAAGACACTATATCAATATTTACACATTTCACAAATCAAGATAAAACTTTTGATCTGTAAGAGTTCAATATAAAATATTCTAGTACCCAATCCTTTATAAAAAAAAAGACATATTCACTGTAAATAAACTAGAAAAGAGTATATTTTGAATTACATCTTTGTATCTTTAAAAAAAATTGTTGGCGAATTGAAAGTGTTGAAAAAATGTAATATGTAGAAAATGTATTATATGTTGAAAATGTATTATTTAACTTTTCTATACTTTGAAATGTTTACTTTGAGAGAGTATATTGAAAAAAGCTTTTTGAAAAGATTTTTATGTTTCGAAATTTCTACATAATAAATATTTGGAAATGTTTCTGTATTAACATAATAAGCAACATCATGAATTTTCTTAAAAGTAAAGGTCGTAAAAATTTGTTACATATAAAATTGCTGCAACAGTATTGATCGCGTAAAATGGAAAAATGTCTCTATAACAATTTATATCTATAAAATAATTCTTTTTTAAAATAGTAGCTTCTTGCGCACAATATAAATTGTTTGTTTGACTAGAAATAATTAGATCATCGAAACATAACCGTAGTAAACAGCTGCTAAAAGATATTTTCTTACTTGCTTTATAAATTTCGGTATATAAGTCAAATGGCTTAGGTGACAAAATTTTGTAGAATTTTTTACTTTTTCCGCCTTACAATATTTTCTCAAAAGACTTAAAAATTTAACTAAATAATCCAGAAAAAACTTTGTATTGAGATAAAAAAGAGCATAATAAAAATTACTATACACTGAGTTTCGAAATGAACTTTAAAAGGTAAACTAAAAATATATTTAATACTTTTTCATAAAAATATAAAGATTTGAGTTACATTTCGAGACGCTTAACAAACACAACTTTAACAAAACATGTTTTATTTTCCTTATTTATTTAGCTATCTTGCAATTTTTTCCTAGAACAATTTACTGCTTTGAGCAATTGTAAAATCCCTGTTATTAAAATTTTTACTTGATTTTAAAAATAGGAATAAAAAATATTTTATATTAAACTGATTTCAGTGTATAAACATTTTAATAACGAAAATTAACTTCTTGTCTATATTTTTCCTGCGTACTTCTTTTGAAGTTCATTTGCTTCTATATCAGGTTCAAAATACATCAAATCCTAACTTTTCAGAAACTAATTAAAAATATTGTCATGGGATTTCCTAGAAAAATTTAATTAAAATAAAGAAATATTACAATCAATATTTGGTTGGAATTCATCAAGGAAGTATACGAAAATACGAAATATATATTTTAAAAAAAGCTTTAGAACGGTAGTTGGATTTTTTTTTATTTGTGAGAGGAGTTCTTTTTTAACGGGTAACCTTTTGAACGTTGCAAATTTATCTTCTGTGATTAAATTCTTTCTTTAGAATTATTTAACAGCATGTTACTGCACCTCAACTGAATAAAACTAGCAAAGAACCATTAAGTAATACAAATACAACGTTCCTATAGGCAAAGATGTTTGCCAACTTTTAATTTAGAGTTTAAACTTTTATGTGATTAGCTTTTAGTTTAATGGGTTTGAACAATCAAAATGATAGAACTTGCGTAACTAAATGCAGCATTTTTTTTATTATATCGCTCATTTAACTAGTATTCTTAAAGAATCTAACGGAATTTAATTTAGTGAATTCTCTTCAGGATATTTATTTTAAATGAATATACGTAATAATGTTTTAAATTCATATACTGGGGTGAATATAAGAGTGCAATTTGGGGTACCTTTGAACATTCGATAGTAATAAATAGACTTCAATATTGACATTTTTTAACAAACTTCAACTATATTTTAAAGCAATATTATTCATTGAAACTTTTTAGAATCGCATTTTTTACTTTTTTATTGGCTTTATTATTTTCTTTCCTAATTGTATTAATGGAAAATATGAGTAAATAATTTAACAAAAGTTTTTAATATTTAATTTTTTTAGGCTGAGATTAGAATAAGTATCTACAAAAGCATTTGATTTTTGTCAGTATATGGAAACTATTTGGATGTATGTTCATTTTTAGCCTGACATTATCAACTAGCATTTTAAAAATTTCGGGCATTTTTAAACACAAAAAAAATTTTTAATTAATAAATGTGTTAAATTTTATACATGTTTCCAAAGCTGCTTTGCTTAAATTTATAAAATATAATCAAAAGAATATGTACCGAATAGGATTTCAATTTATTCATATGATAAAATGCTCATCTATTTTGTTTAACGGTACTATTATATGGGATAGTTTGCACCAAGTTAAGGTAGTAAGTAATTTTAAAATTCGAGGAGTTCAGAAGTTACACAAAAAATACGATTTCAAAGTATCTTGATAATTTTTGAGTCTATTAAATATAACCTATTCTCAAACAGATTTTAAAGATTGAAGTTTGAAAGATATGAAGCATTTATCATAAATCCACAATTACTGTTAGTTAAATTTAGCCTTACACGCTAAAACAAAACAAATGTAAACTTCGACACTATATGCATAAAATTCCTTAATAAAGGCACCATGTCCAGCAACCAAACACATGGCTTAGCATATGACCAGCAACCAAATTTTGGGGACAAAAAATATCGTTGCTGTTTAAAAATTTATAAAAATTTTGAAAGAATAATTTGTTTGTATCAATAAAGATATGCCTCTGAACCTAGTGGCAATGGTACTGAACTCGCGTGGTAGAGTATTACAAATTAAATATAGTCTTAAACAACACTTTGTTTTATGTAACACAGAATAAATCAACGGTCGTGGCGTGCATACAATTGGTACACGTTAGATTTATTAGTGGTCTAACAATTCACAATATACTAAATACCAGTTGAGATGTAAACCTCAAAAATCTGATGGGTTTCAAAATTATTATATCATATTAACAGTTCCAAATACCTATAAAAATACTAAAAAAATAAGGAGTCAAAATGTTTATTGAAAAACTAAATATGAGGTGCAATGGCAGAAAAAGTATATTATTACAATAAGTTATTATTATTAAGAAAGCTATTATTGCAATAGCCTGCAAATTGAACGGACCACTCTATACTAATTCTACCCCACCTATTATCAGCATTATTATTATAAACCAAAATAATAGTCTTCATAATATATTTTACTAGCTTACCCTGATACTTAAATATTATCTTTTTTGTGTCGGCTACAGAATGATGTATGCTTTTCCCAATAGTTGCATAAGTGACGACGTCGCCCGTCGTAAACAAGACAGATTTCCAAGAGATACTTAGACACGGAGGGCATCGCTGATTAAAAAAGGCAAGTGAAAATCCTTGTACAATCTACTAAGGAACTATTTTGAGCCAGGTCTTCACTTCCCCAGAAGCACATGATATCATACCTACATCTTTCTTATATCATTGTGATACCGAGTAGTGCGGAGTAGTTATTGTAGGAAATCATGTAATACTATATAGGATTGCGGTCAGCCTGCATGCAATATCGTATGATCCAATTTCCTAGATTATTATGGAATTGTGGCATAGGCTCGATATCGAGCAATGATCGTACGATATAGTGTACTACTAAAATAACTCCTATTCGGAAAGAATGTCTTTAATGAATGGTATTTAAGTAAAGCAAAACCAAAATAAAAATAGAATATCGCCAATAGACGTCATTTTAAGATCGTTTTATTGGAAATGGATACCTTATGCATGAAATCAACGATAAATTTTTTTGTAAATCTTTTTATTTTAAACAAAAATAATGTTTTCGTGCCAAAATTTAAGATAGTTAAAATTATCAGTTGCATGTTGACAAATCTAAAGTCATAAAAAACACAAGATATCAACTATCGTTAGAACTAAGTAAAATAAAATTAAAATTAGGTCTTAAGGGAATAGCAAGCTTATCCCTTGTTTCAATTTGCTTTGATTTTCAATTATAATTATTTTAAACAAGATTATTTTTTATGGTTATAAATAATTAACAAAATGTTTAATTAGTTTTAAGAACTTCTGAAGATTTATTCTTCATGAAGTTTGCATATTTTTAAATAAATGGAAAAACACATTGTTTCTTAAAGTTGTAGTAACTCAGAAAAAAAATTAAGCAATTCAAACCATGTATTGCCAATGAATTTATCAGTGTTCATTTTAGATCTTCATAACCAGTAAAATGTAAACAAAATTCAAATGTTCTTAACTTCATATGTTTATAAATTGTGAATTTCAAAATTTTTAAAAAATACTAAACTTGTTCTTGTAAAACTGGTTATAAATATCCTTTTAAAAGAATCAGTTTTCCTTTCATAGATAAAATAATACAGCCATAGTAAAAACGTATTCTTTTGGTAACACGATAACTATCATCAATTTTATAATTATTTGAATTACTATAGACATAAAAAAATGTATGTCGACATTGGAGACATTGTAAAGGTCTTAAATTTAAAATTTAAAAAGTTTATCAACATTTTTTAAGGATGGTGTTAAATTGCATATTTTTAAAAAGAGAGAAAAAAAGAGTTATTGAAGAGTCTTGTTTAAGGAAATACCTTTCAATACCTTTCTAAAAGCTTAATAACTCTTTTAAAACTAAAGACACATATTAATTGCTTATAAGTATCTAATGGAGTGAAGAGATTTCTACCTTTTAAAAGCAATCATACTTTTAAAAATGTATGTGATTAACATTCAAGATACATAAATCTGAAATAAGAAAAATTTAGGAATATTATGTGCCACTTAGAACGCCCTTACTAAGACAGTAATTATTATTGACATACATTAGAATTTTTCCTAGGCTAAAAATTAACATATAAATTGAAAATTTTAGAGGATTACTTCTCACATATGCATTTTTTCCTAGAAACTATTTAAAATAGACATTGTTATTATCAGATAAGTGTCCCATTTAATTAAATAAAAAGGTTTCTCGCTTATTAAGAGTACTTTAAAATAATTTCGTATTTATTTTAAACTTGCATATAATAAACAAAATCTTCACATTTTATATTGGAAATAGATTTTAGTATTTAAGAGATCTCAGACTAAATTTTTATAAATTAAAAAAAATTCAATGTTATATGCTTGAAATTATAGACGAATCAAAATAACCTAAAAATATTTTTCGGCAGCTGTATTTTTGTAAATTAAAAACTTTTAAATATGTAATTTTCTAATTACTCAACGGAATTTACTTGGTCAAATGTTTCAAAATGCTTTAGTTTAACCACTCTTTGGATTGGCAATTGCCTTTTCAACCAAAGTTGGCATTTTTTATTTCAAAAAAGTTATTAAGTTACGGTTGTTGTTGTTTTTATATTTAAGAACAAGAAACTGATTAAGGAAATACATAATGTGTTTAGTAACAAAAAAAGTTATTTTAAAAAATAATTTCCAAATAACTCAAAATTAATATAACTCACCCCATAATGTAATAATCTGTTGACAATGCAGCATTTATGACGACACAATAGTTATCCAAAGGTAATCTTCATATTACTGGTTCCCATGAAAAAAATGACACAACATTTTTTTTTAATCAACCAAAAAAAAACTCTTTACCAACTATCCCAATGGGTTCTATTTCACACTGTTTAGAAGAATGTTGATCTTAGTATCACGTGTTACGTTCTGATTTCGCGAACGAAACAAGCGGGTCTTTTTAAAGAAGTTCCAAAAGAAGTCCCGAAGGGAGCCAAGAAGTTTTTTTGGCGGTCGCCAAAGATTTCTGCAAGCTTCTTCGATGCCTCATTTAACACAAGTGCCACGATGACCGGGTGGCATTTCTTCAGATCGGCGACAACTTTTTGTGTGGACTCTATGTGTTCTTTTAATAAAACAGTTAATGCATACTATTGACGCTGTATTTGTTCAAGGTTAATAATGGTAATAATAATAAGAATAACATTAAAAATAACAATAATAATAAGTTCTGGTTAAATTTGTGGCCCCGATAGTAATGATGCCTCGTAGGTTCGTTAGGCTCCAGATCAATTATTGATCTCGCTTCGCCAATTGACTGAAGTTCAAAATTACGAGGATTTTGTATCTGTGTTAAAACTGAGAATTGCACAATATAGAGTAAAATTATTACTTTTTAAATACTAATAATGAGTTTAAATTCAAACAAATCTAACCTTAAAATTCGAACTAATTTCCTTTATTTCAAATATCTGTCAAGGGTCTAGTTTTCAAGAGAGTCATCCTAATTTCTGTAACTATACATCCTCGA
The DNA here is from genome assembly GCA_019343175.1 of Oedothorax gibbosus. Lineage (NCBI taxonomy): Eukaryota > Metazoa > Arthropoda > Arachnida > Araneae > Linyphiidae > Oedothorax > Oedothorax gibbosus. The sequence goes on from CM033278.1 coordinate 14,412,054, forward strand.
ATTCAAAATTAACCATTCGGCATGTGTTGATTTCAAACGGTTGAAACAATTTTTCAAAAAAAAACTAACTTATTTATTTTTATAATTGATGCAGAATTTTACGTATTACGTAATTTTACGTTATAGTCAGTGGATCGGGCCCATTTCAAAGGGTAGCTCTATTATCTTGTTATTAATCAAAAGATTAAAACAAGTGAAATCATTAAATGGTATTTTGTTTTTAAATACATTATTCATAATAGTAGTATCATTTTCAAATATTAATTAGTTAAAAATAATATATACATATAATACAGCTTATAAATTCCTTTTGTCAATTTTACGTATAACAGTTATAGTCAGTGGATCGGGCCCATTTCAAAGGGTAGCTCTATTATCTTGTTATTCAAAATCATTAAATGGTATTTTGTTTTTAAATACATTATTCATAATAGTAGTATCATTTTCAAATATTAATTTATTTAAAAATAATATATACATATAATACAGCTTATAAATTTCTTTTGTCAATTTTACGTATAACAGTTATAGTCAGTGGATCGGGCCCATTTCAAAGGGTAGCTCTATTATCTTGTTATTCAAAATCATTAAATGGTATTTTGTTTTTAAATACATTATTCATAATAGTAGTATCATTTTCAAATATTAATTAGTTAAAAATAATATATACATATAATACAGCTTATAAATTCCTTTTGTCAATTTTACGTATAACAGTTATAGTCTGTGGATCGGGCCCATTTCAAAGGGTAGCTCTATTATCTTGTTATTCAAAATCATTAAATGGTATTTTGTTTTTAAATACATTATTCATAATAGTAGTATCATTTTCAAATATTAATTAGTTAAAAATAATATATACATATAATAAAGCTTATAAATTCCTTTGTCAATTTTACGTATAACAGTTATAGTCTGTGGATCGGGCCCATTTCAAAGGGTAGCTCTATTATCTTGTTATTCAAAATCATTAAATGGTATTTTGTTTTTAAATACATTATTCATAATAGTAGTATCATTTTCAAATATTAATTAGTTAAAGATAATATATACATATAATAAAGCTTATAAATTCCTTTTTTCCATTAAACATCATTGAAAAATTACATCAAAAAGTTTTTCAAAATAAGCAAGCACTAACGCAACCCGGATAAACAAAGTGATACCATTCTGAAACAGGTAAAAACACGTATCGTTATTTCTTCATTAGAATTGTCAAACGGCTGTTGTTATCAAGCTACTCTGAGGTGCTCTGAGCAAGAAAACTGGAGTTTGGCCTTAACCTTCGCAGTGAAAACCGAAATCGGGTGCCTTCGGCATGATATGAATATTTTGTGCGCGTCAACGTGGTCAAAGCTAATTGACTTGTTTTTATTTAGTTTATGAAAATTGGCATTAGTTTCCTGTTTTGACTGAATATTTATTGGTAATTATCTAGTGACACAGTAATAATATTTTGTATTTGGTTCATATTTTGAAAATAATTTTATATTTTCATCATTTTATAATAGTGTTATGTACTGTCATATTTTTCTTTATGTGTGACTCTCGCCTTAGTTACTTTTAATAGGAATATTTGGATGCTTCAAAGTAACATTTCAGAAATCATAAATACATGGAGTATTAGTTTTTTACAATCAGGCCATCTTAAGTGTTTTGAACCGTGTTTGAAAATACTTATTAAAAATAACCACATTTTTCAGTCAAATTGATAAAACACAAAATACATTTCCAAAAATATTAAAGCATGAATCAAAATGCTTTAAATATCTATAGAACTAATGTGTTCATTAAATGACCATGGATTGATGTAAAACAAGACACGAACCTTTGAAATTATCGGTTACCATAAACACACAAGAGTTCTCTTTAATTACCATTTATAATGTCTTTTACGAAACATAATTATAACATAATTCTATGTAGCATTTAAAAATCTTATAATGTCGTATGATCAGGAGTAAGTTTTTTAATTCTATTGAGTGTGCAACATGGTGACTTTTACGTGGTTTACTTGAACTGAAATAAAGGTATGATGACCCTAAATTTTACCTCAACTAAAATATTGATCTTAGTAACAAGTTGTTTACAACCATTTTAATGAAATTAATAGCTTCAGATTTTTAATTTCATTGAAATATTTTTAACCTTTTTTTAATGGTACTTAACGTGCTTCAAATGATATGTTAACTTCTGATAATAAAATATCCTTTTTAGATTCCACACTACGTTTATAACGTAAAAAGTGGAAGGTTTTATAATCGTTCAGTCCGTCTGTCCGTCCGTCTGTCTTTCCGTCTGTCCGTCCGTCTGTCTGTCCGTCCGGTCTGTCCTTCCTTCCGTCTGTCTGTCCGTCTGTCCGTCCGTCCGTCTGTCTGTCCGTCTGTCTGTCTGTCCGTCCGTCTGTCCGTCACCCACTTTCATAGCCCAAACTACAAATGCTACAGGCAAGGGTGATACGTCAAAAAAAAATCCTGCGCATCGAAATTAGAAGACATTGAAAATCTCAGGAAAAATCGAACTAGAAGTACTTAATTTATTTTTAAAAAACCGCAAAATTTAATGCTCATTTAAAATGCATAAGAAGCCATTTTGATTAGAATTAAATCACCATTACCATTCGCAACAATCACTTGAGAAACTTTAATTCTTTTAAATAATAAATTGAAAGAAATTTATTTTTGCGACATCAATCAGTTTGAAATGACGTCAAATGTATTTCACTAAGAGATTCTTTGTTTGCATGTTGATATGAAATGTTTTGGTTCTATTTAAAAGAGAGCAATGCTACCATAGATATCATAATTAAAGTATTAGATTGGCTGATCATGTGACCTCCAATGCTAACGACAGGACGCGCATGGAGGCTTTTTTGGAGGGCTTAATGGCCAGTGTTGCTGCCACTTTAAGGAGAAAAATACTACGAAAAAAAATAATATTTAATTCTAAAATTACAAAAAAAATACTAGAAAAGGATTTAAAGTCACTATAAATATTCCAAAATGCAGATAGTATTTTTACGATATTTTTTGTAATTAAAGAATAATTCTAAAATACTAATATGCTCTTTAAACTTTTTAACTAAACTTTTAACTTAATTTTAGAATGGGGTTATTTCACGGAGGATCTGGCAATAGCTTTGCGGTTTTGTTTGCATGTCTATTTTGATGTTTTCAACAATGTTGCCAGCAGTTTTAGAAGAAAAACTACGAAAAAATACCATTTAATTCTAAAATTACAAAAACATACCATAAAAATACTAGCAAAGCGTTTTACGTTTTTTTAAAGTCACTAAAAAGATTCCAAAATGCAGCTAGTATTTTTACGATATTTTTTTGTAATTTTAGAATTTATTTTAGAATTATTCAAAATTACAAAAAAAATATCGTAAAAATACTAGCTGCATTTTGTAATCTTTTTAGTGACTTTAAAAAAACGTGAAACGCTTTGCTAGTATTTTTATGGTATGTTTTTGTAATTTTAGAATTAAATGGTATTTTTTCGTAGTTTTTCTCCTGAAACTGGTGGCAATACTGTTGGAAGACATCAAAAGGCTATGTCCTCACTACGACATCAAACGCCACAAAGGCAACAAATGCAAAAAAAATTGGCGACCGCCAAGGGCGCCTAGCAATGCAATAGCATGGGGGCTGACTCTCCCAAGTCGCCAGGTTTTGTTGCATTTGTTGCCTTTGTGGCGTAGTCAGGACATAGCCAAATCAGAGACATATAATAGAATGGACTGCGAATTGGCAAACCTAAGGCGATCCCCTCATGGGTCACGTGCTGGGGTAAGATTTACCCCAGCACGTGATCACGACCAGTTGGCAAGTTTTTTCACAACGACTTGAACATATGAGGCCGACAATCTAGTGGTATAAAAAAGAACTTGGGAAAGGAACAAAAATGAATTGCTTTTTCGGCGAATAAAGTTGCTATTTTTGGCAACTTATCGCAGTTGTTTGGACGACGAATTCTCTTTGTATATTTATTTTGTCGTAGATCTGCTTGCCCAATGTATGTTCGATATGCTTTAAGTTTTTTCTTTTTGATAGATATTCTTTATAGATATTTAGATTATTTTTATAGATTATTTCTTTGCTTTTGTAATTCGATTTAAGGTTACTTGAAAAATTGAATTGAAGATAATTTAGAATTTTTCCAGCGTTCACTTAATCATGAAGATGATTCTTCAGCATAAAAGAGCTCTTTTATAATAAATTCCCTCTATAAAGAGTATAGTTTATAAAAAAACACAATTACTTAAAGTATGTAGAACTAAATAAATTTACCTGTGAAGTGCGACAAATCCTTTTTTACGCCACTCTGTGCAATTAACAACTACACAAGAATTTGGCATCTTGTACGATTAAAAAAAATTACATGATTAAGAATAATCTAACATTGGACGAATTTAATCAAACAATTATGATTAAAGCTAGAAGAAAAAAATAAGAAATATAGGGGAAAAAATCGTCTGCAAAAACATTTAAAAAAAAAACGCCATGCAGCTGGATGCTATAAACCCACGTGACTTGGGAACATATGTGAGTCACCATTCAGTTTGCCAGCCTACTCGTATCTGGTTTTCAGGTCTGGCGACAATTGGCATAGTTCTAACGAAACAATAGTGATAAGTTGCCATATGTTGCAACCTTTCTCCTCTTGGCGATTTTCATGATTGGTACGCTTTTAGAAGCTGCTTGACAGAGCAATGCGCAGTCCATTCTATTTTATGTCGGTAAGGTAAGGTAATCGTTTCCGGCTGCCTATTTCTAGCCTCCTTCAGGAGCTTTAACACAGCCAATAACGCCTCGTAATTTAGAACTCTCATATTTTATGTCTATGAGCCAAATAGACATGCAAACAAAACCGCATAGCTATTGCCAGATCCTCCGTGAAACAACCCCATTTATTTTAGAATTATTCTAAAATTACAAAAAAATATCGTAAAAATACTAGCTGCATTTTGGAATATTTATGGTGACTTTAAATCCTTTTCTAGTATTTTTTTTTTTTTTTTGTAATTTTATAATTAAATAGTATTTTTTTCGTAGTATTTTTCTCCTTAAAGTGGCAGCAACACTGGCCATTACGCCCTCCAAAAAAGCCTCCATGCGCGTCCCGTCGTTAGCATTGGAGGTCACGTGATCAGCCAATCTAATACTTTAATTATGATATCTATGAATGCTACATATTTATTCTTTGAAATATAAATTAATTTTTGCAAACGATAATAATACTTGAATTATTATTGAAGAAATAATTATTGAATTTTCGAAATAAAATAAATGAAACTAGCCAAATGCAGCGTGTAAATGTTTATAATAGAATTTACATTGTGTTTTATCGACTTTTTTCCTGTTGAACACAAATGTTGTGTGGAAGCGGGCTGAGTGACAGATTCTGTTACAAACCTACTTGTTTTTCTTTTATGTGTGCACAATTCGAGGTATACAAAAGTAAACGTTTTCGTTGAACTCAAGAAACAATTGAACAAATGTTGAGACTGAAGTCCTTATTATCCTCTTAATTATTTTACCCTTTCATCTTATTTCCACTTCCAGTTACGTATTCGCTTATTCTTTCCTTAATAGAATTATTATCCAAAATTCTATTGTCATCTTCATTTTCGTTAATAAACTGCAAGCCAAGAGTTTTATTATTCAGATTATCTCCGCTTCTAATTTAAGAGTAAAAGATCCGTAGCTAAACTCTCATAAAAGTGTTTGTATGTCCCTGAATTTAGCTGTCTCATAAGTTGTGGTCACAAGGTTTTAATCAAGTAGAGCCAGAATTCTGAATTAATTTTCTTAGCATTTGCAATCTTATATAGAAGTTTATAGAAGCAGTGGAAAGTAGAAGGTTTTCGCAAATAATGGGAAGTCCTGAATGGGATTGATTATGTTTTCGTTGAGGTAAATTAATTACGAATATTAATTGAATAAATTAATTACGAATATTTTCGTCAAAGCTTATTTAGGCAAGACATGTTATTTTTTCAACTAGAAGGTATGTTTGGAGGAATTTCAGTATTTCTAGATGTGTATCCTTTTTTTCTGATACAACCACAAGAACTTTTTAAAAACCGAATTTTCCTAGAAGATTATATATTTCTTAGATATTTGGAGAAAAAGTCGTTCCCGAAATTCCTTCGACTGAAATCATTTTTTCAAAGTCAGAGGAAGCGTCTCATAGCTCCAATGGAGAAATTGGGTGCAATAGAAATGTGTATATTTTTAAAGGAATATGTGTAGGCATTTAATTTATTCCAATGTCAATACTACAAATATTTGCTGTGATCATAAGAAAAAAAATGTGTGACAAACTCATGGGAAATAGTCCTTTTTAAACTCGTGAAATTATTTATTCAACTCGTTTCAAAAATAATCTGCGTTACTTTTCGCACTAGTTGCAAAAATAGCTATTTCACAATGGGCATGTTTCTTATCTTGAGTGTCAAAAAAAATATTGAATGAAAATAAATTCTTTCTCGACCCTCGATTTTTAAATCAATATCACGTGGAAACAGAGCACCGATCGGAGCACAGATCGAAGGAAAGTCAGAAATAAAAGATTGAAGGAATTACGTCACCTGAAACAAGCCCATAGCAGATTGAATATTTAAACAAGAAGTTTTAAATATCAATTAAAACAAATAACCACGATTTTTTTCAATAAAATTTAAATAATTGCACAAAATGTTTTCAATAACCATTAAAACATTTAACGTAGCAGTAGAAACAGTTAAACAAGATGTTTTAAATAGCAAAAAAAATATTAAACAAGATGCGTCAATGACAATTAAAACGTTGTTAATAAGTTTTTAATTACATTTAAAGCAACCAAACAAGATGCTTCCAATATCAATTAAAATAATTAAACAAGATGTTTTCAATAACATTTAAAATAATCTAACAATATGTTTTTAGTGAAAATTAAAAAATATGACTTCACTTACAATTGAAAAGTTACAATTAGAACATTTCTACAAGATGTTTTTAATAACAAATAAAACATTTCTACAAGATAACAAATAATTTTTTTCAATAACAATTAAAGACTATGTTTCGATAAGAATTACAACAATTAAACAATATACTTAAAATTAAACCTCTAACGTTAAATTTTTAACAACAGTAAAAAAAATACTTAATTGTAATTGATCAACGTGTGGGAAAAAAAGCAGATTTCTCAATAGACGAAAAAAAATTGTTTGCCTGCTTTTTATACGATCAACCAATTTCCAAGGTTTCAAAAAAATATCTAACAGCAGCATACAGTATTTTATGTTGACGTACAAATTATAGGTTAAATGTATTGGAAACTGGGCGTAAATCGGCTATTAAGAGCTAGTTTGTAAAAGTAAACTTTACGGTCGTCGATTTTTTTGAAAGCAAATTTAAGGCACACAAATAAAGGTTTTAAAAAGTGGTAAGGATTTTTTTGCACATTTTTTAAAGCATTTTCATTCAGTTTTAGAAACAATAAACATGTTTATATTTGTGATCGTTATCATAAACAAGAAGTTCATAAAGAACTAAAATAGCCTACTTTCCTGTTACTTAAATACTTACTGAAGCTCTAATCGGGAAAAAAACTAGGTTCCTAAAGTAAATATCATCAACAGCCGTTTCTACACTAGATTTATACACATTAGAAAAAAAATCGAAACACAGCACCCAGCTATAATTTAAACTTCTAAACGCCAAAATCAACTATTTTCCTTAATATTCTTTCGTAAATTAATTAAATATTATTTATCATCTGCTCGTGATTTATTTGTAGTTCGAAGAATAATTACATATTTATTGATAACAAAAGTAATGAAACTACTCCAAACTGCATTAAAAAATAAGAAATGTAAATTAAAACTAAGCATAATTGCATGCAAAAGTATGCCTTGCCGCTTTCTTGGTAGATAATTAATGAATAATCAAAGAATCACATTGTGCTACATTTTATGACGTCTTTCCAAACTGATTCATGAAAATATTATTTTGCTTCAAATATGTTTAAATAAATAAAGTTTATCATGCCATTGTTGATTTGGCAACAGTGATTTAAATGACTCAAAATTGAATTTCAATGCTAATTCAATGGGAAATTCGCCGACAGATAGTAGATTTATGTCCGTCCGGACGTACAGACAGACGGACAAAATATATGAAAGTTGGGTATCTGAGGTTATAGCTTTCTAACAAAAAAAGAATTTTTAAGATCCCATGGATAGAACTGATTTTGGAAGGGGGGGTACGGACAGACAGACAGACGGACATCGACCGCATGTCAATACCTACTTTTTCATTTTTTTTATTCTTTCGAATTAAAAAAAAAGAAAAGTAGGCTAAAAATCTGTTATGCAATGAACGGGAAAATAATACAAACTTAAAAGATCTAGATAAATTAGTCTCGAGTCGACTTTTATGAAATTGTTTTATAACCTATTGAATAATAAAATTAATTGTCCTTTTATACTTCGAGGATGACGTTTTAATATACCTATGTACAACACTCGCACTCAAATTGTTTAATCACTCAACTTTTAATTCAAAAAATCCAACCAATACCTCAAAATTCAACCTATAAACTCAAACTTTGGTGTCTCCAAACCAAAGTGCATCTATGTTAATACAATAGAAAAAAATATTTTCTAAGCCACATTTTTTCCGGCTGTATTGAATATTTTTACAAGCGGTTTTTCATATGATAAATGTAGCTGACTTACAGGTCTCTAAAATCCCACTTTTTGAAATTGGTTCTTTGTCAAATTATTTATTGAACATTTAAAAATAAATATTCGAACCAATCTTTTTTTTTTTAATTCAAAAATTTATTACCTTTATTCACCTGATTCTGATATATTTTTTTATATAATTTTTCATTTTATAAATTCATTATTATTTCTAAGTATGATTAGCTTTGTGTATTTACACGTTTGTGTCATCTTGCTTTGTGTGTATGTTTCTCCTGTCATGTGTCTGGATTTTATCTGTCTGGCAATGTGTGTTAAATAAATAATTGAACTAAATAAATAATACAATTCATCTCTCCAAAAAATAAATTGCTCATATTTGTGACAAAAGTAACTATTAAATTGAAAATTAAAATCATCCAAAACTATCTCATCAACATTTTAAATTATTCCTTATATTTTTATGTATTGAACGAAGTAGCACACATTTATACCTTTACGAAAAATGTCTGAATAAAAAATATCATACGATGCGAAATTATTAATATACTTACTGTTCTTATTACTTTGTTGATGACAATATCCGAAATCAGAATGACTTTTCTCGAAGAAAACATTAATTATTTTTACTAAATACACAAAATGTAACTTTGCAGCACGAGGCAAATGAGAAAGCAGTATAATTTTAAAATGCAATGTATAATTCAGTAAATAAAATAATTTTTGTACATAGCTGTTATAATTCTTTTTATTGTTACAGTTATTGATTTTTTTTGTCGTTTCAAATATTGTTGCTGCATTTGTTATTGTTTTGATTATTATCATTGTTGTTGTTGATATTATTGCTACAACTATCTTTTTTTATATTTATAATGTGCATAATTATGTAGATGTTATGTGTGATGTAGATGATGTTATGTTGTTATGTGATGTTATGTAGATGTGTATGTGTTATGATGTAATTATGTTATATTCTCTATAAATCTATTGTTTAGTTTTAAGTTAATTATATTATACTCAACAAAAATGTCTAACAATAGTCCTTAAAATATTATTGACAGAATTTTTTTTTAAAAATCCATAATAGGCAAAAATATTTTCACCTTTGTCCAAGACCAAAAAAAATTATTGAAAAAACACCGTACTTCAACACACGGTACTTAATTAACTGTTAACATCCTTTCTTCATTTAACCTTATCAACGCAACATAATCCTTTAGTATTTAAAATCATAAACTAAGAAATTTAACCATCTTAATACTTTCATAGCTAACTCACTCTTTGCTTTTCTGAGAACTTGCCAAGGACATTTTTCTTCTTGTCACTTCATTGCTACCCAGGCATTTTCTTGGTTGCCCATCAAACTGAAACTCATTATAATTGCTAAACTCGACAGCTAAAACTCTTCACTTTTGAAAATGCAACAGGATCAGATAGTTTTAGGAAGTAGCTGACGAGTGTGTTTGCTTTTTCTTTATCAGCAGAATGTAAGAAACTTCTAAGCATCTTGGGGGTTTTCGCCAAGTTCATCGCCAAATTAATTTGAATCTTAGCATAATTTATTTATTGCTGTGTCCATGGTATGTGCAAAAAATTAGATAGGTCATAAGTTGTCGTAGACAGCTTATGCGACTTCAACTGCTTTTTTAGAGAAAATTAAAACTTCTGGGTATTCGATGCTAATCTTGAAGAGCCTGGCTTGAATTGCTGGGCAGCCAAAGATATGCTGCGGAGGCAGTTGGCCAGGACCGTTTGGGAAGTGTGTGTTTTTTGTAATTTTTTTAAGAATATTATTTAATTTATTTAAATTTGCAATTTATTTAAAATCGATTAAACGCCACTGCTTTATTTTCCATGCATATAAATATTAATCAATTTGTTAATAACTTTAACACCGTCTTTACTGATTATCACCTTTAACTTATTTGTCATCAGTAAGAAGATTTTTATCAAAACGTTTTTAAAAGCATTTTAAGCTTTTAAACGAACGTTTTTCTTGTAACTTAATTTTTCCTACATAAATAACTCAATACTATTTGTTGTTTTTATTGGTTTTTTTTGTTTTATAATACTTTGTTTATTTATATAAACATAAGCAAAAGTGCTTTTTTTGCATGGTAAATTATTTTGCTAATCATCTTTATGACTTAAGTAACATTTAAAGTGCTGCAATTTTCCAATTTTCGAGACATTATATAATTGTTGGCGACAAATCTTTAACTTGGCACAAAACCCCCCAACAACTAAAAGTTTAAACATTACATTAATTGATTAGTTACAGTGAGTGTAAACATGCTTTAAATTGAATTTATTATTAATCTAAGGAAAGAAACATCTCATGTAAAAGAAAATTGATGAATTCCTTTTCCTGTGAGCTTTTGACAGTTATTTCAATAAAAAAAACCAGTTCGAAACTTAAAAGGGTTTCTTGTTTTTTTATTTAAATATAATTAAAATACACGAATTTTTTATGTTAAGCACATTTTTTATAGTCTAGGTGATGTGCCTGACTTTTTTTAGAAATTAATATCAAGTTTCTTATATATAAGCAAGATAAAAAAAAACTTAAGACGATAGAGAGATATTAAACTTAAGACGTACTTCCTAAACTAGTAATTTCATTTAAAGGAATCAAACATGAAATTTGAAGTAAAAGCAACAGGCATTGAACATTCATTTAAGAATTTTTACATCGTTTGGGTCTATGGACAGAGAACCGGGAATACTGCTTCATGAATTAAAACCAGTGTACGTTAACTACGAAAAGTGAACGTAGCGATAAGGACAATAAATCCCTGTTAGAGAAGTATACAAAATTTACGTTACCACCTAAAACACAAATAAATTCCTTTTCATCAATTTAGTGAAAATCAAATTGTGATTTCGCTTATAGCGATTAAGAGAATGTCCCATCTTCAATACCGGCGAATGGTTAAATAGACAACATCACCGCTGTAAGATCCGGTCACTAATTTGGGCAATGCGCCAAGCTTGGCTCGCGACATGGACGAAAGGGAAACACCTAGCTGCTAAGGAGAAGACAGGTGAACTTTTTAGAACGAAGAGGAGCGGCCATGTTGGCCTCCTGGATTATATTATTTTTCTAAGTGTCTGTAATTATAAATATATCACCAAGTAGCTCAAGTAAACGCATTAATTTTAGAGATGTCGCTATTATTCCAACAATATAAAATTCACGAAATGTCTTACAAAACCAAATTTCCAGCATACATGACGGAGCTAAGACCCTGGGTAGCGCGGCCGTGCAATACCGAGAAGCATATGCGCACCCAGTGGTAATAACCGGGAACACCAGATCGCGCAGCCTTGCGTAGCTGTCTAGCTGGGAAGTATATGCGGATCTGGACAAGGGATGCAGCAGCTAAGTTTACTAACGCCCAACCCTTTTTTTTTGTATGAAACTAATTAGAAAATACAAGTAAAAAAAGTGTCCGTCTCCAATAAATGTTTTCGTCGTTCGCTGTGATAATAAAACAGCAAGGGATGGGTCAGGGTTATAAACAAAAAAAATTATGAAGATGTGTATGGGGATGAACAAACATTACCATAGTATTGCTTTCCACCAACTACTATAGAACAAAGAAATAATTTTAATAACCGCTCTTAACTTTTATTAACCTTTTTTTCTCTATATTAAATTATTCTGTTAAATAGAAACGCTGAAGATATTATTTATTTAATTTAGATATATACATGTCCAATTCCGTGTTATGGGATTAAGAAATGAATAGTAATAGTCCAAAATATTTTAATGCTTAAGATTTATCATTTTTCCACACTACTTTATAAAAGAATGCAGTTTTTGAACATTAGTTAAATTTGTTTGTTTCATTCTTGACTTTTCTTATACACATGTACCATGTTATACAACGAAATACAGGTATAGTATAGTATTATGACTAGATCGGTAAACAAGTTCATATGTTCCTTACGAATTAAGAGTCATGTGTTAAAGGTTTAACACAAAAAAGTTATACAAAGAAGAGTACATATATATAATATAGTTGCTAAAATCGCATTCTCCAAAGTATAACAAAAATATAGGGTCCAGTCCGTTCATTGGCGATTAGGCCCAATTGAATTCACAATCCTCAAAAGTCTCCAATAAACAGACCGGACCTTATACCTTAGTTATACTTTGGAGAATGTTAGTTTTGCTACTACATCCTTCGTGCGCCAGTTAATGACTCGAAGACAAAAAAAAAAGTACATTAAAAGTTAAACATATAAAACAGTAGAATAATTGAACTCTGGTAAATTTTATTTGTATTTCTTTAATCCTTCTTCAATATTGAACAAATTCAATGAACAAATGTTCAAGAAAATCGACATAAACTTACATTCTTCAAACTTTCAGGGTACTTTTTTAACGGAAATCAAGTTGTCGGAAGTTGGAGCCTCTTCAGCGAGTTTTTCTTTGGTTGTTTTCGAACAATTCTATGATCAGTTTTTCTATTCGGTTTCTGGATATTACGTTTATAGGGGTGAAGGCTGTTGATGTTTTTCTCTGAGTTCTTTGAAACAGCATAGTATTACGCTTTTGCTCTGTGGTTGTTGTATAATTTATCGAACTCCTATGAAGAATTTACTTTTCGTTTTGGGGATTGTTTGTAAATATTGGCACACAACAACGCTTCAACCAACAAAATATGGCAAACCTTTTTTTTACCAATTGAGAAATGTGGTCTTGGACTAAAGTTTTGGAAGATTAATATTATTTAAGTTTTGTTAACAATAGTAATGCAAGTGAGGAGTTACTAAAATATATTCAACTCCTGGGGCGTTACTAAAATATATTCAACTACTACGTTCAAATATATTCAACAATAAGATACTAGTTTTTTCTAATATTTTGTTTAGTAGGGGAGACCGGGGCCCCATGGGGTAAGTTTTCCACCAGACCTTATATTGGAAATAAGATGCTGGGGGGCGCCAACTGTCTTCTTGGTTTATGAAGCAACACGGCCTATGTCACTCACAAGAATCTTTGCTCAGTTGGTGTTGTAATATTTTCTTTAGAGCTGTTTTTATGCTTTTTTCAAAGTTGAGTGATTTTTTATGCTCACATTCAAACCTAAATTAAGCGTACTTTCATTTGACTTACAGTTTTTTCATTGCGTGTAATAAAAGGTGGTTTCTCTCTCTCTCTACTTAAATAAGTATTTTTTTCCAAATATCCTAAACTTCTAATCGTCAAGACACTATTAAAGTCAAAATATGGCGATGGGGCAGGTTTTCCAAAAATCCACGGGGCAAGAATTCCAACAATGTCTTACATATAAACGTGCTCCAACCTTAATTATATTCCAAACATGTTTTTTTTAATGTAAGATCAAGCTTAATTCAATGCTTCTTCAACTCCAAAATGAATGAGTGTCCTATAAATATTAACTTCATTGAAAATATATTTCTCTAACTCGGAATTCTATAATTTATTTTTAGTAATTTTTTTTTGTCAAATATGTTTATATTCAGAAATTATCTTCAACTTTGCGCGTGATACATGAGAGGATTCATGAAGTAAATAACCGAAATGTAAAACGAAACATGTAAATTTGTACCAACAAATAAACTATTTTCGCCAATAATATACGTTGTTTACTTCATGAATCCTTTCAAGTAGGTATACATCATAGATATCATAGTAAAAGTATTAGAGAGAGATCGGCGGATCACGTGACCTCCAATGCTAACGACGGGACGCACATGAAGACCAGAATTTACGGGCAAAAATGTCAGTGTTGCCACCACTTTAAGGAGAAAAATACCAGGCGTCATCGAAAAAATACCATCTAATTCTAAAATTACAAAAAGAATATCATAAAAATACTAGAAAAGCATTTCAAGTCACTGAAAAGAGTCCAAAATGCAGCTAGTATTTTTATAGTATTTTTTTGTTGCAATTTTAGAATTAATTAGTATATTTTCGATTTCGCATTTTTCTTATTAAAGAGATGACAACACTGGCCTGTTTGCCCTTAAATTTTGGTCTCCATGCGCGTCTTGTCGTTAGCATTGGAGATCACGTGATCCGCAGATCTAATAATTTTACTATGATATCTATGATATATATTTAGTATTGTTTAAGTCTTTCTTTTCTAAGTTTTCGATATATCACATTACGAGCACGGACGTTAAATTTGTTTATTTTTTTATTCGTGAATAAAGTAATGCATTTATGGCAGTTTATTGGTGGAATACGAATATCTCAGAAAACTGAAACCTTCTATGTGGGTTCCATTAAAGGAACTTTGATAATGTGTGTTGCGTATGAGTGTCGGCGCATGGTTTTACCTACCTCTTTCATGCGGCATTTAACATGTAATGAAGCCATAAGAAACTCAGAATCTCTGTACCTAGAATCTTTAAATTAAATTTGCATGTTTAATAATATAAATATAAAATGATCTTTGAAATCACGAATTGCATACAGTAAAAAAATTTTATACCTTTTACCTATATTCTCATTAAAAAAATAGTTTTTATAAATTCAAAGATTACATTTTTTCTATAAATTTTGGCTTACTACAGTTTAACCTAAGAGAAAATCTCAGTCTCTTTTTGCAAATTAAAAAGAAGTAATTTCAACGTAATTAGACAACTTTTTAACTAAAATATACCTATTGATTATTGATGTAGTAACTGAGATATATATTTATAATTTGAACAAGCATTTACATAGTCCTGTAACTTTTTGTTTGTTTGTTTGAAAATAAAAGTTTTAGCTACAACATTCCTTTTAATGCAAGGGTTTCCTTCATTACTTTAAAAATAATAAATTTTTGAAGAAATAAACAAAATATATTTATTGAAACGATTTTAGTGAATCTGTTTATAATTCTAGAAAAAATCTAAATTCTTTTGTTTCAGGGTATTTTTAGACTGTCGCTTATTTTTATTCTCAAGAATCTGCTTATTTTAGTTTTTCTGATTGGTTCCCTGAACTCAGTCATTTTTACGAATTAATTATTTTAGATTGTTAGGTTCTGAGTATTTAGCAAAAAACATGCCACTTAAGGATTTTTTAAAATTTTGTCGAAAATAATTGATTTCTATTTAATTACATTTATTCATTGTTTGCTTACTTAATCCGAAAATCGCCACTGATATTGGCTGGTAGTAATTATTAATGTCTGAGAAGTTATATGAGCATTACATTAATCTTCATTCAATATTTAAAATACCATATAAATTTATTAACTGTGCTTCTAGGATATTTGTACATTCACTTTATTTTTAATTGTTTCTGTAAACGTTTTGATGGCTTTTTTAGGTAATGTGACACTTTCTTTATTGGAAACAGTGATACCATAGCATACTTAACAACATTGAAGCATTTTGTGGTAAAACCCAAATGGATGTATGGGCGCGTTAACTATCACGGCAACTATCTATATCTCTCTCTGAAAAATGTAAATTGTTGCCTTGAAAACATTTAGTATGAGAAAAATTATTAACAGTTTTCAAAATATATTGTAGCACAATTAAAATACAATTCCCAAATAACTCATAATAATTACTCGTTTATTGTATTAAAATTTACTCAAATGGTTGTGCGGACACATTAAAATATTATTAAGTATCAATATAATAGTATAATGCAAATACTTATTTGAAAAATGTTCCATAAAACTTTTTTCGTTTGTTTAAGACTGCATTTTCCTTGCGAAATATTTTGTAGTTTTTAAAAATCTCACTTTAAAAAAAATTCGTACTACGAGTTCATTCAGCTTCCTTCCTCATTACTATGCAGACAATTTTGAATCTAGAGCAAAACTTTTTTTTCTCATTACGTGTTCTTACGATAAAAATAATTTGTTTTTTGGAATATTAAGCTTCATTTACGAAGGTTAGAGCACGCTTTTCTACAAGGCATTATTAGAAATCTTGAAACGTGAAAAATTGGAAAACATGCCTCGTCGTCATTTTTTGACTTCAATAGTACCTTGACGAGTAGAATTTTAAATTATTTTAAAAACAAATGTATAGTTACGTAGAGACAACAGCCACCTTTTAGTGTACGCAATGATAAAACTGTAAGTTTAATAAAAGTATGTTTGATTTAGGTTTGAATGTAACCATGAAAATTCACTCAACGTTGAAAAAATCACAAAAACAGCTCTAACGACAATATTACAACACCAAATGAGCAAAAATTCTTGTGGGTGACATAAAACGGGTTGCTTCCTAGGAGGATAGAATGAACAGGAGTAGTCATGTGGCCTCAGCATGAAGCGAAACAGCTTTCCCCTCTCTCTTTCAGACGCGCATGCGCAGTTCGTGGCAGCCATATTGATTAACGCAAAACATTGCGATTTCTGGCTTGTCAACTCTATGGGCTTGTATTATTTTGAGGTAAGCGAATTTATTTAAGTAGTTTTTTGTTATTCTCACATTACTTAAAATTAAAAATAGTATTTGTTTTTGTAAATATGAGTTGTTAATAACTCCCAAATTAAAACAAACTAATTTTAAGATTTCCAGAGGAACCAATTTTAATATCGCCAAATTTTAAGGTTTATTGTTTTGTATTTTAATATGCTATATATCAGTGTTGGCATCATTAATCATTGTCAATTGTAAAAGTAATTGCAATAAAATCAATTGCACCTTGCAATTAAATAATTGCAATTTAATTGAATAAATAAATTGCAATTAAATAAATGCAATTAATAAATTGCAATTAAATTAAATTGCAATTAAATAAATTGCAATTAAATAATTGCAATTGAACTTTTAATTGCACCTTGCAATTAAATTAATTGCATTTAACTTTTTTAGTAGTTTTATAAAACAAATACCGACTACCCGACCGAACGACCATGACCGACAACCCGACCAATCAACTGAACCGACTCTCCGACTACCCACAACCGACAACCGACCAAGACGACAAGCCCGACCAGACGACAACCCGACCAAGACCGACAATCCGACCGAGACGACATCCGACCAAGACCGACAACGACCGACCAAACGACAACGAAACCCTGACAGACAACCCGACCAACCGACCCTGACCGACAACCCGACCGACCGGTCTTGGTCGGGTAGTCGGTAATGGTCGGTCGGACGGGTATCCGGTATTAGTCGGTCGGTCTGTCGGGTCGTCGGTATTGGTCGGTCAGTCAGTCTCGTAAACGGTCTTCGTCGGTCGGTCGGGTAGGCGTTGTTGGTCGGTCGGATAGTCGGAGTTTACATTAATTAATTGTTACTACTGCACTTAACAATAATTTCCACAATTACAATTGATTAATTGTTAATTGCAGTTTCCCACAACTACAATTGATTAATTGTTAAATGCAGTTTTCTACAATTACAATTGAATAATGTTAATTGCGTAGTAAATTACATTGAATATGTTAATTGCAGTAGTAACAATTAACAATTAATTAGTTGTTAATCATTAATTGTTTGTGCAATTAAAATTTGCCCAACACATATATATCTACTGAGCATATTAGAAATATACATATGTGTATTCGTTTTCTGTAATGTGATCAAATTTTTTTATTAAAAAGAAAAATCGTAAATTCTCCCATAGAAGACTATATGAACAATAGGTAGACAAAGATGGCTGCCTTCCCTCCACTCCACCTCTCGCTTCACTCGGTTCCCGTACGTTTGAATCCACGCGACCGCTCCTGTTCATTCTATCCTCCTAGGTTGCTTCATAAGCCAAGCACACATTTGGCGCCCCCGAACGGCTCATTTCTTGTATAAGGTCTGGTGGAAAACTTACCCCATGGGAAAAACTAGCCCCGGTCCGCCTTTTCATAAAAAGCCATTTTGCATAGAATTTCCTTTTATTTCTGTATTTTATTCCCTGTATTACGATCTAAATATAACGCCACTCTATCTAAAACCATCCCCCAACTAACCACAATAGGCTTGTTTTATATGACGTAAAATCTTTATGCTTTTATTCCTATATTCCTATTGGTGCTCTTTTTCCACGTACCATTGATTCACCAATCGCGGCTCGAGACAGAATTTATTTTCATTCAACACTTCCATTGCCACCTGAAGACCTAGAACATGCCCATTCACAGTTTTCTCACAAATCCCAATTAATTAGCACAACTCGTATTTATAGCACACCACGTGGCATCACGCTCCTCAAGATTAGGGAAGAAAAATATCACATAAATCATGGCGATTAAGAACGAAAAAAGAAGACACGCTCGGTGACGGACCAGGGGTTATCGCAGGCCGCCATCTTTTGAAAAGAGGTCTTTCACCAAGAGAACATTGTCAGAGATACAGCTTTAAAATGCAGAGAAGAGTAGAGAAAATCATCGTAAAGATCGTGAGATTTCTGATGGTCGGCCTTGAGGAGGGATATGAAATAAATAATAACTTCGTCGTTCGGATTGGTTACTTTTAAATAAAAATAAAACGATTATTTAGTTTTTATGAAATCTCTCTCACCATATTAATATAAGTTATTAATACGATATTTTCACTAAATACAATGATATTTTCACTAAATACAATTTTCTAATATCTATACTATATTCTAAAATCACTAGAAGTATATGTAGCATGTACCATAACTTAGTAATTACAATTTCTTCACTAAATACAAAATCAGTACTGACCATATTTTCAAGAAATACACCATTAGTAAGTACCTTATTTTCAAAAATACACAATTAGTGCTAGGAGTTCGGAAAAGATTTTATATTGGATTTGCACAATCATGATTCAATAGGAACAATTTCATATCTATATTAAATCTGCAGTCCCAAACTTGTTTAAATAATCTATTTTTCCAATAAAATTCTTTTATTGTAGATTTTTCTCTTTTTTATGGTTGAATACATTTTTCATAACAACTATTTTCTATATAATCATTTTTTTGCATATAAAGGTTGGCGCTTGGCGCAAAATTTCCTAGTGTATTATATACTCCAAAAGTAAATCAATGGACAACTGGAACAGATACACCTACAGTGACATTATAGTTGCTTCAACCCAACCACCCAGTAGCTTATTCGTCTGTACTGCAACGATCACGCCCACAGTGACGCCACAGTTACATTAAGAATTGTCTTCCTTTCCCACAAACAAACCACGCTCCGCCCCTTTCGAATTGTAAACTTCTGCTTATGATATTTTGAACGAATAGAAAAAAATTAACAATAACTTTAAAATTTAGAAAAACTTATAAAATAAGAAAAGGTTTCTAAAAAATAACATAAATACTGCAATCTTAACCTTGGGTGTGCGTTTTGTATTCGTCTGGTGTGATATGGAATAACTTGATACTTCTTGGGGTTGGTCGAATGAAGTTTGGGTGCCTTTACTCTTAATTAAACGGCGCCATTTCCGTTGTTTATTTGTTTTGGAAATAGTAAGATGAAGTGGGTAAAGAAATATAGGTTCATCAGTTAAAGTTATTAGTAGGATGATCCTTGAATTTAGACTGGCTAGGAGATATATATATCCATATAAATGCTTATCATATCTTCACTCTTATCCGTGAATAATCAGTTTTCTACAGAAGCCATAAAACACTGTTTTTCCAATCGTAAAAAAGTTTTAGTACTTTGGCACTAACTTTGACCGATAACTACAAAAAAAGATTCCGATCCAATTAGATAATCAAATGTGTTTTTTGCATGATGATTTCCCAGCAACATAATGTTCAAAACCTTTTTATTATATTTGATTTCCAAAAAACATTATTACAGTTTAATTGGATACATTTCTTATATGCCTCAATTCCATAATATTGTAACTACTAAACTAAATTAAGTGGTGCTACATCCCATGGAAGACCAAGACCTCCTGTACCTAATTCAGCTTAAGAGACAAAGGTTGATGGAGTGCATTTCATCAGAAGTCCCGGTCGGTTCGTCAGAGTGACTTGAAACCCCGATTTTTTAGCTACTAAACAGCTAAGTCCACGTTTTATCGATCCACTGAAGAGAAGAAAGGCTAAATGAACCTTATCCAGGGGCTGGATAGCCTAGTGGTTAAGGCCTCGTTCTTGGAATCGGAAGGTCTCGCGCTCGAGTCCCGATACCACTGAAGACGCACCGAGTATATGCGGAGTACGAGCTCGTTAAATCTGTGGGTCCGAAAGTCCTGTGGCTACTGCATCTGTCACTTATGTGTGTGTTGTGTGTGTCTGTCTTACTTGGCGAAGGTTTATAAGCGGGTCTCTGACCAAGCACACAAACCTGAATATATATCTACCAACCAACCTTGTCCAATCCAAAATTCGAACCCCGGACCTGTCAGCATGTTGGTAGCGCAACCACTCTACTTCTGAGGTTTGCTAGTTACTCTTCTACAGCTACCGTCGAATGGGGTAACTTTGGCCTCAGCATAAAACCCTAGTACTGACTTTCTTCCTGAATATTTTTTTACTCATAGGTCAAGAAAGAGTTGCCACTCATTGAAAAATACAAGCATATTTTAAAAGAATGATTTTAATGAGCAGTTTTTAGCTTGAAAGTTTAGGGCAAAGTTACCTCATTCTGTGGTACTTCTTGGAAAAGTGTAAATATAAAATTAAAATATCCTATTTCCGATTTGATTTGCGTAATTAAACATTATTTTTACAATCTTATTTAAATAACACTTTTAGTATATTTTTTAATCACATGTCAAAATCACATGTGAAAATCAATATTTCATAAGTACAGCCATTATTTTTTCTGCAATTCACTCAATTAATCGTCATTATTTCTCATAAACGTTGCTTCTTTTTTTATTATGGTGATAAATTTTGACAATAACTGGTATCAAACCAAAAAAAGGTACCGTTCATTAAATGTATGATAAATTTAATTTAAAAAAAAATTAATGTGTTAATTCATATTAAATTTTAAATTAAAGTTGTATTTAACTCTAAATGCTAAAGCTATAATTTGACCTGTTGCCCTTTTTTTATGAAATTTATGGAATAGGCTGTGAAAAAGGTGAAGTCAGACGGACAAAGCCTTTATAAAATTTTCCTTACAACATCCACATTTTATACAATGCCTAACGCAGTGCAATAACAAATTACCGACCATTTATCTAATGAAATTGATACATGTTTTCAAAGTTTCATGTTTTTGTTTATTTTAGAATATTACATCACTTAAAATAACTTTTTTATTGTTTTTGCGAACAATTAATCCAAAAAAATTACGAACAATTATTCCCATTATTTATTATTGCTAAAATTAATCCTTCTCAACTTTTTTACCGTGTTTTTTTTAACATCTGAAGAGCTTAGTGGAAGAACGTGCTAAGTGAAAAAAGGTGAAAACAAAAAAATGAGCTTTAAAGTTTTTAGTTTGCACTCAGTTCTGTTAAAAACTGTATTAACAAACCGAAAAAAATATACTAAACTTCATATTTATGGAAAAAGGGGAACTTGTCATCGTTAAAGAAATTAGTAATATGTTCATTGACGCAAAAATCTCAATTATTTCAAAAATGTCACTTAGCATGTGGTTCCACTAAACTCTTCAACTATTGCTATCCCATTTTTGCGACATAATAATAAATGGATTAAAATTATACAAATTACGTTAATTAATGAAAAAAATATTTATTTACAAATAATTGCACTTAAGTTCGATCAATTATTATAAAAAAATAATTTGTCTTGTTAATTATTCGGTAACATTTGCTGTTATTTAAAAATAAATCATTTTAAATTTCCAGGGGATAAACAAAGTACTCAATATTTGAGTTGGCTTTCGCGGCAATAAAGCATCTCTTAACTATTTGAACTCGAATATTTTAAAAGCACTTGTTTGTCTTCTAAAAAAATTTTTGTTTCAACAACTGTAAAATATTCCGGACTATTTTGTAAAGTTACAGAATTAGAAATGCTTAGGGCTATAATTTGTTTGTAAACTTTTAAGTAACGCGAAGCTTCGATGTGTGTTATTTTTTACTGACTTAGCTAAAAGCTCTTTTATTTAAAAATATATAAATATCAATTTTAAATAACAATCCACGTAAGAGTTATTTACATTTGGATTTGTAAATATGGTAGTTTGAATTTTACTTTAAATATTTATATGATATATTTTCATCATATATTTTCAATATCAGATTTCCAATCAATTTATTAACTTTTTAAAATTATTTTATCCAAAAATTAAAGAATATATATTTTTTTATAAATACAAGTATAATACCTTATCACTTATTTCAAAAGGACGTCAGTTACAATTAACAATGGAAACACAAAATATAATATTACCCAAAGAGGTTATATAATACTCATAGTTTGAAATTACCTTTTATTTGCCTAAGAAAATAGAATAAAAGTATTTGTATGTAACAACGTTTGTTTCAGAAACTCATCACAAGACATTTCTGCTTAATTACTCTTGACTGGTTTCTCAATAAAGCTCTTCGAATTTTATTTCCCCTTTTACGCCGAATGTTCCGTTCCGGAATTGGAACACAAATCATTTAGTAATTGAAAGAAATACACTAATAAAAGAAAGACAGATAAATAAAGAAATAGTTAGAGACATCTCTAGTCCAGATAAGAAGTTTTTATAGTAAAAGCAGTTATAGAAGTGTAGTTAACCAGAATCAGAAGCTTTGTGGTATGACTTTGCCCAACCTTGCGACAGGTCCGAGGTTCGAATCCCTAAGTGGGCAAGGTTCACTCAACCTATCATACGTTCAATTATCTTTTAAAATTAAGGATAGAAATAGAAAATAGAAAACCTAACAAAGTAATTAATTTAGAAATATTTTCTCTGTAAATAATGCAAACTGTAAATGAAATTAGCCAACAATTCCCTGTAAAAGTGATTTTAAAATATGTTAATATAAATAATTGCCACGTAGATTTTTCAAAATATAATATTCATTATATGGACTGGAATTTTCAGCCTAAACGATAAAACTATTTTAATAATCTTCATAACTATAAAAAAATCATTCACAAAACAATTTCATTTCTTCAAAGTTTAACATCAAAACAACAATACAGAATCATTTGGAGATACACTAAACAAAATGAAGATATGAAATATTTATTTAAAATGCAATTTGTGATTTCATATTTTATCTGTCATTCTTTTTTTAAAAATTCCTACCCAAAAGTATTTCCACAAACTATTTTGTTTCAAGATTTAATCTTTTCCGAATGGTATATTTGCCAGATAGTCTTAGAAATTTTACCAATCAGCATTAAAAGAAAATACCCTTTCCATGATCCAGAAAAGTTTAACCTCATTTTTTGTTTCGATGGAAATTTCTGTTCGCGCTCTTTAAAAAGGTTTGGTGTTGAATTTATTAGATAGCATATATAAGAAAAGTTGTAAATTCACCCCCGCAGGTTTGATATACTTGTATTTGAAGAAGAACTCATTTTTTTTTTGAAAGAGCTACTAATAACTGCTTTTTTTAAGGCTCTTTAGAACATAACCAGCCCAAGTATATTCAAGAAAGTATCGAACCATGCTAGAAGTGGGATTCTAACCAATAGACTTTGGTACACCGTTGTACATAGGTTAAATTTGGTTATTGTTCGTATTAAACTTATTAAAGGTTAAATGGTTTTGGCAATAAACAAGCAGGTTTGTGATAATAATTGTTACTTAGAACTACTTCTACAAATAATTCACACTTCACTAACAAAATTCGTCAAACACAACGACGTTGAAATTTTAAAAATTAATTTTGATAAAATGCCAAAGTCCATTTTGCACATGCGAATGAATAAAGAAAAATACTTATAAGATAATTCAAATTCGTATTAACTTTAACTAAAATTAATCATTTTTAAAAATTTATAAAACCTGAATATTACTAAGAATACTGCAAAAGAAAATACCAATCTTAGATTGAATCTGAAAATTAAAACGTTTTACGTTTATCTTCCTTTTTTATTTATGTGCACTTTATAGTTTTGTTCCAATTTCTTTTCTTATGAAGAGTCTGTTCAAAAAATGACAGTTATTGTCATAAGCTTCTGTAATTTCATTCATTTAATTAAGTTTTACTCGGAAGAGACATGATGATCTAGCTGTGAAATTCACATTACAATTGATATTTTGTTTTTATTAAGATCTTTCTGAATTTACAAAAATGACATCTTTCTTACTTTATGAAAGAGCACGTTTTTCTCTTTTAGTAAAAGGTCAGTTAAAACTTTACGAAGCTTGTTGTAAGTCTTTGAAGTTATACCCTTATTTTTGGAAAAAATAGTTTTTCTTTGGTTTTACTATTAAATGTTGACGCCACAATCAGAAACATCTGTTGTGGTTGATCTGAATAAAATAAGGCGTAAAAATGTAATGGAAAATACTCTCAACATGCGATATGTATTTGAATATTTTTTTCAATAAAAAAATATTTTGATGAGTGAGTTACTTTGATCGTAAACATTTCCGGCTTGGACACTTAGCATTTTGCTTTAATAAGAAAAATGTGTAATGCTTAAAAAAATCCCTTATATTTGAACTGTAGTTTTATATATTTGAAATTTCTAAGCTGTAGAAGGAAAGATATATCATTTATAACCTTTAAAAAAAATATTACTTTATGTAATGAGAATAAAAAATATGAAATATAAAGAGAATAACATCAAATATAATGAGAATAATAAAAAGTATAAAATGAGAATAATATTAAATATGATGAGAATAATAAGAAATATAATAAAAATAAAATTAAATATAATGAGAATAATATTAAATATAATGAGAATAATATTAAATATAATTAGAATAATATTAAATATAATAAGAATAATATAATTTTTGAATATGTTATTGCATAGTTTTAAGAAGTGTATCACAGCAAAATATATAGTAGCGATTTCAATAAAAAGTTCAATCCTGGATATTATTTTGCTGGCTCTAATTTTTAATATAATCCAATTTCTGCGTAAACATGCATCAAATTTTGCATCTTTATTTATTTTTCATCAATTGGTGCTAGTTTTTTTAAAGGAACACACAACTAAATCATCTAAAAGAAACTTAAATTAATATACAAAAGATCATATAATGAGAAATTTCAATTTTAACAATGCTTGTTAGTTTATTTCCCCTTTATTCCTTCATTCTATATGAAGTTAATATTTTAAGCTAGTGGAAGAAATTTCAAAATAAGCAACTTTTTAATTTCCGAAATTCTTTTCAGAATTTTTTCCTTGAAAGTAATAACCCTGATTCATAACTACCTTTATTAAATACAGTAAGTTACAATAAGTTTTGTAGTCATTTTTAATCAAAATAAAAATACATTTACAACGGAAAATAAATATTTCAATAACATGATATTATTATCAATTCAATATCAACTAAAGTTTGATCCCTGTAATTTTAATTCTTTCATAATATTTAAAAAATATTTTTATTTGTTTTTTTTTTTCAAAAAAAAAACTTATTTCCGTACATACAATTCAAGTTTTCACGTTTGAATGCCGTCTCTTCTAAATTTATGAAGTATGTATTTACAAATAGAAATAGCAAATTCTTCTGAAATATAAACTCTCAATAAATACTCTTTTTCCCCCCGATTTCAAAAAGTTTTACCAATTTTAATCTTCAAACTAGGAGTGTATAATATTAATTACCACTCGCATTTAAAGGGGAAATAAGGGAATTTCAATAAAAGTAAAACCTAAAAAGTTCTATGACAGCTTCCCTCTGAGTATTTTCTCGAAAACATTATTATGAACGTCTGACAATTACTAGAAACTGATGTACTAAATTTAAAGACCGTAGCTCTTTTATTTCGAGCTGTAAAGTTGTTTCAGGCCGAACCAATGTTTAAAAAAGGACTTTTATAAAACCAGCATCCTCCAAAACGTATAGAAAACCTAAAATCTCCATTTCGGATTTTCGACCACCTATTAATACTTTCATCATCTTATTTTTCATATTAGGTCATTTGAAAGTTAGGTTAGGTTGAATAATCATCGCACTAGAGCTACACGTGAGCTATTGGCGACGGGCGTCATAATTTAGAACCATAGTCAAGTGACGAGCCGACATCTGAGTAGGCACCCAACGCATATTTTATGCCACATCGTACGCGGTTTCAGGATTTTGGAGCATATTTAGCGTGCACTCCCGACACGAGGTATTTTTCGTCGGGTATTTGAAAGTAAAACGCGTCAAGAAGGCGTCGAGCAAAACATATTAACCCTTTCAGTCCCAGTGATGCCATTTGGCATCATCATGTTTCTGATCATAATTTTTTAAAAAAAATAATACGGCTGACATCTATTGGGATCAAAGAGTTCTATAGTAGGGTAGAGGAACGACTCGTACTGAGTTGCCATCGGCAGCCATGGCTCACTACGGAGCCCGAATAGAGTGGCAAAAGTGCTAGTTAATTTAAAGTTTTGATACTGAGAAAGGAAGTACACCCAGGGCAAAGGCGGGAATCGAACCCGCACCTGTTACAGCTCGCTGACTGCTAGCGTTATGGCTGCGATCCAAACCACTAGGACATCGATCCCCACATGCCACCCTATATTGTCTCCGTGTTGGTCCATGGTGCTTTTGCCAGGTTCAGTCTCTACCCTACTATAGAACTCTTTGATTGGGATTAATAAAAAATATTTTCTAATAGAAAAAAGTTTGAAGAATCGAATGAGATGCTTTTTGATATCATAAATGGCTATAGACGATCAGAAAAAAAAAATTCTAAAATGATGATGCCAAATTGCCATTGGGACTGAAAGGGTTAAGCCCGATTCGTGCAAAGTATATCTATTTCTGCCATAAATTCTAATACCATGTTCCCAAACATGAACTAGTATTTAATATTGAGTTACTTTTTTTTTACTGTGGAACTCATTTATGCAATTGTAGCTTTTATAAAGGGTAATTCCGATAAAGCCATTTAGAAGAGTAATCTGGCAACTTAACTTCATTTGCATGGAGAACACCACAATATTAATAATTTCTTTTTTCATCTCATAAATAAATAATATCAATATCTTCATAGATCCGACAAACCGATGACCCAAATGCATTTTCTTTGGCAGGTTCATGCATCGGGCGAAGGCCAACATCATGGGTAAAACCACGTACTCGACAAAATAAATATTTGACAAATATGAATGCCAATACGAGCCAAAATGTGACAATAATTAAACTTTAGCGCCAACTTGGTTTCCCTTAATATTTTCAAACGATGAAAACCAAATCTTACAACCAAAACCAGAAATAAATCTTTTCCTCCAAGACTTTCTAGACAAATAAAACCCCGCCACACTAATTTATCATTTTGTTCTTCTCCTCGTAGAACGCCTCTTACCGTGGAAAACATGACGGCTAGAAAAAGGTAGATATGCTTTTTTTAAAAAAAAGTGAAGTCTGAAAGTCGCCAAGTCGTAGTGATACATGACATCCAAACAAACCGCTGAGCGCGTACTCAGAGAGTTGATCAGGATGCACTCGCATAAGTGCACTGTGTCCATTAAAATAAAACAAATCAATCAACCATTCGATTTTTCAATCAACCATCTGCTTTTTAAAAAAAAACGTTAGAAAGGTTATGATAAAAGGAGAACAGAGAGGACAAAGGTATGACATCAGAGACCAATCTTTCAAACTTTGTGTCCGCCTGTCGAAGCAGGCTTCCTATGAAGGTCGGTTTTTACTTAAGTTTCTTACAATCCTATTTTAAAAATTCCTTTAAAAAAAAGGTACGACATCAGATACTATCTTTTATACCTTTTTTCGCCTGTCCATCCGTACTATAAGAGTTTTAATGACTATCAAAGAAACAGAAAAAGAGGCTATTCTTTCGGAACTTCTTCTTTATTAATGTTACTTCCCATTCAACAATACAATTCCAACTACCATAGCAATATTGAGAACTAAACTCTTCAATTGAATAAAAAAATACCCAGTTGACCATCGAAGTTACAAAGATGTCCTCACCACACTGATGTCTAATTTTCTCCAGGCCATATTTTTGACACTGCCCGCCACATTGGCTCGAGCTCTTTCATGATCTATCTTCCCTTATCAACTCTTGGAAAGTTATGTATGTCGCCAATGGGGCTATTTTAAATGCTTGTAGTCCTATCTGACTATTTTGCACAAACTTTATCGACAAGATAAGAACATTGTATGCAACCTCGTTCCTTATAATTGAAGATATGTAGGTTGGTACATATATATTCCGGTTTGTGTGATTGATCATAGATCTGCTTATAAACCTTCGTCAAGTAAGACAGACACAGACAGAAATTTCTGAAGAGAAGAAAGATCCATCAGGCGAAGCAGGAATCGAACAAGCACTCCGGTATAGGCGCAACTGCAATCTCGATCAAACCCATAGTGGCACTCTGTTAAATAATTATAAACCATTCTATGCGAAAGTCATGTGAAGCTTATAACAATGTGTGTGTGTAGAACTCTAGTCTGTTGCAAGTAGTTCAGATACAGTACGTTTTTAACGTTTTAAATATTCATACAAAGCATGCATGATGCTTCTGTTCACCGTTTAATTGTGCAATGAACGGGTATCTTTATAAGTTATTTATAACGACGTAATTTTATTAACAGTATTTCAAATACCTATTACAAACATGCGACTAAGGCAAACTTCTGTCACATTCGATTTTAATTCGTGCAATTATAGGTGAAATTTCTATATCAAATAAGTTAATTTTAATAGATAAATTGTAAAAAAAAAAATGAATAAATGTTAACTTTTAATGATAACGTTAACACTTTTGTAAACTTTAATTTTGTCGCAATTAGTTTAACCAGCGGATAACAACCGTTACAGTCCTTATTCAAACTTCTATGGCGGAAAAATAAAGACGCCGTGATACATACTTGGCCGCCGCACAAAATTATCTTCAAAATAAATAACACATCTGAGGGTGTGTGTTTTTCTGTCGCTTCGGGTCTTGATTCAGTGAGCTACTTAGTGAGGCGACACTGTGACAAGTGCTCAAATGGGGGGCTTCTGCAAATATGAAATTTTTAGTGACATCGTTATTGGTGGCCTTCAGACTTCAAGATATAGAAGCTGTTTTTGAAGGGCTTTTTAGAGTGTTTTTTATTGTGTAGAAACGATTTTTTAAAATGGCGGGGCTGTCTGAATAAAGTATATCCCTCGTCAAATATGTATGAGCCCAAATCTTGTTTTGGCATTGTTAAGGGTACTGAGTTGTCTTTTTAAAAGGAATTATATATAACAGTTCAATATAAGTTTGAAACATTTTATATGAAGTCTTTTGAACTTGGATGTCATCTGTCACAGTTTTTTCGTTGAAAATTTAATGCAACACAGTTTAAATAAAAAAAAAAACAAGACAGATTTTTTACCTTCATACTAAAAAAGTAAGATAATAACAAAATATAAATCCTTTTGGGCTGTAAACCCTTTTACAAATCATATAGATATCCACTAAATAGGGGAAACCAGGGAAACGTGACCCAACTTGTAGTTTTTGGCTTGTAACTTTTAAAAAACACTATTTATGGATGTGCAAATGCAGTCAATTTGTACTTTAATAAGTATTACACAATATATATTAGTATTTTTCTGAAGTATTAAGATAAGGTCTTTAGATTCATGTATCCCAATGCATAGGGATACATGACCCACCCATTAGGGATACGTGACCCAAGCCAAAAATTTGGTAGTAAGACTTAAAATTATCAAAATACTTTTACCTAATAACAAAATTAACATCATATTATAAAGTTTAAATAGATTTTATAGTTTTTTTAGACAAAATATAACTTCTTGTTTTTATCACATTAATTATGCTTATATTAACAAACTTATCAAATTTAAACGTAAAATCTTGTCTAAATACAAAACTGGGGATTCTTTTATTTTTCAGGGAAAACACAGGTGGTTGAAAATCCCTTCTATTTGATCAATATCAACTTGGGATGTATTATCCATTTCAGGCCATTTAAAACATTTTCCATCGATTCTTTCTGCATACTGAATTGTAAGGTCGTTAAAAAAATTCCCTTGTACTTTCCAACAAACCTTGTGTTCCGTTAAGAACCCAGTCATTTACTTTCGGAACTCCCGCGATATTTTAAAAAAATTATCTGGTCTACTTCTGTCTACTTTTGTGTTGTTTACTTGGGTCACGTATTCCTAATTGGTTTGGGTCAAGTATCCCTAGTTGCACTTTTTTTTTTATTAACCCCAAAACAAAGACATTTGCGATTAATTACATTAGCACTATTATGCACGTAATAGTAGCTAATAGCATGAACAAAACAAGTTACTAATTGAAAAAAACCTTTCCTTTAAACCAAAAAAAGTAGACCAAAAAATCTTACGGCACCAAAAGTTTACTTTCAGTGCATGAAAACGTATTTCTTTGTATAGCTAAACACGTACGAAATGATTCAGGTGGTTGTTTTCACCATGTGATCAGCTGAATTAAAGGAAAAAAGTGATGCCACTTCCAACTCATAAAACTTTTCCAATGCTGAGAAAAAGGCATTGGGTCATGTATCCTTATGGGTCAAATGTCCCTAGTTCCCCCTACATATAGTTTTTTTTTTTTTTAAATTTAGTAGAACAGACTTCTCGACAGATATAGAAATGGTTTTAAGAGGGTTTTTTTTATTATTATTACTTTCCAAAAAATTTTAGAAGTTGTAGAATAAAGGCTATACCCGTCCGTCTCTCTGTCTGCCACCTACTTTCATAGCCTAAACTTCAAATGCTACAGACAAGTGTGATGCGTCAAAAATTTAGCGCGTTGAAAGTAGAAGTCATTGAAAATCTCAAGGAAAAAATTTGAATTCGAAGAATTTTAATTATTAACAAAACTGCAAATTTTAATACCCATTTAAAATAGGGATAATACCATTTTCTAATCCTTTTAAATCGCCATTGCCACTCAATAATCATTCGAGGAGCTTCATTTATTTAAAATAAAATAAAAAAGGAAGATTTATTTTTCTTATATAAGTCAGTTTAGAATGACGTCACAATATGAATAACAAAAGAACTCTCTCATAGTTTGCATTAATTGTTAAGAAAGTGGCAGAAGGCGTTCTATTTTCTTTTATTTAAAAACAAACATAAATTTTCATATGAATCTTTTTTTAATGTAGATATTCCTAGAAACATTTGAATTTAAAGAATTTAATTTTACGTGTTCTTGGCGATATCTTTTTTAAACTAGCTGACGTTTTTTTATATAACGTTACTCCCTAAAAGCGGTGGCAGCAAGTTACACCAAAGCTGAGTAACCTTACCCAACCAAAGTGGAGTAAGGAACTCCACAAAAACGAAATAACTTTTTAATTCAAAACAAATGTTATTAAAAATTATTTAAATTTCAAACAAAATCCTTGGTCATGTTTAAACTATCTGTTGTCCTTATTTGTAACTTTTAGTGAGAAAACATAGTCTTTAAAAAAATACACACGTAGCAATATGTTCAAACAATTTCATGTGCGTATTGAACCCCAACATTTATTTTAAAAAACTACGTCGGGCATTTTCTTATAACAAAATGACATTTAAAATTGCCTACGGCAAAAAAAATTGGCTTTAAAAAAATGAATAACTATCCTGAACAATGGAGAAAATAAATTTAAAACCCAGTTTTCAGTTACCTTTATAAATATTTAACTTTTCTAAAGCTACATGATTAGGTGAGAGTGGGGGCTTATGGGACGCAGGGCTAAAGGGACAAGGGGCAAAAAGCGGAGAAAAATATACTTTTTACAAATATTTCTGCACTACAACATTGTAACAGTTAGACTTCACATTTTGACAACCGAGGATCGGCCATTAAAAGCATGTGTTGAAGTGGAGAGAAGAATTGTTGTTTTGAAGAATCCAAAGAAAGTTAAAAGTGTACCTCTTTTACGCTTTTAAAGTATTAAATAAAAACTTTTCATGAACTAAACTATAGTTTTAGGTAGAATACATATCATAGATTAAGATATTGTATGTCAAATACTGTGGTGAAATACACTTGGTTTTGTGTTGGATCATTTATAAATAATAACACTGTGGGGTCTAATGGGACAGAAACTGTGGGGTCAAATGGGGCACGAATATAACTAGCTTTGTATGCTTCTCTTGGAGAATCTATATAAGTCTCTAATATCTTATTCAGTCAAGTTGCCAAAAACTTTTTAAACTTAAATTTTAAACTTTAGAACTTTTTTCGTTGTATAGTAAGTGAAAGTTCAAGTATCTTTATTGATGACTTATTTTTCCACTTGCAATTTTATTAATTAGATATGAACAGAGCTTGGTGGAGACAAATGATTTGCTGTTGGTAAAATTTACTAGAAAGCAAACTATTCTTTATTACGTTGGATTGATATCTGAAATATATAGGGATGAACTGCGGATAGCTATTTGAGGATAAAGACGGTCTTTTTAAATTCACGTACCCTGATAACGAGGGCAAGTATGGGATAAATTTTAGAAGATTTAGTTGCGAAACTCTCATTTCCAGTAATTCAAGAAAAATAATGGGAGCATCTTCGATTTTGAGTTTTAACTTTGATATTTCACCTTTCAATCGGAAATAATTGTTTAAAAAAAATAATATTTCATTATGTATACATTATGTAAATGGTATTTGTTTTAAAATTTTATTTTCTGGTCATTTCCTGATTGCTTTTCCATTTTTTGAAATTTTAATTAAGGCAAATTTACCATGTCCCATTAGCCCTGCACCCTGTCCCATTAGACCCGGGGGCTAATGGGACATTTACATGTTTGTTTAAAATGCTCAGCAACTAAAATATGGTAATGTTTTAACATCTGTCGAATGCCTTTTTAAGTAAACGAATGTTCAGTTTATGAGCTTGTAAAAAAAAAACTAAAATTATTGTATTTTTGCTGAAATACAGAGGTTAATAAAAATTTGTCCCATTAGCCCCCACTCTCCCCCTAAACACTGTGTTGAATTCGGAGAATCTCTAATACCATAATTTCTTACTTTCAATTACCTTATATGAATTATAAGATAATGAAAGTATTGCGATGGGGTCGAATATTCAAATTGGAAATTTTATGTTTTCTACTTGGAGGGTGCCTGTTCTGAAAAAAGTTGGTTTTGCGCCTCTGTCCTTCTAAATGTCTAAAACCACTCAACAGCTCGAATTAAAAAAGCTATCGACTTCAAATGTGGTACCCGATGTGGTGTTTCACACCCCTATTTTATTTCTTTTGTATAGTTGGAAATTGCTCCCTGAGGTGAAGTAAAAAGTTTCAAACTTTCTGAGAAATAGAAATTCTTTAAAAATAGCGTTTTTTTAGCTTTTATATTATACTCTTAACTAAAAACAATACTACTTCAAAATAATTCTAATATAATGGGATAAAACTAAAAGGCACAAGAATTTATTTTCTATAACAATTTGGAGAATTAATTAAATTATTATAAAAAATGGGATTTGTTAGATAGGTCAGAAAAGACATCGAAACACTTGTCTAAGTTTTATTTTTAGATAAAAGAAAAGTTTAGACTGAAAAAACAGAAAAAAATGAAAGGATGATGAATCACAGCTGAGATTTCGTCTTCTTTCATATTTTTTTTAGTTTTATTAATTAATCTTTTAATAAAATATCTATCAATTTTAATAAAACTTTAACAGATAAAAATCAAAAAGTTTTACATTAACTGAAAAAACTTGTAAAATAAGTTTTTTAATGTGCTTTTTATTTCAATGCTTTCAAATCTAATAGCGCTACACCAACTCTTTCTTTAGAGCAACTATACTATTTTTCTAACAAAGTTTTAAAGCAAACTAGTTATATTGGTGAGTTGGTTGGTTGGTACATGTATTTTCGGCTACTAGTTATAGTTTTGTAACTCAAACTAACTAATAAAAGATTTATAAATAAGCTAAAAATTGATGTTTTAACTTCAGTTCACTATTATTATATGTTATAAATATTGTTTAGTATGCTTGTTAGGGCTGCATAGAATTCTCGCATAAACTGTCCATGGGCATGTTCCACGTCGTGAGTGGCAACAGTTCGAGCGGTATTGTTTTCATTTTTGGTCCTTTTGGAATCGCAACTGTTTTAAACATTAAAATATTTTCTTTCCTTACTAAAAGGCATTTTGTGTACAAACTTTTCTTTCAGTAGAGCTGAAGCTTTTCTCTGTGAATTACGTTTAACTGCTGCCCCACAACTTTGCTTAATTTCTCCGCATTAGACAAAATATCAACTAAACTTAAGTATTCTGACAACATTGACGTTTTGGTTATGCTTTGCATACTTGAAATTTAATCGAATTAAAACCGATAAAGTTAAATAACTAGCAGGAATTAAAACAGGTTGCACGTAAAGAACTTAAAAAAAAAACAGCAGATAAAAGATACCCGCTCATTTTGAGAGTGAAATAGGAACAACCAATGCAATCGGAAGCAGGACAAAAAATTGAAAACAAAAGAATAACATAACCAGAAACAAACTCTGGTAATGCTGGTTATGCTTAGAAAATAAAGTTGGAAATTAAAAATAATAATAACAACGTTATCAGAAGGAAATCGTGTAAAGTTTAAAAACCTAGTCACCGGAGAAATACGAAATAGAATTAAAAATAATTTTGGCGACATTTGAAGGTTCTTCTGTGGCATTTGATGAATACAGGAGGGTGAATGCCTGTTGACTAAGTTCAAAATTGAACAATTTGTCACGTCCTGGGCTGAAGATGGCAACAGTGGCAAGTCGTCGCCATGAAGACGCCGAAAACTTTGGTAAGTTGGCGAAAGTATTCTAATTATAGGACTTTATTCTTAAAAAAATAAACATTAGAGTTATTAAAGGAGCCACTAAAATTGATTTAAACTCAGGTTTTATTAGATTGATTTATAAGTATAATTCGTTTCTGAGAACACGAGTTGAAAGAAACAATAATTTTAAAAAAATAAGGGCGAATGAGCCCGAATGACTGCGGGTCTGCAAACCAAAATGCCTCTGTGTTAATCCTCTGGCGTAACAAATTATTTTCTAAACCACATTTCTCCGGCTGTATTGAATATTTTTACAAACGTTTTTTATATGATAAATGTAGATGGATTACTGGGCTCTATAATCCTACTTTTTGAAATTGGCTCGGATATTTTTTTTAATTTTCAACAAATAATTTTACACAAAACATTCGAACCAATGTTAAAAAATGGGATTATAGAGACCTGTAAATCAGTTACATTTATCATACAACAAAACTTCATTTAGTGATTTTTCGAAATTTTAACCCAAAAGGGTCTAGGGAGGCAAAACGTGAGCCGGTTTCTCCATAAGAATACATTGCGCATTATGTTGTAAACATGAGAGTCATGGCGATTTTTAATTTGTAAGAAATTTCAAAAGAATTCCGAAGAAATTATGAAAATTATAGATAAGTAGGGGAAGGTGTTGTACCTCTGTGGTGCCCTGTAGCAATATTTATAAAAATTAGTCTAATTAGTACATAATTACTCCACTGGATGGCTTCTGTATCCTAATGTGAATTATTCAAGCCAAAGAGGATTCGTGTGAAATATAACAATCCATTTCCATTTTAAAAATGTACTTTTTTCATAAGGTTTTGCCCAATAATATTTTTTGTGTTATGTTTTTGTTGATAGAAATCATTTGACATAGTAGCTATACACTTTAAAAAATATTGTGGAGCTTTTGAAAATGGTTGTTCTAACCCTTAAACTGTAGCAAGCTTTTTAATTTGCATTGTCATGGTGTTGTACCTCTGACCATGATCAGTTGTTGTTCCTTTGACCAGGTCAAAGGTATAACACTCCTGTGTGAATTTTTCAACTTTTTAACTTTGATGTGTTACTGCTACAACTTTGGTAAAATTAGATAATATTTTTGATTTAAGTCGCTCATAAAGCCTAAAAAAATTGCAGATAAATCTTTATATGCAATTTTTTTCTGCATGTCAAACAGGGCCGGCCTAAAGGGAAATCTCGTATCCAGACTGATACACCTGAAAAGCTAATTATTGAAGCTGAGGGAAAAAAGCACCCTAAATGCAAGACACCACATAAAAAAAAACGCCTTTTTAAAAAAGTAAAAAAAAACTTGATTTCCCCAAGCACAGTTCTGAATCCAATAGCTACCGAGAAATTTCTTAAGGAGATAGTGACTTTAATCTGTCAGATGAATGTTGTGAATTCGAGGACCATCAACAATTTGAGAAAGATGACTTAGAAAAAGAAAATGTTATTCTTCTTAAAATTTCAAGCAAAAAAAACTTTTAAGTATTAAGTTATTATATTGTGGTCATTCTCAACTATGTTGAATAACCACAGTTTCATTATTTTTTGAAAATTAAATAAAAAAATAATTAAAATAAAGCTGGAACCATAAAAAAATAATATATGATAAACCATACGGTACAAACTGAAATAAAATAAGAGAATTAAAGTTAGCTTAATATTCAAGTTAAGAAAATTGAAAATATGTGAAGTGGTCAAAGGAACAACACCTTCCCCTACAAAGTGTAAGACTGCAATGATCATATTTCACGTTTTGAGTTAAAACAGTTCCACAAGAATGAAAATTATGCCTTGATTGGTTAGTCAATGTAATGGGTGGAGTTTACCGTGTCATTCCACTAGTCACCGAAACCACTGATGGAATCCAGGAATGAATCTATGTTCGGAAACAAGCCAATCTGAACATTATTATTTTATTTTATTTTTTTAATTCATTTAAAATCTTTATTTGACTTTTTATGCTTGGTCAAATTTACTCGACTCAATTCTATAATATTTCCAAATTTGATTCTATATATCGTATTTTAAATTTGATTTTGACAAATGGAAATAAATGAAAATGTTGAGGAATATTTATGTACAAATGTGGAAAATAATAAGGGTCGAATTCAGGCGGACCAGGATTTAAAAAATAATTCACTTAATTCTCTTTGCGTTTTCACTCATAAAACCTAATGCAGTTAAAATAAGCTTCTCTAAAATAAGCTTTCGAAGACCACAATAATTAACATCGACAATTAAATGGCGGTTTCTAATTACCACCAAAACCACTAACAATCACTCTTTCTATTCGCCAAACCAGAAGCCAGAAGCTTGTTTGCTAAATAATAGATGATGTCAAAGTCGCAAGACAGGCATGTTGCCAACTTCACAGAATAAAAGTGCAAAAAAAAGCTGAGCAGAATCAGGCAAGGCTCGTTAGCAAGCAATTCGGTGAGGCGCCAAACTCTTGTCGTAATCATAGGTGATTAAAAAGGTGTTCGTTCCATGTTGTTTAAGTGAGCGAAGAGGTGCAAGTGAAAAGTTTAAGGCAAATAAAAAGATGTTTAGGAGAATTTAATGGAAAACCAACGGGCCATAACATAGCCGTGTCCCATCAATTCAAGATAATTTGTTTTTGTATGTATAAATAAAATAAATATTACGTTCCAGGAGCTACAAGATTAAATTTTATTGATTTTCAAGATGTGTTTGACAAACAACTGATAGTTTCGTAGCTCCTTTCTTAAATTATAACTTTTTTTTTAGAATTATTAAAGTAAGTAACGTGTAATCTTAAATATTAACGTTCCGGGGGGTACAATATTAAATTTTATTGATTTTCATGATGTGTCTGGAAAACAACATACAGTTTCGCAACTCCTTTCGTAAATTCTAGCTTTCTTTTTGAATTTTTAAAGTAAGTAATGTGTTCAATTTTTTCCAAATCATATCGTGCACTCAGTTGGTGTCCGTGAAATTAAACACAATTTAAAACAAACTTTAAAAACGCTTCAATAATAAGTCAGTTTTATCGTTTATTCGTTGCATTGCACTAAGGTTAAATAATTTCCTCACTTAACGAGGGAAAAAAACACTTCAGCAAGTTAGTTTCAAAACAGTTAAAAAGCTAATCACATCTGTTTTTAAAAACTATTGGTACAGAAAATTGTACATTATATTAAGTGAAATACATATCTAAATCAAACCTTGGAAATTTATTGGAATATAATTTTTGACCAAAGCTACAGAGTTTTTTAACCATACTACTTATAAAAAAAAGAAATACTTTTGAAAAAATTCATAGTTTAAAAAAAAATAAGAAATGTTTATAGACGAAGTTATAGAGAAAAAATCTTTATTATCGCTTAATCTAAAAAAGATTACATGGGACAAAATAATAAAAAGTTTTTAACATTTTTAAAGAATTTTAATGTCCTTAGTTTTCATCGCTTTGTGAAAGGTTCAGATGCAATGTGAAAAAGAGTATAGTTTCAGAATAAAAAAAATCTACTTTCCTTTATTATTTTGCTTTTGCAACATTCTAAACCTCAATAAACAATACTTGTATCGAAAACATGAAAATATCTATTTTAATGTATAAATCTAGTGAAGTTTTTTCAAAATGTCAGTCTTTTTGTAGACGGGAAATTTTTGGGGGATTATTTTTCCAAAAAACATTAGTAGAAAACACTTGTTTATAAAAACAAATTACCAGCATTTTTTAACATTTGAGCCATGTTATTCTTCTTTAAAGACATTTCAAAGAATTCAAATGTCAAAACATTACAATAAACGTCCGCTGCATTCAGACTTAAACATTGGTTAAATTTTATTTGAACATCATTCTTTTAAAACTTTAGGTATAAAAAAAATTCCATATTTTTATTCAAAGTATTTCTCAAGAAAGGGTGAATATTTGAAAATTTTGTCTCAAGTAAAAAAAAAGTATGGAATATTCCATCGTACAAGCTACATGCAAAAGGATTTGAGTACCATTTTGAAAAGCAGAAAAATATAGGGCAATTCCAAGCGTGACTTTCACTAGATTTGACGATTTAACAAATATCGTTTGCATAGTTCAAAATCATTTTCTATTTATTCAAAAAAAATATATATTGTCTATCAGTTTAACCATGAACATGTAGTATTTTTAGCAATCAGTAAAAACTTTTTTAATTTAATATTTTACTAAAAAATAATAAAAAAATGTCCTTATGTGACTTACACTACATGAAAGGAAGTCGATTTTTGGTTATCATTATAAACTCTAATTTCTTCTTCATAGTGCAGTAAATCAACATTCTACCAATCTTATTTTAAGTATAAGGTTTAAAGCTAAATAATTTAGTTGCAAAAAATTATTTAAATATCATAGGAAATAATTTATCAACATTTTTGTGTGTGACTTACACCTCATTCAATTTGTGACTTACACTACATCATGTGAATTTTATCACAGATATGGAAATTTAGGCAATAATAACGTAACATATGTAAATACTTTTGAATATGGTAAGTTAGGAATTGCATACATGGTAAAATCATAGTTAGAAAAAGTTATTCAACGTCCCCTTAAGTTGGTTTCTGGTAATTTCTTAATTCTTTCTTCAATAGCAATGTCTGAAAAATCTTCCTTCTCAGGCCCCGCAAAAAGACTCCCCAACCATTGCAGATGTTTCAGTTTTATTGAATAAGCATATTTACTTAACATTTGCCCCACAAAATATTTAACGATAATTTTTCCTACAAAAGGAACTAAAGCTCCTTTTCCAGCATCAAATTCAGTTTCAGAATTTTGTTGAGAGGTATTTACTTTTACATTATTTCCATTTGTTTAATAAGCCGTGTAGTATTTTTGGGGATTTAATGAAACATTGGCAATTTTAAGTAGGTATTTGTTTCATTTTAAAAAGCAGAGTAATTTTTGAGTGTCAGGAATAGGAAATATTTATTTTCCTTTTGATAAGCAAATATCATTTAATCTACCTATTTCGCCCTTTACACAGTTGTCAGAAATGTATAATAGTGATATGTTTGGGCAAATTTCTTATGCAAAATAAAAAAATCTTTAGCAGAATGTGGGTCAATTTTCCTGGAAAGTGTGGCTTCTTTGCCTCCTCACTGTATCATCAAGTCCATCAATTGGTCCTTTTTCATAACTGAAGGTAAAGATGAACAACATTGGTGGCAGAGAAATGCCATTCAATGTTGTCTAACGGTTGGAACATTGCAATAGGGATGGTATATTTTTAGTTAAAGTGTTGTCCGTAAAGTGATTTTTGCTTTCATTTTCTTTAAAGGTTTGAAATTTACCACTTGCTTAATTAGACAGCTTGCTGATTTAGACTTACTTGCTTGCTGATTTAGACATCTTAAATCAAAATTATCAAAATATAAGAAATCTACAAATATTATAGCTAATCTATACAACAGATAAATCAAACAGAAGCTGTGACTGACACTGCGTTGTGACTTACTCTACAAAGCTAAAATGTTTTATAAATAGAGAAAATGCTTTTTATTTTAAAATTTAAAGGTGTGGAATTACACAGAAGTTACTAAAGAAAGAAAATATCGTAAAAATTTTGAAGCAAAGCTATATTTTAAAAAGTTATAGAAACTTTTATATCTTTTCGTGACACACTACAGCCAAAAAAATGAGATTTTTATCTTTCTAATTAAGTATCTTTTAGTTATAAATGACCCATTAATAATGTGTTTTTAAGATAGTTCTGATAGTGTATTTTAATAATTTTACGAAAAAATCTGATAAAAAATAATACTTTACTAAAAATTCTAGAATTCAAAATTATGAAAAACCATAGCCCATGCTTTCCAAAAAAGCAGCCACTTTGAAGCTGAGGTGTTGCCACAGATAAAAACAATAATAGTTTTTGATGCAAATTTTTACAATTCAAACTTTTCTAAATCACATATAAAAGTTTCAACTGTAATAAAAAATATTTTTTTAATTCACATGAGGTATGTATTTACAAAGAATTAACCTATAAAGCATTTTTGCGACTTTTCTAAAGAACGAGTTTTGGCTTTGATATTTTTTCTTTCTCAAGTCTGAACCTCAGATAAAATGGAGTATATCTTTGTTTCAGCTAATATAGCATATTTACTCTCAGACTTTATGATAGGAGAGACCGGGGCTAGTTTTCTATGTTTTCTTCTTTTTGATTGTATATTTTTTACTTTTATTTATTTTGAAGTAAACAAGATGTCATTGTTTCCCTCACACATGCTTATCTATAAATTAGCATTACTTCTTTTCCAAAAAGTAAATGTACTTTTTGGCAGCAAGTGGTTAAATGCAAGCATGTTGAGCTGGAAAACGTGCCCCGTATGCGGGGTAAATTTTCCCAGGCTGCGAAAAAGTGATGGGGCAAATTTTCCAACTATTTAAAAATCAACTTATTTGAAAAACATTTTGTGATTTTTTTACGTCGATTTATTGTAAACTGAAATATTCGAAAGAGTATATCCAGAATATAGGTTTTTTTTTTTGTTTTATTTTTAAAGCCAGTTTTTTTTAACCAATTTCATTAAAGGTCATTATAATCTGGACACCTTTAAACTTACATAAAAAAAAACTTCCCCTTCCCCTTTTGTGTAACTATACTTTGGTGCTCTTTTCTAGAAAGTTGTTTAAGAATTGTTAAAAATTAAAAAATTTGATTGATCAGAGATTGGTGTGATTGCTTTCCTTTTTTTTTTTTGAACAAGCCAATTGACTCAAAACTTTGGGGTATAACATGACACACATCACTTTTTTACAGTGTAATTATTCACAATCTGTAGGGAATATTTAAGTTTCTGAAGGCTTTTCGGCTACTACATTCATTACTGATAGTTTTTTGAGTGACAAATATTGTTTCAGAATAGTACAACTCCATTCTGCTTCCTTTTTCATTACTATGCAGACAATTTTGAATCTAGAGTAAAACTTTTTTTTCAGTACGTGTTCATACGATAAAAATAATTTGATTTTTGGAATATTAAGCTTAATTTACAAAGGTTGGAGAACGCTTTTCTACAAGGCATTGTTGGAAATCTTAACTCGTGAAATTTTGGAAAACATGCCCCGTCATCATATTTTTACTTTAATAAGGCCTTGACGAGTGAAATTTTAAATTATTTTGAAAACGAATGTATAGTTACGTAGATAAAGGAGCCACCTTTTAGTATACGCAGTGAAAAAACTGTAAGTTTAATAAAAGTACGTTTGATTTAGGTTTGAATGTAAGCATGAAAATTCACTCAACGTTGAAAAAATCACAAAAACAGCTGTAACGACAATATTACAACACCAACTGGGCAAAAATTCTTGTGTGTGACATAAAACGGGTCGCTTCATTAACTAAGCAGCCTTTTGGCGCCTCATAACGGCTCATTTCTTGTATAAAGCCTGGTGGAAAACTTACCCCAAGGGAAAACTAGCCCCGGTCTCCCCTATTTAAAAGTAAATAATAGTATTACTTCTCAAAGTCTCTTGTGATTTGTTTAATAAAAAAAACTCTAAAACTGTTTCTTAATGGAAATGTGCAATTTTGCTCTCACAAAGGCTTAATTTTGTCCACAGGGTCCTAAGAAAATTTTTGTGGTTAGAAGAAGTTTAAAAATTCTCAAAATAGCACATTTTATTAAAATTTATTACAATCGCAAGATGCAAACATTTTTTGAATATAATCAGCACAAACATCATAAACAACGTAAAACTATAATTAGTCACAAAAGTATCCCTATTTTTGGCTATTAACTTGATGTATTACCATATTCGTGTTGTTGTGGTAGATTTCTTCAACTGTTGTATAATGTTGAAGGAATGGACTGTTGTATAATGTTGAAGGAATGGACTGTTGTATAATGTTGAAGGAAGGGCAACATTGTATAATGATTTCTTAACTTTACAGAATTTCGAATCTAGCTTTGAAATCTTTCCCCCTCTGTAATTTTCCTATGTAAAACATGTTGCGCATATTTATTACGTAGAATAATGAATAGGGCAGAACAACCATGGTCTAAATAAGAATTAGATTAGGGAGATG
Organism: Oedothorax gibbosus; assembly: GCA_019343175.1. NCBI lineage: Eukaryota > Metazoa > Arthropoda > Arachnida > Araneae > Linyphiidae > Oedothorax > Oedothorax gibbosus. Next base: position 14,455,502 of record CM033278.1, read on the forward strand.
TTTCTGCAACATCCAAATGTAAAGTAGACGCTGCATTCTATTAACCATTTTTTAATATTGCGACATTTGTTTTTGCTGTATAGTAATGATGACTCACAAAATCTCAAATTAGATACATTTCCTATATTCTTACCAACTTATAAAACGATGCAATTTCATTAAACGTCTCTCGGTGCTTTGTTAAACTTGACAAACAGTTTCAGCTACAAACATACATGTTTATTATTATAGATGCTCACTATCGGATTTGAAGTGAAAAATAAAAATTCGTAAATAAAAGTTGAAAGTGTCTAAACAAAAGTCTGTGTTTTAGAAATCAATCCGCAAATCACTTTAATCCAGTAGTTACATTGGTAAACACGTTGTACATGCGTTAAAATACTTGAATATATTAATTAATTAAATTGTTAAGTCAAGTAGTGTTAGATTATTTTTTAACTAATCATCCACTTACAGGCATAGTAAAGCAAGACATATAATAATGAGTAAATCATACTAGTTACAGTACGCAATCAAGTTGTTTCAAAACTTTAAATTTCTGTAATTCCAAAACTATATTTGTATTTAGTGCTGCCATCTTTTTTCCAAAAGCTAAACTACATTTACGTAATTATATTACGTATTCTGTATAAATTTTCCTAAAACCTAAAATTAGATTTAGAATTTCTTGAAATTTTTATGGTTTGATGTTTGTAATATTGGAAGCCTAATTCATTAGTTATCACATTTTTTGACAAAGTTTTATCCAGACATGCTAAAACCTTAGACAAGCTAATTGATCGTTTATGTTCAAATCCCAGAGAATATATTCTTACTAGAAACTAGTGAAAAAAGCGTAGGTGAAGGCAGACTTACTATAAGTACGCAGGCTAAAAATACAGAATTTAGTAAAATTACAGGAAGTTCATTATTATTTATTTGGTAATAGGCCGGGACCACGAATTAGTTCGAAACTTTTTAGTTCCAACTCTATTCTATATCTCGCTTCCTATCAGACGGAACGATCGTTCCACCCGCCATTCTCAAAATGACACCAAGGGCTGAACGGCAGTTAAGTACTATATATACTCTGCACATTTCGGTATGTTAAAAGCGAAATAGATTTTATTTTCTATCAGGCAAACTAAACTTCGTAAAACAATAAAAAAAATACCGTAGAGAGGTTTCGTGGATTACTTTGCATACAAAAAATTGGTTATTCTAGAATAAAAAACAGCAAAGAAAAAAATTATGGAAATTTAAGAAAATGAAAGTTTTCGAACAGTTTTATACTCATTTTGACCTAATTTTTGCTCCGACCTACAGCCATTACTAGACCATGAATCTGGAAGCGGTTTTTATTAAACGATTAAGAATGCCCCAATTGATATTCTGGCGTAGGTTTGAAGTTTCAAAAATAATTCTTTCTATTTTTAATTAATTAAAATCTGTATTACCTTTGGCGGTATGGTTGCGCGATAAACTAGTCATCTTAGCGGCCACGTACCTCCGAAAACGCGCCAAGGTTTGCTATATTTTCGTCGAGAGCGTCAGAGCTCGAAAACACAACGAACAAGCTGCTTAGTTCTCCCAGTGAACTATTAAGTGGATTGTTACAGCTTCTAAAATATATATGATTAATCAAATATCTGAATCGACAGATTAAAAAAAATTTTTAATTAACGGAATGCGTCATTTTAACTTTTTGGCGTTTTTATTTAAAGAAAATATATCAACAACGAGAGTGGAATGATTGATCTTGATCTAGAAATGTAAACAGTCATATTTGGTTGACAAATTCAGTTCATATTAACATTCAAACTTTTAAACACTTTTTTTATGAAAGTAAGAAATAATGTGTGTGGTTGTTTTGTTTTCGGAGGTTATAAAACTCTCCATAAACATTGAAATCATGTTGTCTATTTTGTATAATCATATTGTCTCTGTATCTTTTGTTATTGTTCATGAAACTTGTTCTTGTTAATCCTTAATACCTCAAAATGCATCTCTGAAAATAAATTTTTTTAAAAATACTGATATCCCTAACAAAAAGACTTTGGAAAAGTAAAACACCAAACTCAAAAAAAAACCTGATGCATTTATTTTATAACGAAAAACAAGTCACTATGAAAGTTGTCGCTAAAAAAGCTGTGATATACAAGAATGCCAATATCTTATTTAAAACTTCTTGGACATTATAAATAGTATATAAATAGTTATATAAATAAATAGTATATCAATAGTTCCGCTGCCGAAAAAAAAAATTGCGCTGTTTGAGGTTGGCGTCCATCTTAATCCCCCTCAAAAATATTCAAACACGCAAATGAATTGAAATTAATAATGCAAACGGGATGCCCCCCACTTAAAGAGGGCCCCCAAATTTTCTTCATGAGCATTTATGCTCAATATAACTGCCCCCAAACTTAACTTTTAATATGAAGTATGCAAAAAAAATTAAATTCATGAACATAAGTATGGCTATGAAATTGTGTTTAAACTCAGAATTAGTCAATTCACAAAAAGTCATTAATTTGGGGGGATTAAGCATGTTTATCAAGCAAATTACTTAGGCTATTTTTTTGTAAACACTGAAATATAGAAAAATACACACGAATATTTTATAGAGGTGAGTTAGTGAGAGATGAGTTTTGAGCCCCCAAATTGTCTTGTGCCCAGGGCCCCTATAAAGTTGTAAGTCAGTCCCTGCGCTAACGAACTTTTGAAATGTAGGCTCTAAACGTGTGATGTAATGTGATAAGACTTCACCAAAATCCCAGGCATTAAAACGTTTGATTTCATTATTATTATTATTATTATTATTATTATTATTATTATTATTATTATTATTATTATTATTATTATTATTATTATTATTATTATTATTATTATTATTGTTGTTGTTGTTGTTGTTGTTGTGATTATTAATTTATTATTTTTATTATTGTTGTTGTTATTAATATCATTATATTTACAAGAAATGACGAGTATTAAAATGAAACATTCTTAGCAATCCTTTCATTTAATAAAGCATAACAGAACTGAGAAGTTTGTTATATTAACCCACTTAGATCTCCCATTATAAAAACTCTTCTAACCAAAGATTGAGTGAGCAGGAGACTTATTTACCACCCCGACTTCAAATGACAAAACGACAAAATAATTCAACTTAAAACTCGGGAACAAACAAGGGCTCAGAAGATAAGTGACAGACTTAAGTGAAGAAGACGTATTCGGATTTTCACGCCTTTTTTTACCCTTGCATTCTATCCTTCGTTTAAATTTATTTTCATTCCTTTTTTTTTACTTGATTCTAATGGGTGCGCGGATAGACTTTTCCGAAATAGCGTCAAGAAAAAAACAAGTAAAGGGTGGCGTTCTATTTTTTTTATTATTTCCATTTCGTTCTGTTGTTCGAAAATAAGGTCTCTGTGTCAATGTGTCGAGTAAAGAGTTTCCGGAACTATTTTTCTCTATCGCCGCCGTGGAGAAAGGTGAGAAAAACGAATCCGCGTTGATGGAAATAAGCTAGGATTCACGAAAACAGACAATTTTTCATTTTACGCTGCTCTACATTGGTTTGACAGTACAGTAACCGACATTTTTTCTTACCCTAAGTTGATATAAGTTATATCTAATGGGCTAGCTGGCTAGAAATATATGTGTTCCAGAGTGCCGCACTTGACTGAAAAGGGCGGAGATGAATACTTTTACTTAAAACCCTATGTGCACCTTGGCACGAAAAAAACATACGAAAACTCATTTTCAACTCAGATTCTCTCTATAATATTATACCTCTTATACACCTGTGCCACCTCAGCCACAGTAGATCTTCGAAGAGCTCGATAGAGACAGCCATAGAGCTCTCTGGCTGTCACTCATGGGTGAGTTTCTGGTTAGCTTACAGACAGTACAGTTTAAAAATTTCAGAAGTTATTCCCCGTGGCTTTTCAATTGGAGTCAAAAAAGAAAATTTCTAGTAGAATTAAGTTGGAAAATTCCAACCTAATTCTACTAGAAATTTGTCGACTACATTGGTCCGTATGTAGCATGTAAACTGTAGTTTAACTCATTTGATAAAATATTGTATTCGCATTAAATTATCAAAATATATACGATTCAACATAAAATAAAATGTTTCTAAGACTTTACTGATTAGGTATAAAAACAATTGTTTCTAAACTTATTTGTATGTTGTCGACTATCTAAACATCCTTCACAAATTTTAATAATATCCCTTCTTTATGTACTAAATCTCTTTTTTACTATTTTTCTATAGTACTTTTTTTTTAATTTATTAAAGAAATAATTATATCACCAATGTAAAAATGTCAAACGTCAAAACTTGACTTTATCTCTTGCTAGTTCAAATTCTGCATGTATAATTAAAAATTAATAAAAGTAACTATACAGATAAGAAACTCAAATTCTTATAGTACAAAATTAAAGTAAATAAATGATAACACAAACTAGGATTACGCAATTAATAACATTTTATTTTCAGTTTCCAATCACAGGTGAATCAGTTTATATATAAAATAGTTAATGCATTTGAAAAAAAAACTTTTGTTATAATATTCATGAACATAAAGTTTTACGCGCATTTCAAGTATGGTATATTTTTATTCTTAATTACTAATGAGCACTGATACAAGCATAATTAACAGTTGTTAGTTAATGAAATATAGATTAAAAAAAGAACAGCTTTATTTCTTCTTATAGAATATTTAACAGAAAACGCATACAATTCGTTGTAGCAATCTGTTTCTCATATGCTTGACACTATCGTGAAAGTTTAGCAGAAAACCAAACAAACCTATAGGCCAACATAAATACTTTAAGAAGTAATAAAAAAAATGTGCTTATCACTGGAAGTAATTTTTATATTTACGGTAAATATTGATTAGTTCACGAAATATTTATTCAAAACTATATTTGGAGAATAAGTTAAAATAATATCCATTTCAATTTCAATATTGCAAAGGAGATTACTTAGCCATTAAAATATGGTTAGAATGGATAAAGCATATGGATTAAAAATAACTTTTATTGTTATTTTTCAAGTAATTAAGTTTAAAAAACTCATTAAGTAAAAAAAAATCGTCAAAGGTTAAATGTGTAGTGAAACTTTAGTTTCACCAAAACTAATTTAGCTAGTAGACTGGACTGCAAAAGAAGAAAGATATGTTTAACATTTTCCCTTATTTCTAAGACATTATTATACATGTTTTTTCGAAGTTATGACAAACCCGAGCATAAAATGACATTTGTGAGTTATAAAATTTTATAAGGCATTTTCGCAAATATAATCTATTCTTAACTTTTCAAAAGTTGATTAGTTATGAATTCTCGTAATTGGGAAAGCGCGTTTTGCTTTCTTAATATCACACAGAAAGAGGAATCCTGAAATATTTAAATTTCAATCACATTCTTAAGAAAAACTGACAATAAACTCTTGATTCATATTTAGCTACGTATATAGCACGAAATTGTCATCATAAATAATAATTCTTTTAAAAATGCAATTTCTCATAAATGAAGCCAAGTTTAAAACTGGCACCATTATAAGTCACCAAGTATCATTACCAAGCATAAGAACAATTAAAACCGAGTATAAAAATTAAAAATATTAAACAGATGAACTCGGACTTTCATTAAAGAACAGACACATAAAAGAATTCTTATAAAACAAAAACCTTTTCATTGCACAATTTTTAGAGAAATCTAAAAATTTTATATTGCGTACAACTTGAAAAACTATAGTCAGTAAATAAATAGCACAGAGTAAATAAGTTTCCTTGTACATTATGCGATGCCTTCTAGAAACTGACTACAAAGAAAAAGAGAGAACTTAATATATATATAATTTTATTATAATCTTATTAAAAAAGGTTATTTTTATGTTTCGTGTAAATACGTTTACAAGAAATGCTGCTTTAGCCTTATTTTTTTTACAAATTCAATAACAATAAGTTAAATACTATGAAAAAGACATTATTGAATCACTCATAATTCATGTAAAGAATAATGTGGTTCACATATTAAGTTCACATTAATTCTCAACCCACTTTCAGTCCTTGAAATATTCTACACTGTAAAAGATTAAATATTTGGAACTTCTTAAAATTTAAAAAACTATAAATTACGTACTATCAAATAGACAATGTCAAACTGTTAATGTTTCATATGAAATAATGTGGTTAGACTTTGTAAGGCACGGGTATAGGTCAACAGTCCAATTCTAGAAGTAAAGTTCAAATCAGTCCTCAGAAATAAGAGTGTTTCTCTTTACCAATACTTAATTAGGGTATCCAATGGTTTGTATAGAGAACATTGCGCACGATAAAAGTTATCACATTTATATGTGTCCTACACAAATCCACCTTTAAATTATAAAGTTAGTTTAAAGAAGGAAACGCGCCGATTACACGATGTTTTTCAATAGTTTTTGTTCCTTTCTTCACATTTCTGAATGAGCCAAATGCCTGAGTTTTAAAATTCGACTGGTTTTTGAAATCCAGGTCTCTTATGACCTTCTACGAACTTATTTTCGATCTCTCTTTGCGCCCTAGAGTTTTTCACTCGGTCCCTTGGTGCGTCATCCTCTCCCGCCTGAATGGAGAACTTCCTGATCTTGTCCTGGAAGGTCAACTTCTCCGGCCTCGATATCCACATTTTCTTGAACTCCGGCGACTTGTCCACCAAGTCGCTCGGGACTTCTTTGACATATCCGTTCTGCTGGGCTTTGCAAGAGGCGTAGAGTGAAGGAAGCATGTCTACGTCGCTGGGGACGTATCCGTTGCCTTTCTTCGTCAGAGTGCTGGAGACGCCCATAATCGGAAACTTTTTGTCGTGAGGTCTAGATCTTGGTGGAGATTTAGTGGCCAACGGGGTGTTGTTCGCGCTCACCACTGTCTTAGGTAGAGTGTGGGAAGTGAAACTACTTCCAGAGACTGTTTGGGTCCTCAGGTAGTGGTAGTCAGCGGGTTTGATGTTTTCATAGATCCTGGATTGCTCACCGTTGTAATGGTTGCTTTTGTGGTCCACAGAAGTTGAGCCAACTCTATGACCATTCTGTGGCTTCAGTTTCGTGTCAACTACAACAGCCTCGTATATTCCAGTGTGCTGTCTTGCTTTCTGTTCCCTCAAGTCGTCTCGGCTATGTGATCCATTCTGCTGCCTCGATCTTTGATCTATAAAGGCGTCATGATATATACCATTATGTTGTTTAGGTTTCGGCTCCATCACATCACCTTCTTGACTGCCTACACTGTGATTCCTATGGAAGGCATCATCTTGCCTAGCTTCATCATCTGGGACTTCGAAACTATTCGGAACCTCAATCAGCCAGTTATCTTGGGGCGTACTTCTAGAGCTGTGGTCGCCATTCTCAATCGAACAAAAGAAGGCGCTGGAATCAGATATATCTAACTTCGCTAAACTGCTGACATTAGATTCCATGTCGCCACCATACCCAAAACCATTTAGCATATTATCAATTTCGGGAGACCTGGTGACCTCACACAGTGAAACTGGGGTGCATGTTTTGCTTGGTCTTGGTGCTGGAACCGGTGGTTTTGACGATCTTCCTTCAGATGGCTGATCTGATGATATTTTAAGTATGTTGTTCGTCATCGGTAGTGTAGGCGATGGTATCTCGTTATCAGGTATTGTCACGTCTAAAGGTATGAAGTGCTTTTCAGACGGTGTCCTGAGGATCATGTCACGTTCTTTGTCAGGAGAGGACTTTGTAGGATTCACAAGGAGATCATCGAGTAATTTAAGGCCCATCCTTTCATTAGGAATTACTTTTAATTTATCCCTAGGAAAGCTTGACACCTAAAAATATATAAGAAATTAACCAGGTTAGAATTAAATATTATGCTCATATAAATAAACACAGTATTTTCAAAATGAATTTTTTACTACAATAAATAATAGTACAAAAAAAGATGTCGTAATAATATATTTCATGCTACTTAAAGCATATTTCTGTTTCATTCAGCTACTTGGTTTTCACTGAAAGTCCCAAAATACTTTTAATCACTTTAAAAAAATGTTTGGTGCAACCGGAATCCTCTAACTCTTTAGCTGACACCACTAATTGGAACGCGGGTTTACCAATTTTGGGACATACAGGATTCGATTCCGGTACAATCCTGCACCCAGTGATAGAAGTGGAGAGGAGTGGGAAATGCCCACAATAGGTATTTCAAGTGCACCCCTTCCCCCACCCCCTCCCCAATTGTTTTTCTCTTTTCCTATACAAGTTAATAAATATCATAATTAACAAAAATATCAATTTATAAAAAAGTAGGTTGTATCGTTAAGTTGCCTTTTAGAGATGTTGTATAAACAAGCTGTAACTGATAGTTTATCTAAATGAGAAAATAACTAAAATTAGAAAAAGGTTACAATTGTTCTTATTTTGTTTAGGGTTGAAAACAAGAAGTAAATAAAGGGAGTGGGGGATGGATTTTAGTGTTTTTAGAAGTAAGGGGACGAATGATCATTTCCGTGAAAAGTGGGGAGATGCGTCCCCCCGCGTTTATCCACACTTCTAGCACTGCTTGCACTAAACTTTTTAACAGTGTACTTTGAAGAGATTCATCCAAATATCAAAAATGGTATATGTCTCGCATACGCCCAAACCCACCTTATCCACGCGTTCCTCCGTGGCCGTGTCGTCTGAAGACTCGTCCCCGGAGTCGCCGTCGTCGTCCGGCTCCATCTCGGCCCTCCTCTGGAACTCGCGCTCCAGGCGTAGTATGCGCAGCCACTCGCTCTGCTTCTCACTGCGTCTATCTTCTGGGACCGACTCCAGCCACGCGATCTCCTGGTCCCGGACGCGACGCGCGTCGAGGACCTGCTCCTGCTGGAGCTGGAATAGGAAACGAGAACCGGGGTGAGTAGGTGTAGAATAAGTGTAAATAAAGTTAGAAATACAATAAATGTGAAACGATTCAGATGTAGAATAAGACTAAGCAATGTTAAGTGCATTTCTTTAGATGTAGAATAAGTGTAAGTGAAGTTAAAAGCGAAATAAATTGGTGTAAATAAAATCAAAAGTAGAATAAGTGTGATAAGAGTCAGGTGTAGAATATGTGTAAAATAAAAACTCGGCTCTGCTTCTCGCTGCACCTATCTTCAGGCACCGACTATAGCGACGCGATCTCCTGGTCTCGGACGCGAAGCGCGTCCAGGACTTGCTCCTGCTGGAGCTGGATGGGGAAACGAGTTTAGGTGTGAGTTAAGTGTAGAATAAGTGTTAATAAAGTTAAAAGTAGTATTAATACGTTTAAATACGGTCAAAAACAGAATAAATAAGTGTAAAAAGATGGAGATGTAGAATAAATGCAAATAAAGTCAAAGGCAGAATAAGTGTAAATAAAATGAAAAGCGCAATGAATTAGTGCAAATAAGTTCAAAAGTATAATAAGTCGAAAAGATTCAGATGTAGAATGTGTGTTAAATAAACACTCGCTCTACTTTTAGCTACGCCTATCCTCAGGGACCGACTCCAGCCACGGGATGGTTTCCTAGTCTCGGACGTGACGCGCGTCTAGAACCGCACGGATAGAAAACACTCTTTTATCTCTACTACTCGGAAGAAATTTTGTGCAGGAATCACTAGCAGTGAGCCTTGTCACTAGTAATCCAGGTCTTAAAATATAATTGTTAATTTTCTAGTATATACCTTTTTTGAAAAGAAATTCTATTTTGGTCACCTTACCTAATCTTCAACTATAAGTACTATTGAGCCCATGTGTCGAAGAATAATTGTAAATAAAGTCAGTTGTAATGGTGCAGAATAAGTGTAACTAGTCAGATGATATAAAATAAGTGTAAATAGAGGTTGGTTGGTTTGTTTGTTGGTAGGGGACATATATTCAGGTTTGTGTGCTTGGTCTGAATAGAGGTATATGTAGAACAATTGTAAATAGAATCTGTATAAATAAGAGTAGTAAAAGTAGTAGGAGTAAATAAATTCGAACACTTACCTTTTCTTTCTTTTCTCGTTCCCATGGAGATGTAGTAAAGATCGAACCTTTTTCTTTTTTCTTCTCATCATTCATCCTTTTACAGAAAATAATGTAGCATGAAGATATGTGATTTATCAATTGATATTTTCATAAACAATGTTTTATTTCGTTAGAAAAAAATATGCAACTATGCGAGCTTGAACTACCACGTTTAGGTGCAATTTAATTCTAATATTTTCATACTTGAAGAAATACATCAATTGTTCTATTTGATTGCACTATAGCTAATAAAATTGTAAGGAAATATGTGTTCTTGTAATTCAACAAACTTAAAATATAATTTTTTAAAGGCATTTTGAAATAAATAAGAAGCTTAGACACGCAATTATGAATATAACCTTATAGATTCATAGGTAACAGACATATGGCCTATGATGATACAAAGAAGTATTTAAAAAAAAATATGTTTACCTTTCCCAAGACGAGGATGCGTCGCTACAAAGGCTAGACATCGAAGCTGATAGCAGTGACTTGCCGGTAGGCTGAGTCAGTTTGAGTCCGTCTGAAACGCATCAAAACAATTTTTAAAATTTTAAATTGTTGTAGCTGTCAAATTTAAAAATAAAGAAACATTGTGTCCAGTGTGGGTTAATGACAAGAGAAATATTATTCCAGATTTTTTTTAATCCGAAAATTCAGCGTCGAAAGCCGAAAAGCCAAAAGAGTTGAAATATGAGTAATACACAACAGTAGGGAAAAGATATTGATCAATTAATTTAAAAGAGCATAAAAAATATCTCATTTTGCCTTCTCAAAAATCTTTTTAAAATCCCAAATCTTTTTTAAATCCCAACTATTTATCCGTTTTGTATTTGCTATATTACATTAAAGTTGCTTACCTCTTATGAATGAAAAACAGCTTTGTGAAATTAAACAGAAAAGTTTTATATTTATCTTAATCAATCGATCACAATCTTTTCTAGAGCTACTACTCGGCGACTTCCTGTATGCAAGTCTTGTATCACAAGTGAAGTTTTGAAAGGTTATTGATGACTGAACAAATTCTTATCAAAGTAAACTGTGAATGATATCTGACAAAATTTACACGAATAAAACAAACACTTGAGAATAAGACAACCTTTTTTGGAAAAGTATACCGATAGTCTTTAAAGGATGCTCATAATCGTTTTATAAGCTCTACACACCACTGTCTCGCAATCTCCTTAAAATTGAGATAAAAAAATTCAAATTTTTGTAGGCGAATTGGTTTTGTTTAAAATTTAAACTTGTTCTTTCGTGTATATTTAAATGAAGTTATAACAACCTGCATATTATTTATCTCTGAGTAAATAGCAAAATAAAATTTAACATTTTTCATTATTCACAGTGTATATTTTAACTTCAAGATTAAAAAAATTGTGTACATATTTATTAGTTCTTGAAACCTTCGCAAATTTACTTACATAAAATAGGCTGTAAACTTAAAGACTAAGATTGTTTAATATATACGTTGAAAAAAATTATGTTACATTTCAGAAAATGTTTATTTTCAAAGTTGCCAGAAAATATCCGTAACGATACCGTACCGGAGGAAAATGTTGACAGATTTTTCCATAACAAAGCAATACAGAAAATATTTGTACATCACAGATATTTTCTATTTTGCTGGATAGTGAGAGACAGGCGCTGCGACCACACTACACTACAGAGGGAACGGATGTTAACATTGCATACTTCAATTTTTTTATTTTATAATCAAGCATAAAAAGTTTGTACTCAATATGTGTAATTTGTATTAGTGGTTACTAGTTTAATCAGTTCAGAGATAAATGTGTCGTTTGTCAAATCGCGGTGTAATTTTACAATAATATTCTGGAATCTTAGAAAACCAAAGCAAAATCTTTAGGGACACAATAACAGAAATATAGTTTTTTAGTGCTACATAGTAAAATGTTATTATGCACTTATTAGCCGGATCATGGTATCCTATTCATAATGATGAAAGTTAACAAGAGCTCTTTATTCAATCGATAAAACATGGATTCAACTTTACCACACGCTGCTTGGTTAATTCACCTTCTGTACAGCAAATATTCGCTGTATGGATGCATATGTAACTGATAGATCTCTCAGAAGAAATGAACCGTTCATATGAAAGGTCGAGTTACAAACCTCACATTCTCCAAAGTATTACTAAGATATGATGTCCGATCAGTTCATAGGCAACTATATCTTAGTTATACTTAAGAGAATGTGATTTTTGCAACTAGACCCTTCATATGTACTCTAACCCCAAACTACTTACTTTCAGAGGATCTTCTAAGATCAGCACTGCTGTCCGATTTGCTGGGTTTCCGACCGAAGTCCCTACTTGAAGTAGACGAAGAATCCAAAGATCTCAGAGACAAAGTCGACGAGCTGGTCGTTTGCGGAGAAGAAATGTGGTGCAGGGGGTGCGTGGACAGTTCATTGATCACGCACTGGAACGCTGGAACAGTCGCCAGCTGGGCATTGGACGCCAGCACTCCATTGGGAAGTCGCGGCATCCTAGGAGTTGGCTTCACGACATCTTTGGGGTACATGGAACTGGCCTGCCCATTCCAGCCTCTGGTTTCTGAGATCAAGACCATCTCTGTAGGTTGAGGTAAGTTTTGTGAAGGCTTCTGAGCCACAGGAGGGGGTGGATGAGTGTTTCTTCTATCCCCTCTGGGATTCTTATGTTTGTTCTCGAAATTGGAAGGAGGCTGATGACCGCTCGACGAGGACTGTTGGTTGTTGTAGTGAGTTTTTGCGATATGATGGTTAGTGTATAGATTCTCGCTTGAATCCTGAAGGCTGGTTCTTGACAAGTGTTGAGGATTCGGCTCTTTGATATCTCTTCTGGGTTGAAGATTAGGACCTGATTCCAAGATGCCCCTTGGGCCACTTCTGGGCTGGGAATTCTCATATATTCCGTTCCCATTCATGGTAGGCGGAGTTCGTTGTTGATCTGAAAGATAGCCGTTGTTCCCATTCGTTTGGCGGTAAGGCAATTGCTGGTTGGCATAAATCACATCATTTTCATGGGCCATTCTTCCGTCGTTGTGCGTGCTGTTTCGGCGAGGCACTCCATTACGAGGGGCATACGCGTTACCACCTGGAGAAGACTCTGAACGACGGTTTCTGTATTCTACATTACTGGAACCATCCCTGGGAAGGGTCCGACTCTTGTACTCGCTCATGGGCGACGAGTTCTGCAACGCTGGAGACATCTGCTGACGACTGCAGGGAAGTGACAAGGGTTCGTTCTTCAGGCCCATGCCATTGCTGGCAGACCTTCCGTTCTTAGGCGAAGAAACCTGGGGGATCCTATACGGAATGGCAAGATGGTCGGTCGTCATCGGTTGGCCATTCGTATAGGAATTGGTGTCCACAAAAATCTGCTGAGAAACATCACCTTGAGACAGAGGCCGATGGAACTGCCTTTCTGGAGGAGGTTGCCGGTTGTTGTAGGCTGCTGCGAGTTCTGCCCTTTTGAGTGTTTCTGGGTCCGGATATGTCCCGAGCGGGCCCGTCCTCAGCATAACAACGGGCGGGGGCATAGCCCGGGGTTCCTGGTTGAACGGGCACAGTTTGCCGCTTTTTGAGTACCGGGGTTCGTAGTTTTTCGCATTGTCAGTAACTGGACGGGTGGGAGCCGGATATCCACTCAAGGACGAGGTGGAACCGTTGCTAGATAAAGGGTAGCAACGTCTCAGCAAGCCAGAGTTTTGCATATTGTCTCTGCAATGAAGGAGCATGCTGTAGTTAAAAGAATCAATTGTCTTTTAAGGCGAGAAACGTTTAGGGTCTATGAGTACTCCAAATTCATGTGTGGAAAAAATAACCTCTCGTCTGATTATATTATTGTTGTATTAATTATTAAATATTATTTGCGAAAAATTTTTAATAAAAGTTTCATTTAAGCTCATATTTCTTCATATATTTTAAACTTAACGGTATTTGTAATAAGTATCTTAAAAAACTTCAAAGCATCACTTTGACCACAATATAAGTAATATATACCACAAAAATATCTATTTAATATTTAAAAAAATATTTTCTATAAGTCCGAATTTGTCCATCAAGATCAAGAAACAATGTAACAGAATCAGAAGTGTTACCATTTTCTTACACATTTTTAAATAAACTAATATTTTAACTTATACGCAGCCATATTCCGTACACTTTTTTAAAAAAAATATATAAGTCAGAATACAGCACCCATACTGGTAAATGCAACGCCTATACGAGTACTGCCCACGATTGAGTTTAAATTTCCAGCTTAGTAGAAAAGATGAACACTGACTTCAACGTTACGGTATCCGAGAGCGAGCACAAGCTAAGAAATTACAGCAATAGCGTGACAAGACGTGCTGCATTTGGTAGTATAGTTTAGTTTGTGTATCAACTATCTATTTATAAATATGACCCAAATAGACCCAGTTTGATATAGTTTTTTCGAACGAAAACAACGTATATAAAATCTGATTTATTGACATTTTATGATGATTTTATAAACTAAAATCTAGTTATTGAAACCAATCTGGTCAGGCTATACAGCAAAGTTACAAAATTGTATTTACACAACCAGGTGCAATAAAATACAACAGAATGCGCTGTTAATATGTAGGAACTTATATACAGAAGTCCCTTGTGTACTTTGTGCAGAAGAATCTTGAACTGGATAAAGATCCTTTATTAGAATGTACTTCATTGAATGAAGAAAATCTGTATAATCGATATTATCTATATATAATCGGCAGACTAGGGAGCATATGCAATTGGCATCCGGAGACTTATTTTTCTTTTATTCTTGCAGTTTTAATGAATTTATTGTTCTTGTTCTCAGTTATTGTTTTTCTATTGTTAAGGGTTTTTTTTTTTTCGTCTTTTGTTTATATGCTCTAATCTCACGCTTCGGCGTGGAGGCCAATGATGTAAAATCAAGTGCGCTTGCAATAAAAAAAAATGCGGGTACTATGCTATATATTTACAGATTTTTTTTTTTGTCAATGTTCTATAAAATAACCTAAAAAGTTGTATAGTTCACCTTTTGGGCATATTATTGGAGCCGTTCATCCCGTTGGGTAGAGTCGTCCCCCTGTGCTGAGGGGGCCTCCGTCCTGGAACGGGGGGTGGAGGCCGGATTTCGGGCCGCATGTACGGCATGCCGCCTTCTTTTCGCATTGCATCCTGAAACAACAGGGTATTGTTATATGTACTAAAACTTAAAACACGTGAAATAAGTACATTTTACTTAAAACTAATCATTTACGTCTTACCATCATTCCCATACGCATAAAAAGATTTATAATACAACTAACCTTACTAAATCAATAATACAACTTCGAATATTCACTGCGAAAATCGGCAGAGAATAATCCAAGCAATAAAAAAATTATGAAAATAACAGGTTAAATAAGAAATAACTAGATCATACAATAACTTTCGACTAATCAACATATCTTTCCCATACAGAAATGTTTATCGGTGAGGTTTCATAACTTGGCTTTCAGTATTTTTTAATAGCCGATATCACATATTTTTTAAAAGTTTAATTAAAATAAACTGTCAAATTTTAAAAGAAATATCTATGGGATAAAAATTACTGTTCAATATAACACACGCCAATAGATGGCAGCACTAAAATTTATCTGGTGAGAAGAGTCATGCTGAAGTATAATTTAGCACCTCCTTTGCTGATGCTTAAAAGAAAATGTAGATGGCACCACGGAAACCTAATTAATATAATAACGGTAAAAACGTAGTGCTATGAACATTGAACATAGCTATGAATAATTAAATCCTATACTGCTTAAAAGATCAATTTAAAAAACAAAATAATTTCTTTGAAGTATGAAACAAAAAATACTTAAGAAAAAAATTCAATTTGAATAAGAAAGTGTTCTTTTTATTACTAAACCCTCAAACTTTTCCGCAAAATTTTCAAACATGATAGTTCTATGAATGCATTCCAATTCCAAATATGCTACTATATTAACACAATTTAAAATAATAATATAAAAATTGAAAATAGAAAAAATATTTTTTTATTTAAATAATAAATACAAAAAATATTAAATATTGCCAAATCGGCAAATTTTCAAAAATCCGAGTTCAAAATGTATTTTTTTTGCAAATACAAAAGAAAATATTAAAAATAAAAATTGTAAAATCCTCCTCCCTTTTACTCAAAAATATTTAAACTAATTTCAGTTTTAAAAAATACGAAAAAAAGCTTCTGTCAGAAGTGGGATTCGAACCCACGCCCACATTCGTGGACCAGAACACTCAAACTCTGCTTCAGAGTAAGGAGATCCTTGAGTCTGGCGCCTTAGACCGCTCGGCCATCCTGACATGCCGGGAGAGAGAAAAATAACGTTTAGTTGCCAGCTAAGCTAATCGATAATTTTATACATCTTTTGAGATTTTTTAATTATTTTTTTTAGAATAAAAAACACGAAATAATATTGTTTTAATATTTTTTGAGGAATAAAAATAAAATCATTCTCTTTATTTTTATTTTTTCCCTTAATTCCTATATTTAAAATTTATAAACTGGTACGTAACAAGTACATGGAGGTTTTTTTTCAAGGAATCCTACTAACTACATACATACCTTTTCATTGTATTCGGCCAGATTGTTTCATTAGGTATTTAAAATTATATTTTAATTATACAATATTGTTTTCATATAAAACGTGTTAGAGTAAAAGAGATAACGTGTTAGAGTAATAGAGTAAAGGAAACTTATAATAAATAAATAAAAATAATTTTTAGCTAAAATTATTTTTAATTACAATTATTTTTAATTACAATTATTTTTAATTACAATTATTTTTAATTACAATCATTTTTAATTACAATCATTTTTAATTACAATTATTTTTAATTACAATTATGTTTAATTACAATTATGTTTAATTAACACAGTTTTAATTAAATTAATTTTGAATTTTATTTTTCCATTGTATTAATTTAGTATGTATAACTAATTACTTTTTATAAACATTAATTAGTTTGTATTTTACATAACTCATATTTGTATTACTTAATAGATAATTAATGTCTTATTTTTTGAATAAAAATGAGGTTGTTTCACGGAGGATCTGGCAATAGCTCTGCGGTTTTGTTTTCATGTCTCTCGAAATACTGTTGTTTTGGTATTCGGGAGTGAGTTTCCGAAGAGAATATTTTAGTTGTTAATTTTTTTAAATTCCAACTTCTTTCAATGCAAGATTTCCTTGACAAATGATTAAAACAACCAACAGTACAGCAAGAAGTTGTAATTTAAAAAAATAACAAACTTAGAAATCTCAATTTCGAATAGCAACAAAAGTAATTTGAGAGACACGAAAACAAAACCGCATAGCTATTGCCAGATCCTCCGTGAAACAACCCCTTTAAGGGTAACAATTAAGAAAAATTTAATTATAGAATGTTTTTATTTAAAATTTAACTACTTAGATAATTTAAATCACCTGATTTGTTGTACAGAAATTAAACGACAAGCTTCTAATATTAAATTTAATTATAAAATGATTTGTGTATAAATAATTTTAACATTTATTTAGTTTATAAAAACAGTAGTATATTTAACATATTTCAAAACTGAATTATTTAACTATACTGGTAGTTAATGAACACATTTAATTAAGTAGTAATTATTAAAATATTAATCAATATTCTATCTAAATATAAAAAAAAACTTCTTGATTTGCATAAGAAGTTTTTATGTATCCATTTTAAATAACTACAATTATGGCAACCAGTCGCCAATAGCCCTGCTATAGCTCTAGTGCGACGATAATTCAACATAACCCTCATCATTTATGTCGTTAAAATATATAAAAAATAGTTGCTAGTTTTTATAAAACATGTACTTAAATTTTAAACAGCAATTAAAATGTAATGAAAACAGAAAGCTTATTATAAATATTAAATACATAATACATCTCAATGAAATAAATGTTAATCGTGCAACAAATTGCAGTTTTGATGCATTATCATTAATCTCGTTAATCATTTTAATATCATTGAGTACAGGAAATATCAGAAAATGTTATAAATTGGAACTTATTCATTGATTAGATGAAAATACCTAAAAACTACTCTTCTTACTCTTACTCGTATGACATTTTTTTTTAATCTATAAATGTAATTGAGACATACGAGACAAAAAGGCGCGAAAAACTCCGATTGAAGCATTGAGTCACCTGCTTAGACGCCACATTTATTCCAAAAGAAAAAAAAACAACCACCCGTAATATGGTCTCTTTGGTTATCAGTTTAAAAAATCCAAGTAAAAAAAATCAAAATCTTGTTCGCACGAAACAAGCAACTCATAAAAAAAACAGTTCAAATGAAAAAAAAAAATCGACGCCACACGATATTTTTTCAGACTTGCCGTTTTCTTATTGTAACCGATTCGACGCGTTTTTCCGTTTTCTTCAAAACACAAGCTTTAAAAAAAAAAAAAGTGTTATACAAAAGCCGTAAGATTTATTACGCCAGCTGCAAATGTTTAGACATTTTTTTAGAACGATTTTTAAATGAAATTCATAATATTGGTCACGTTGGCTCCACCGTTCGTCATCGGTAGTTTGCTTTTTAAGTATACTATAGTTTAGTTTAGTTTGAAATATCGTCGCACTAGAGCCATACGAGCACTATTGCCGACCGGCGTCATAATTTAGAACCACAGTCAGGTGACGGAGCCGACATCTGAGTAGGCACCCAACGCAACCGATAAGGTAGACATCGTACGCAGCGTCGGGACTTTGGAGCAGATTTAACGTGTACTTCCGCTACACGGGGTATTATTCGTCATACATTTTTGGCTGCACGGGCCGTTTATAGGTCGGCAGTTATTTTGGCGATGTCCGGACCCGAACCTGGGACCTTCTGCATACAAGGCGAACGCCTTAACCGACTGGGCTCCCCAGCCTCTTAAGTATGCAATAACTTTAAGGTTTCTGTTAACTGTCTTTATACCTTTATGGTCAAAACATATATTATTAATATTAGGGCTCTTTGGAAAAATTTTATTGTTGACAAAATTTTAAATTGACTATATTAATTTGTGTCTGACGCGTAACAATAAACATACTCATATTGATACTCGCTACAGATACTTTACTGTAGAAATTGCGATAGAAAAAAGCGCGAAAAACTTCTAACTTATAGTATACTTATTTCACTTCACGGAGGATCTGGCAATAGCTATGCGGCTTTGTTTGCATGTCTATTTTGATGTCTTCCAACAGTATTGCCACCAGTTTTAGGAGAAAAACTACAAAAAATACCATTTAATTCTAAAATTACAAAAACATTCCATAAAAATACTAGCAAAGCGTTTCACGTTTTTTTAAAGTCACTAAAAAGATTCCAAAATGCAGCTAGTATTTTTACGATATTTTTTTGTAATTTTAGAATAATTCTAAAATAAATTCTAAAATTACAAAAATATATCGTAAAAATACTAGCTGCATTTTGGAATTTTTTTATTGACTTTAAAAAAACGTGAAACGCTTTGCTAGTATTTTTATGGAAAGTTTTTGTAATTTTAGAATTAAATGGTATTTTTTTCGTAGTTTTTCTCCTAAAACTGGTGGCAATACTGTTGGAAGACATCAAAATAGACATGCAAACAAAACCGTATAGCTATTGCCAGATCCTCCGTGAAACAAGCCCATTTACCATTTACATTTCTTTCGAAAATTCAGTCATTTATCGTTTGTTAAATTAATTTACAGTTCGAAAAATATATAATTAGTGCTTTAAAAATAAAAGCGAAACTTTGCATATTTTTTTATGGCAAGTTAGAATTCTCTATGCATCCTTCTTCATACATATATAATAATAAACCATCAAAAGAACTCTATTGTGATATTACAACAATCCAAACTGAATTATATCGCATAAATAAATATTCTTTCAAAAGTGTTTATTTTTATTTTAAATAAAGTTTCTCATACGTTTAACGAAATGGCAACAGTGAAAATATTGAATAAAAATGGAATTTGCATGTTATTTCAATGTATATTAAATTTTTAGTTATTTAAATTTTAAATAAACTTCTAATTAAATTTTTTAATGAAATTTGGAATGCAGCCTAATCTGATTTTTTGCTTCAAAATGACGTATCCCACTTGTCTGTGGGACTTGTGGATGGCAACAGTGAAAATATGAATAAAAATGGAATTTGCATGTTATTTCAATGTAGATAAAAAAAATTAGTTACTTAAATTTTAAATAAACTTCTAATTTAATTTTTTAATAAAATTTGGAATGTAGCCTAAGCTGATTTTTTGCTTCAAAATGACGTATCCCACTTGTCTGTGGGACTTGTGGTTCTTTCTGTGAAAGTGGGTGACAGACCCACTACATATATATTTTGCTTCAAAATGACGTATCCCACTTGTCTGTGGGACTTGTGGTTCTTTCTGTGAAAGTGGGTGACAGACCCACTACATATATATTTTTTTGAAAAAGTAAATGACATTGACAGTAAATGACGGACGGACAGACGGACTGAACGATTATAATACCTTCCACTTTTACGTTATAAACGTAGTGTGAAAGCTAAAATTAAAATCATCTTGATAAATGCAAGTAGAAATTATTAATGGAGTACTACTATTTGTATTTGGAATAAAAAATATGAATCATTTACTTTTTCAAAAAAATATATATGTAGTGGGCATGTTTCAGGTCTGGAGTGGCAACGAAAATGCTGAATGAAAATAAATTATTTCTCGAACCTCGATTGATGAATCAATGTTACGAGGACGAGGGAACAGATGACCAATCGAAGGAAATGCAGGAATGAAAACTGGAAGGAACTACGTTGGTTGGTTGGTAGACATATATATTCAGGTTTGTGTGCTTGGTCAGCGACCCGCTTATAAACCTTCGTCAAGTAAGACAGACACAACAGACAACACACACACATAAGTGGATCCATCTAATTTTTAGAGACAGAGGCCAACAAGAGGATCCCAGAATTGGCTTGTCACCCCCAGAGGTATTGATTTGGTATGGGAACTTAGAGGACTTTCGGACCCAACAGATTTAACGAGCACGTACTCCGCATATACTCGGTAGGTCTTCAGTGGTACCGGGACTCGATCGCAGGACCTTCCGATCCCGAGACCGAGACGCTGACCACTAGGCTCACTACGGCCCAAACTACGTAATCTATATACCAATTGAGCTAGTTTCTTAATAGTTCATTCTTAGAACGTGAAACCTCCTCTATTTATTACTGATTTTCTTCCATGTTTTTGTTACTTCCCATCCCCATGACAAAAGGGGGTTTGCTATTTGTTAAACATCAAACTATTGTGGACTTAATTCGAACAAATTCAAAGAAAATATTGTAACCTTCTGCGTCATCAAACCTACAAAATAAATTGTTTGTGCCAGATTTTGGGTTCCATTGAAAATTTGTATAGTAAGCATCAGCATGGCTTCATGAGTCAGTCAGCACATTTCAGGTGACGTGAAACTTTCAAGCTTTCATTACAGGCTTTTATTGGAGGTTTCGGTGGGATTGGTGGTATAGCATGATAAAGATTCACCCACTACACTACATTGATTAGATGTTACGTGGATACAGAGCACCTCCCGAAAGGAGAAAAATTGAGAAAGATATTATCTTCATTCCATGGAACTGTTTAACTCATTCCATGGAACTGCCCATGCCTTTATTGCCACTCAAGACGTGAAACATGCCTATTTAGTAATCGAGCTGTGGAGCCGTCATTAACTTTCTTAATTTAACCCATTTAAAACAACACAGAAAATGGCACCCCACTCACCAAACCATTCCTCGGACTGCAATCCACAGTGAGCTTCTCCGTGGGCTGCCTGGGACCGCCCCTGAACTGCGGAGGACAGCCAGCATCCTCTAAGCCCCGTTTCATGGGGCTTTTTTCATGGTGCACTTGAAGGGGCAACGGGACACGGTTCGCGGGTTTAGGAGGGGAATCGTACTGTTGTCGCATGGTGCCATTGGGGGCGTAAGGGTCTTCAGACCATGGGCTACGGACTGGCTGGCCGTTAGTCATGGTAGGCGGGAAGCGTTGAGGTAAAGGCCTGGAAGAAAAAAAGATAGATCTAGTGCTGTTGTACCGTACATACTTAAAAATTTCGAAGCAAGAGTCCTGGAACTTTCTAGGTGCCACCACTATTTGAAGCGTTGATTTACCACTTTTGAGGTGTATCTAAGTTATGGTATTACCAAACAAGTAGGTTTGTAACAGAATCTGTCACTTAACTCGCTTCCACATATTTGTGTTTAACAGGAAAAAACGCGCCAAACACAACATTAATTCTATATTTAACATTTACAAGCTAAATTTGGCTAGTTTCATTTATTTTATTTCGAAAATTCAATAATTATTACTTATCGTTTGCAAAAATTAATTTATATTTTAAAGACTAAATATGTCATATTCCTCGCTTTTAAATAGAATGAAAACATTTCATATCACCATACAAGGATTCCGTAGTGAAATATATTTCACGTCATTTCAAACTGATCGATGTTGCAAAAATAAATTTATTTTAATTTATTGTCTAAAAGAATTAAAGTTTCTCGAGCGATTGTTGCGAATGGCAAATGTGATTTAATTCTAATAAAAACAGGCCTTTAGCTATTTGTAATTCAAACTTTTAAACGCCAAAATTAACTATTTTCATTAATCTCCTTTCTCAGATTTAATAATTAGACTTTATCGTTTGCTAAATTTGTTTGAAGTTCGAAGAATAATGATGTAATCTTTTTTAATAAATATTTTTGTCGCCACAATTTCCCATTTACATTTCTTTCGAAAATTCACTTATTTATAATTTGTTAAATTAATTTACAGTTCAAAAAATTTATAATTTGTACAATTGATGCTTTAAAAATAAAAGCGAAACTTAGCATATTTTTTTTTAATGTTAAGTTAGAATTCTCTATGCATCTTTCTACATACATATATATAGAACCATTAAAAGAACTCTATTGTGATAATACAACAATCCAAACCGAATTATATCACATAAATAAATATTTTTCAAAAGTGTATTTTTATTTTAACAAAAGTTTCTCGTACGTTTAACGAAATGGCAACAGTGAAAATATTGAATAAAAATGGAATTTGCATGTTATTTCAATGTAGATTAAATTTTTAGTTATTTCAATTTTAAATAAGCTTCTAGTTTAAATTTTTTAATGAAATTTGGCATGTAGCCTAATCTGATTTTTTGCTTCAAAATGACGTATCCCACTTGTCTGTGGGACTTGTGGATGACAACAGTGAAAATATGAATAAAAATAGAATTTGCATGTTATTTCAATGTAGATAAAAAAAATTTAGTCATTTTAATTTTAAATAAACTTCTAATTTAAATTTTTTAATGAAATTTGGAATGTAGCCTAATCTGATTTTTTGCTTTAAAATGACGTATCCCACTTGTCTGTGGGACTTGTGGTTCTTTCTGTGAAAGTGGGTGACAGACAGACAGACGGACGGACAGACAGACGGACTGAACGATTATAAAACCTTCCACTTTTTACGTTATAAACGTAGTGTGGAAGCTAAAAAATTGGTAAATCCATGCTCTAAGTAGTGGTGGCAGCTAGAAATTTCCAAGATTCCGGTGCAATATTGCACCAAACTGCTTGACAGTGCTCAAACTAATTGGCTGAATTTTAGTAGAGTGCAATAAGACCTTGTTTTCAAGAGAAATATTTCATTAATTTCCTTGAAAAGGAGCCTCTGTAATTGTTAGTAAAATTATTCATATGCACCAAAATCTACAATACTTTAAATAAAAGAAAATTTTTAAAAATACTCAATATATTCCTTAAATCTGAGATAAGAATCATTTTAAATTGATTAAAAATAGGATTTAAAAAATTTAAGAAAAACCAGATAAAATTGTAGATATATATTTACCTCAAACTTCCTTTTTGCCACAAATCTTTTAGAGAAAATCCAAAAACCATTATTTACGAAAAAAAAATTCTAATTACCGAATCAAAATACCCGACTATACTTTTCAATTTCATTAACTATAAATACCGCAAAAAGCGCAACTAATGCACTTAAATGCTATATGGTTGTTGAGTTATCTTGGGCCTAGTAGCAAGGGCATACATATTTGAGTCAAAAATAAAAGTCGCTTCTCAAAGATGGGTTCTACGAACTTGCTTCAAAACTACGAACAGTAGGCAGTAAGCCTAATTTTAGAAGCCCCCTCTCACTAATGTGAGGGCCCTCACTCGTACACCTGCTAGAATTTTGGTTGTAATTACAGCTGAATAGTGTTCTTTATTCCTTTTTCATCACAGGAATGATAATTCAAAAGATTACAGTGTTCTTCAAAGAAAATTTACTTTTAAAAAGATAAAGGGGATTTATTTTTAGTGCTGCAAATGTAGAAATTTTTAGTAAGGCTTTTGAAGAATCAGGATAATGATTTAAAATGTAATTTTACGAAAGAGTAAGTCAGTAAAGAATTGTAATATTAAACTTTTTCCCTTCAAATGGCATAGACATGATTCACAATTAAAAGAATAGAAAAGCTAAAATAAGTCAGTGAGACTGTTAATCAACTATCAGAAGTGCGAAAAATAATTTTGCTAGTGAATAAAATAAGTTAGGTAAGCCAAGGTAAAGCGGCAATGGCATCATAATCAAATGCAATTTGTAAATACCATTTGAATAAGATATAAATATCATTTATTTCTTCTGTAGGTATACTACAAATGAAAGTTTTGTGGTTACAAAACATTCTCCGGAGCATAACTAAGATGTAGGGATCGGTCCGTTCATTGGGGACTTGTGATAATGGTTGGTTGGTTGGTAGACATATATATTCAGGTTTGTGTGCTTGGTCAGCGACCCGCTTAAACCTTCGTCAAGTAAGACAGACACAACAGACAACACACACACATAAGTGGATCCATCTAATTTTTAGAGACAGAGGCCACTAGAGGATCCCAGAATTGGCTTGTCACCCCCAGAGGTATTGATTTGGTATGGGAACTTAGAGGACTTTCGGACCCAACAGATTTAACGAGCACGTACTCCGCATATACTCGGTAGGTCTTCAGTGGTACCGGGACTCGATAGCAGGACCTTCCGATCCGAGACCGAGACGCTGACCACTAGGCTCACTACGGCTCATGATAATGGTAAATTCAAACGGACGAAGTCGCCAATGAACGGGTGCAAATCTATATCTTAGTTAGGCTTTGAAGAATGTTGAGTTTTAGAGCTACATACTTCAAATGATTACGGAACAATTGTGGAAATTACTGGGAAAAGCTCAGCCTAAAACCCAGTCCAAAGAAATTATCACATAAAAAGTTCACTTTATGTGCTATTATATTATCAGCATAGTGTTCTTTATTTTATACGCAGAGTTCAGTTATTTAATGACCGAAAACTCTTCAGTTTACTTCTCCTAAGCATCAATAGATTGATTAAAACACTTTCGGCTGCCTATTTACACTTTATAGCCTCAGTACATTCTCTAATTTATCCCATTTCTGCCCATTTGTGAATACCATTAACGCTTTCATTACCAAATAAAAACGTTTTAAACTTTTAAAATTCGTTTTTCATGTAACCTAATTTGTCTTACATAAATTATTCAGGACTATAGTCTTCATTTGTCTTACATTTGGTTTCTTTATCAAATTTAAGCAAAAAAACATTTTCGCATAGGCAATTTTTCTTGCCAATCGTCCTTAATAGGTTGAGCAATTGCTATTGTAAATTCTGCTCTACTTATTAGTTTTTTTATAACTCATATATAAGCAACATAACTTATTTTTTATAGCGTCCTATATTTTGAGCTATTTAGATCATTCATGCGAACATAGCAAGATTCATTAAAAATAACAAGTAGGTTTGTAACAGAATCTTTCACTTAACCCGCTTCCACACAACAGTTGTGTTTAACAGATAAAAAGGCGCCAAACACAGCATTAATTCTATATTAAACATTTACGTGCTAAATTTGGCTAGTTTCATTTATTCTTCCACACTATGTTTATAACGTAAAAAGTGGAATGTATTATAATCGTTCAGTCCGTCTGTCTGTCTGTCCGTCACCCACTTTCTAGCACGAACTACAAATGCAGATGCTACGGGCAAGTGTGATACGTCAAAAATTTTAGCGCATCAAAATTAGAATACATCGAAAATTTCAAAAAAGAATTAGAATTCGAAGTACTTCAATTATTTAAAAAACTGCAAAATTTAATGCTCATTTAAAAAGCATGGGAAGCCATTTTTATTAGAATTTAATCACCATTGCCATTCGCAACAATCGCTCGAGAAACTTTAATTCTTTTAGACAATAAATTAAAATAAATTTATTTTTGCGACATCGATCAGTTTGAAATGACGTCAAATATATTTCACTACGAGATTCTTTGTACGTTGATATGAAATGTTTTAATTCTATTCAAAAGCGAGGAATATACATATTTATTCTTTAAAATATAAATTACTTTTTGCAAACGATAAGTAATAATTATTGAATTTTCGAAATAAAATAAATGAAACTAGCCAAATTTAGCATGTTAATGTTTAATATAGAATTAATGCTGTGTTTGTCGCATTTTTACCTGTTAAACACAACTGTTGTGTGGAACTGGGTTACATGACAGATTCTGTGACAAACCTACTTGTTTTATTTCGAAAATTCAATAATTATTACTTATCGTTTGCAAAAATTAATTTATATTTCAAAGAATAAACATGTAATATTCCTCGCTTTTAAATAGAATGAAAACATTTCATATAACGCACAAAGAATCTCGTAGTGAAATATATTTGACGTCATTACAAACTGATCGATGCCGCAAAAATAAATTTATTTTAATTTATTGTCTAAAAGAATTAAAGTTTCTCGAGCGATTGTTGCGAATGGCAATGGTGATTTAATTCCAATAAAAATGGCTTCCTACGCTCTTTAAATGAGCATTTAATTTTGCAGGTTTTTTTTTTAAATTATTGAAGTACTTCGAATTCGAATTCTTTTCTGAAATTTTCAATGTATTCAAATGTCGATGCGCTGAATTTTTTGACGTATCACACTTGTCCGTAGTAGCATTTGTAGTTCAGGGGCTATGAAAGTGGATGACGGACAGACAGGCAGGCGGACTGAACGATTATAATACCTTCCACTTTTTACGTTATAAAAGTAGTGTGGAAGCTAAAACGAGCATTAAATGACTTCTCACCTGGGCAGCGAGTTGTATTTGACCTGCTGCAGATGACTCTTGTCCTGCCTCTCCGGGGACTTTGGGGGCTGCGAGAGGGAGTGTCGAGACCGGACCGCGTCGTAGTAGGACGGGGGAGTCTTGGTGGGGCGCGGTCGACTTCCCTCCAGCCCCCCATCGTCGCACCACTCCTCCTGGCTCTGGGATACCATGCTCACCAGCAGCTGGAATTAGAGTGACTGAATGTAGATTTGTACGAGATAGTTCAGAAGAGTTACAACGTCTGTAAAGTTGGCAAACGCTATTCTTAAGCTGTCCGAGTAAAATTAGCATCCTCTTGGCCACTATAGTGACCCGCTACTGGTAGTCCAGGCTAAATGGGATAAGCTGCATGCAGAATTAGAGTCATTCAAGATAGATTTGTATGAGAATGTTCAGAAGTGGCATAACTTTATAACAGACTTGAATTAGAAACTAGAGAATTCGAGTCACATGGACTTGTCCGAGAAAGTAACTTTATAGCAGACTTGAGTTAGAAACTATTGCATTAAAGTTACTCAATATGGACTCGTACAAAAACATACATAATGAGAGTCCCTAAATATAGATTTGACAAGAACAAAGTTGGAATCACTCATACAAACTTGTACTATAAGGTACAGAATTAGAGACGCTCAATATAGACTTCGACGAGAACGTACGGAATTAAGAATCATAGACTTGTATACTAGGACACACATAATTAGTGCCTTTCAAAATAGACTTATACGACAACACACGGAATAAGAGTGGCTCAATATAAGCTTGTATGAAAACGTACGGAATTAAATTCACTCGATATCGACTTGTTAAACGTATGCAAGAGTTGCGACAACCCGTTGTTTGGGCGAGTTGGCAAAAGCTTAATTCTTTACCCAGCCCGAGTCAATTCAGTCTAATAGCTTTCCGCCGTGATTAGCACAGTTATGGAGAATTGGAGGTTAGAATAGGATGAAGACACCAAAATCTGCTTTTCCAAGTGAAGCCATTGATTACTTTCGCAATACTCTAAAAAAATTCTTGGTGAATTATTTGGTGCTCAGTGACATGGTAAAATTAATAAGCAACAGTTTAAATGATTTTCATATAAACGGAATTATTAGAAACTGTTATTAATTCAGATCTTCTACTATAATTTACAACTACGAAAATGAGACGTTTCAATTTGAATCCTCATTGAGAGTTTCAAATAATCAAATCAGCAACGAGCAGCATCAAAATATATAATGTATATTGGTTAAGTTAATTTCATAATTACCTAAATACAAATGAATAAATGAGCTTTGTGGTCATTTTGAGGACTTTTCACAGGAACTTGAACCAATTTTCATCTTCCAACTCTTTTTTTTTTCTGGAAAGAAATAAAATATATTCTAACTATATAAAATTTTAACACAACGTCGCATTAATTTAACTTTTTAATAACGTTTCTCATTAAACTTTTTCTGCCGAAAGAGGGCAGCAGAGAACGATCGAAACAAATTAGGGTTCATACGAACTGTAAAAAGTCAGAGTATACAGCGAAGTGCAGCGTGTGCTTTCTGCTATTCCATTCCATTTCAGTTTAACTAGACATATACACAGCAAAAAGTGGTCTAAATCTGCCGGATTATCATAGGAATTATGTAATCGGACAACTATTTGTCCCCCAGTGACCCACCTATCTCCAAGAATCGTCATAAATTCTGGGATGAAGAAGGAACTTTTATTATGTAATTCTATTTTTATTGATATTAAAATATTCAAAATATGTAAGTTGGTTATTTTACTTGATAATTAAAACTTTTCGGAATTAAATCGAATGGGGTTGTTCTAAGTCGTGGAGGGCAACAGCTCCAACGGTTTGTTTTCATTTGTTGTGTGGAATTACTTTTATTTTGGTAGTCGAAAATGAGTTTTCAAAGAATATTTTACTCATTAATTTTTTTAATACCAACTCCTTGCTGTGCTGTTGGTTGTTCAAAACATTTGTTAAAGAAAACTTGCATGGAAAGAATAGTTTATTTTCATCTATATCAGTCAGCTGAGAGTAAAACCGAAGCAACCAATGAAACCGCAGTACACAGAAAAATGAAAACAAGAGCGTTACATCATCTGAAACATCCCCTTCAATATATTATCTGAATTTTTTGCATCACATAATTAAATAAATTTGATTACGTTCTTCAACCACATTTAACAAATAATTAAATCAGTTCCACTTCCAATTATTTTAATTACCCACTTTAATTATTTTAATTACCCACTTCATATTTTAATTGGAATTAATAAATTCATTAATGGGCTTGTTTCAACACTTTGTCAAATAAAACAAAACAACCAATGAAATCGCAGTTCAGAGCGCGTGACGTTATAAAAAACCAATGAGCTTGTTTCAAGTAGTAGGGAAAGAAAACAAAACAACCAATGAAATCGCATTATGGAGAGCGTGACATCATAAGAAATATTCCCATTACTTATATTTGTCCATCTCCAACCTCAAAGAAATATTCTGGCTATGCACAGATACTTACTCAAACAAACATTACTCATTCCGATCGAGCACGTTGTATCTGTCTGGTGGAGTCTATCGTGATCAGCTTATTTTTTACGACAACGAAGGACTGAACTAAAAAGCTACCATCATTTTCGGACAGCATCCGATAGTCAAATTAGAACATGGAGATTAGAATAAAATGGAGATGCTTGGCGCATATAATGATTAAAACCATCTGAAAGTCGATATGATGAGCCCAAACAAAAAAATTAGAAAGCATTTAAGGCAAAATGTCGTATTCAATTTTTCAAAAGTCGTATTGTATTGTAATCGTTTCCGGCTGCCTATTTCTAGCCTACTTTAGGAGCTTTAACACAGCCAATAACGCCTCGTAATTTAGAACCCTGGTCAAGTGACGAGCCCAAAAGTCGTATCAGACAAAAAAAAAATGCAGTTGTAGATTGCAGAATAAAATCTGAATATAATACAAGGTAGTGGTACACTAATTTTCCTTTAAACTGAAGATTTAAAAACTCCCTGAAAAAAAAATTCATCTCATCTTCAGTCGTCAAGGCGAATTTTGTCACTTTTGACAATTCGTACGGTATACACTCTCAAATTCAACACTCTCAATTCAACACTCACAACGGATTTGCTCCTCATTTTTCGCTTTCCAACTAGTCAAGTTAACTTAAGATCAGTAAGCAAATAGCAAATAACGATTTTTAAATAAAAAAACACTTTAAATATTAAAATTTTGCAAAAGTTTTTAAGGTTTTCCAATAAATTTCAAAAAATAATTAAATTAAAAATTAAGAGGCACACTTAAAAATACATATAAACGTAATGATTTTAAGTTAAGTCGCAATAGCCGAGTCGTCAATTTTACGATATCAATAGAAATTAAAATAACGAAATATTTTCTACTTTTTGACGAAGTTCATTTCGCCAAAAAGTAAGAAACATTTCGTTATTTTAGTGACGAAGCTCATTTTGTAAAATAGCTGACAAAATCACATAATTTGACAAAAGCTACAATCGGAGTATTTCCCAAGACATAATTTGACAAAAGCTACAATCGGAGTATTTCCCAAGACATAATACATAATTTCGACAAAAGTGGCGAACATTTCGTCACATTTGGGCATCCGCATTTCTGAGAGCGAACTGTTATCTGTTAATTAGGCTCTATAGCACTAAGTAAATAGCCAAACGTTTGTTTGGGCCTATTAAAAAAGCGATCAATGGACTTCACCTGGCAAACCGGCTTTTGCATATATCTTAGACCAACAGCATCTGCATGCATCTAACCTCCCTGAATTAGAACGAGCACCTGTCGACAGATGCGACAAGGGGATCAAGGCTGCATTCCTGCACGAATTCGTTCGAAAACAGTGGAAGCGTGGCACTTCACGAGGGAAAAGACCTGTTCTGGGAAGAGGTGACGTCAACTTTCCCCTCAGACCCCCCGAGGGTCAACAAATTAAAAGTGAACTCAACAACAATGAACTGCCTCGCATTTGAAAGTTGACGAATATACTAATATTCTATAACGAGGTCCTTATTTACGATAGGGCAAACGCAATATTTGGGGTGTAAAGAGGCAACCTATATAAGATATTGCACAAAATATTATTTGCATAGATTAATGCCTCATTTTGTGGCTGGACGTTAGTAAAAAAGCTTTCAGAGTTAGACGATATTTTTATTAAATTTACCACTCAAAATATAAATTTATAATTAAAATTTATAAAATAAACAATCATTTTTCTAAATTAAAAAGAATATTGCATATTTATTCCTAGTCGACAGTTTGGTCCCCTAGTTATGATCATTACTGTCCTCTTGTATAAAATTAACCATGTGACCATCATAGGTTGCCAGTTAAGATTACATTTACAGTTGCATTTAGAATAGAAAGTCATCTTGAATCCAGACACTAGCAATTTGGTTTCTTACTTTGGACTTCAAAATAGTAATTGATAAGCTTTAAAATAAATAGATGAGTAAGAATATATTTTTTTGTCACTACTGTCCCTTACTTAAATTTAATTATTATGATTTGATTTATAGTTATTTTTGATTTTGTCACAAATCACATACATTTTGCATATTTCCAAATGAGTTGTTGTAGTTTTCCCAAGCTTAACTTAAATGTGTACAGTAGGGAATTTGTTACTTTTTGTCACCACTGTCTTATATTGAAATTTTTTTTTATAAAGTCCGGTAATTAAAAAAAACCCTGTAAAAGGTTTATGACGAAATGTTGTATTTTATTCTGAACGTGCTCCCTTATCGATTTTCGGCCTAAAAAAATGAGAATTTAACTTTTATCTTTCACTAAATTACAAACTTAAATTATACACTTTTGGGAGAATCACCAATATGGAATTCTTAATCCCTAAAAAAATACCAATGACGTCACACTTATAACTCTATTCCTACAATCATATGCACAAAAATCTAACCTATTTTGTAGAATTATACGAAATATGAATGTTGTTAACCCATGCTATTGACTCTCTTCCGGTATATACAGAATAACGCAGAAATAAATTATCATTTCAAAAAGTATTGTTACTTATCTTACGGGTGAATGATATGCCTCTAAGGTTTTTAAGATGTTTTAGAAAATCTGAATCCAAATCGAATGACATCAAAAGATTTCCCAGAAAACACAGGTCACACACACAAGATGACCCATGCGGAGCATCTCGCCGCCTCAATGCTTTGCTGAAACCAACGCAAATAGAACGGTTGAATTGCTTTTATACCAACAAAACCTTTCTCATTCAATTAAACTAGCTTTATATATCCGGCATTGCACGGGTGTACCCTTAATAATGCACCAAACAGTTATACTATAGCGACCGGACGTAATTTAATGGTTTGCGCTACGTTGCCAAGTAATGAAACTTGGCAAATCATATAAACATTCTATACTTCAACAAAACTTGATACATATGGCAAGCTAACTTTAATTTGTCATGATCGCCAAATGTCGCTAATAACAGATCCGATCCATATCACACATTATATCATAGCTATATCCAAAAAGGGAAACTAATGCTAACTATCAAACTCGCAACAGAATTTTGAAATTGTGTCCCAATATAATCTGAATTATAAATCTCTTTCACAAGCAACGATTTTGGTAATGTTCACCATAGTGAAACCGTTTTACCTGCTAACGGTTTTACCTGCTATTTTCAATTAAATAGTGACAATGTCAAACGCTGTTGCAGGGACAATGTATAGCAATAAATTTTTCCGCACTTCAAATTCACTTGACATTGGCATTACTTGATTGAAAACTGTAGGTAAGACTGTAAGTAAGGTTTTAACTTTAAAGTAAGGTTAACATTACCAAAACTGCATGTGATACGGGATTAGTGCATATTTTAATTAAAATGTAATTTTTTTTTCAAAAAGCGTAGCGTCTTTTCGGGCTTTTGAGGTCTAATATTAGCACTGAGTATAGTGGGGCACCCCTCGGACCTTAGTTATCGGGCGTTTTCCGCCCCACTTGTTGTACATCGACAAATGAAGTCAACTGCGTCTCAAAAACCTTTATTTGCATGTCGTAGTAATGCAAACAAAAAACTTCGATTATGATTCTGCACATACAACATAAATGTACTAATCTTACTAAAATTTAAGGTACAATAGGATTGCAATTTTATTGACATCAGTATCTATATGTTGGGAACGAATAGGAATCTTGACGAAGAAACAACTCAATAACCAGAAGTTTATATATCAAAAAATAAAAGAAGATTTTATAAATCAGAAAACTATTGCGTGATAACATCACCAAGATGACAAAGGAAATGAAATACTGCCGTGCTTCCTAAACTGCTTATTTGCAAGTCAAATTGTTATTCGTAAGAAGTTACGGTGTATATTTTTCTCATAAAATGTGATGGTTGACAAGCGACACGAGATGTTTATCATAAACAATGTTTACAATGTATGTAACACAATATAGTGTGAAGTAGAATTTATATATATATTTTTAAAAAAAAACAGATGACACTTAGTGTTGTAATGATTATGTTTCAGTGAGTGGAAACAGGAATGCTGAATGAAAATAAATTTCCTTGAGCCTCTATTGGTGAATCGATGTCCCGTTTAAACTGTGCATCAATAGAAGCACCGATAAAAGGATGATAGGAATAAAGCTGGAAAGGAACTACGTCACATGAAACAAACCAAATAATGGAAAGTGGAAGGGAGAAAAAACCATGTTACCCCATGCCAATTAATGTTACTGAACTGTGGGCTATTTCATTCCATAAGGTTATTATATGTATTAGACATATGTTAATAGTTTAACAGTATAATTCTAAAACTTTAGGGTGGTTATCCTTGTTGAAGTTCACATTATTCCTTGAAATAGTATTCATGAATTTTTTTTTAAAAGCAGTAATAATATAAAAACTTTATGCAATACAAACTAATATTGTATATAATCTGGCATACATTGTTTAAAATTTGCAAGACTTAAAAGATGAAGTAAGAATTGTGTAAATTCTTCGTTCGATTAATGAACATTTTACTGGCAATGTTGCTGCCGGAATATTTCCGCGAACTGACAATATTTCGTTTCTGACGAATGAACATGCCCATGTCCCTTCAAACCCGCCAACGATTCGTCAAATAACAGAAATATTTCAGCAGTAAAATTTCAGTTAATTGAAGGAAGAATTATTGAGAGTGTAAAAGTCAACTACTCTGCTGCAAGCTTTCTCAAGTGAGCCCAATGCATCTGTCAGGCGAAATGTTAGAACGTGGTCACTTTGACCACTACTTAATCCGTCGATATTAAAAGAGCTATTTGAACCACCGGCACCCATATTTTTGCCGGCAATCACCTTTGCAAAGTCATTACACAAACTTCGCTCCGTGCCTCCAATTTCAACCCGGTGTTTTTCTTCAAGGATTTTCACCACGCCCCTTGAAACCAGTTTGAGGCCAGTCATAAAATCAGAAAACGAAGAGAAAATCTCCGACCATTAAAAGAAGTTTAAAAGTCTCTAAGATTTTGAGAGCCAGCAAATCTCTTCAAACTTGTTCTACAAACCAGTCCAGCTATCCTCCTACCTAAACAAGTAAACTTTAATAAAAGTTTATTTCTAAGCAGCATTTCAACGATTGCTTTGTTTTGTCGGTTAATTCCGAGTGTTTAGGTTCGGCACCGAAACGAGTTATTCAAGATTTAATAGAAGGGCAGTCGTAAGCATTAACTTGGTTTCAAAAAGTAAATAAACGATGTATTTAAACGATGTAATTCTCTGTATTTAATCATCGTTAAGGTAGATAAATGGTTTCGTTGCTTAACTAACCAATGATCTTCTCCGCCTTTCGTTTTTTAAATAGCCTAATCTAATTCGAATGTACAGCTTCTCAGACCCCTAACCCACACACAGGCTTCAAGCAAGTCAAAGTCGGTGAACTTGTCTTTTACAGCCTTGCTTGAAGAGGGATAAGAAAAGTTAGAAGAGAGAAACTGTTCACTTTCACTAACCAGTTAGTAAAAAGGTCGTCGACACAGGAGTTTTTTTTAAAACACAATTTAACGCAACTGTTGTCACGAAAACTAAAATTCTGATAAATCAAATTTAAATTAGTTAATTAAAAGTTAATCTGTCAGATTAAATCTAATTTCACTGACATCATGGAAAGGAAGGACCAAAAAACTAAAGTATATAAAATCCCATAATTTAACATTTTGCAGCTACGAAAATTTTACAACTTCCTTTGTTTAGCATTAAAATAAATTAGATTATGCGTAGGTGTCAGTTTACATAAAAATTGGATCATAAATGGTTAAAACTAAAACAAATTATAGACTTCACTATAACATTGAAAAAAAAAAATACATTCAATTGTATTCAATGAAAATAAATTAGTTGAAATAGAAAATCCAAAATATTAACTTAATAGAGAATACATTTGTTATGTATAGCAAACGCAAAACGATTGTGCATTTTAGTCGTGAAGGAAAACAAGAATAAGGTTGCTTGAATAACAATATTTTTAATTTATTTTTATCAGCTAAAATATTTTTCCATGTAAGATTTCATCTGGAATCATAAATTTTTTTTAAAATATTAAATATTGTAATAACTAATTAGTTATCATGACAATAATATTCTGCCAGGAAACAAAATAGCTTTTATTGTATGGTAAATATTTTTTAAATAATTTCTATAATGTTATTTTAAGAAAATTAAATTTAAACTAAGTATTTATCAAAAATTTGAAACCTTCGGATAAATAAACTATTTATTTCCTCCTATTTATAATTCAAAATGGATTCACCAATCAGTACAATAAACATATTGAGATAAATGAATACTATTCTGAAACAATAGCTTTTAGTGCATCTTCTAATAAGAGTGTGCCTTGTAATTACATATAAGAAAACATCGGTCATTGTCGCTTTCTAATGTCTTCATCGGAAATCAAAGAGACAGCAGTTGTTTGAGAGTACTATTTATAGCTGTGTGTTTGGAAAAGCAATAACCTTCTGTCGATCGCAAAAAACTGAATAATAATTAATCATGCGGGGGGGGGGGGGGGGACGCATAATTACAGAGTTAAATCTACCATTAGCACGCGAGTAAGAAGTTGTGTTTATTTGACAAAACTGTAACTAACATTTTTTTGTCTGTAATATGATTTAAATGAGGTTTTGCGTATGATACAATGTATACAATTGTATTTACAATACAATTTTAGTTATTCATAGGAAATAACGTGATATTTCGCAATAAATTTTACACCGCTACCAGGCCATTTAAAAGTACGTTTTTTGATTGGGAACAAATATGATGCCAGTTTCATGTCATCTAAAGATATATATGTGTGATATATCGTACAAATCTCCATAAAGTTATAGTATTAACCACAGAAATCTCTATAATATTCTAATATTCAGTTCTTTCTTAATAACTCTCAGTTAATGTCTTGTCGATACATCGATTAGTCCCCACGTTCTAATAGGCGTCAATGCATTCTTTCCCATAGAGAAATTGCAGACGCAACAGACTTTGTTTTGACTTCTGATCCACTCTTCTCATAACCATTAAAAATATATTGATATATTCACTTTTTAATAAGACTTCGACATGTGAGGTTGTGTGCTTTTCTGCGGCCTTTCTTGGCCCTCTTTAACAGCCGTAATGGCTTATCTTTTACTACTTTAAATATTTAATATGAACTGAATAAAAGATCTTGACGTCCAATCTCTCTCCTTTTTAGAACGAACTTAAAGAATAAGTAAGCTCTTCTGTGTAGTAGCTGTTTTGCTACCACATATATATATTTGCATAACATATCTGACGTACTAATTATTTAATTCAGCATTTTGGGGGCCACAATTTGTAATTGTGATTTATGCTGAATTTTCTGGGCTACGATATTTCAGTAAATTTATGATTTTTGGATCCTATGTTATTTTTAGCTAATTTATAACTTTTCGGTAGGATGTTATTTTTTAGCTTAATTTTTATTAGGCATTCGACACTTAATGTAATTAGTCTGATCGATATTGTTAGAGGCTGACAGTATAGAAACTATGATTCCAACTGGCTCCATCGACATGGACAACTATAAGCAAAATTTCAATAATATTTGGCCCCAAAATAACTTATACACCAAATAAAGAGTGGCCTTGTTTACGAACCCATTTTACTCAAAATTACTCGACTATGAGTTACAGCTGTACCAAACCAAATCAGAGAGATGTAAAAATTCTCGGAGCATTAACAAGGGGCCTGATGCGGCTCTTCTTAATCCTTTGATCTCAGCTCACGTGATTGGGATTCGAATAAATACATTCTGGAATTATTGATGATGAGAGCTGTCTCTTCGTATTGTTTGGACGCTTGACTGGAGTGGCAAAACGTAGGATTCCTCGCACACCACAAACAAAGATGTTTAAGAAATAACAAATCGGCCTACATCATTGCTTTTTAAATAAGATTATGTTTTTTAATTTAAGATTTTGTATTTTAAAGTGCTTTCCAGGGTTTTTTGCTCTATCTAATCGTTAGTATTTTCATTATAACAACTTACTGTTACTGTTTTATATATACTGAATACTGTTTTATTATTTAGGAAAAAGAATTCGTATACATTAAGTATTTAATTTTAAAATAGAATTTCATATACCTTTAATATCTTACTTTTTAATAAGTGTCCCTTTGAAAAAATATCCTTGATTAGTTTCTTATTCGGGAAGAAAAATAACAATGGAAAAATTACTAGTTAGTTATGTGCTTTAACTATTTATCTTACAGCAATATTGTTTGATTTTGGTGAATTTCAATTACCTTCACGAAAAGTTATTCTTACCTCCACTCCATATAATATACATTCTGACATAAAAATAATAGTTAAAACCAACAAAACGAAAAGTAAATTGTATATTTCGAGAATTTGTAATTTGTTTAGAATCAGGATGAATCTAAAAAGTATATTATTATAAACTAAATTAGATTAAGTAAATTAACTAAGTATATTATTAGAAAAGTAAAACTAAATAAAACAAGCATGGAATAACTGATTTCGAAAATAAACGTATGTACCGGCAAATTTCTACCGGCATTCGGTGTTTGTTGGTGAGAATTCTTTCTAACAGAAGGATTGTCTGGAGTTCTTGTTACTTTTTCTAAACCCGGAAGAGTTGAAATAAATCGAATTCTGCTGCGATGTCTTGGAATTGCATGTGGAATGGAGTTAATCCCCAGAAGATGTTGACTTTTTTTGTAGCTGGAAGCTGATTGATTCAGGGGGTACATAACAATGGAAGGTAGCATAAATTAGAATACATACGAAAGATGTTGGGCTGAACAGAAATAGATCGCCTGTAGAAATTCTGCTGTATAGGCAAGAAAAGTTTCATCAAATCAAACACTTAAAATATTTCAACTGAAGTTTTAGCAAATAGCATATGAAATAGTTGTGCTCTTGTATTCAGAACTTGTTTACCCGTCACTGCGAACTCGTGCTTTTAGTTGTTAACTTTAAAAAAAAGTCTACATAATTTATTTTTCCGGTGATATGATGAAATGAATATAATAGATATCAACATTGAATACATTAGATATATTTGATATTGATATAGATATCATGAGTAGTAAGTTCCCCAGGTTGTTTATTTTTTATTTGCATACAAATTTATCTATTTTGATCAATGTAATTAAAAATAAACAAGCTGGCATTTAAATATCAATATATACAAAATAAAAAAAATCAACAAAATAAAAGGATTGCGGTATTTAAAAAAATTAATTTCCTTCAGAAATAGAAAACAAGCTCTACAAAGCCCGACAGTGCATCCAAGCATGGCCTGTTCTTTTAAGGAATAAGAACAAAAGAACAAATTAGGAATACAAAATAGTGAAGCTCTTTTTCACTTAAAAAAGATGGATAATGTGTTTGTATTGTGTGCAGAAACAAAAACTTTTTTTAACTAAGTTTCCCGTTTTATATTTCTTAAAATAGAAAATTATTCATGCATTTATTTTGTCTTTGTCTTGTTGAACCAGTTGTAAATTGTGGGGAGCATTAATTAGTACTCGGAAGATTTTATTATTTGTATTACCATTAACAAACCTGGTAGTTATGGTATGTAACAAAAACGCTTTGTGGTAGTTTTCAAATACAAATCTTATCCTTTTTAACGATGTTACGGAGATCTACTCAAGGAATCTCCAAAATAATTATGAGTGAATCAAAACATTTGCCATTTAGCATACTCATTGCTAAAAATACTTTGAAACATGTAATAAATAAGGCGAAAAATATATCGAACATTAAATAGAGGGAGTAAAAGATGCATTTGGGTATTTGGAGAAACATTGAAATCTATTGTTAGAATTCATAATATTCAATGTTCAAATTTTTTGGCCCAGATGCGCAAAGCTGGGTTAGCAGATGCGAGGTCCCGTGCGAAATTAACCATTGATCCCATTCTATTAGGACTTTTATTTATTTGCAATTTTAGTAACTTGTTTAATTTCGCAAATATTTTTATGAGAAATAATTCCTTTATGAAAAATTGCCAAATCATCAAACGATGTATGCAATATGCATTCATCATGTCATGTATTTTTTATCATCTCGTCATGTATTTTTTAAAGTCGAATCCTAATTTTCTTTCTACATCGCTGAATAACAAGTTTTTTATGAACTTATTTTTAATAATATAAATTTTTAATTGGAAATGTATATATTTTTTAAACAATTTATTGCAGAACTTTACGATTTTCCCAAGATCTGTGTAGAAAGTCATCTCTTATGTTTCACCTCATCAAACCTGTTTTAGTCGGTCCTTGCCTATTAACACCTCTGCAACAATAAAAAGATTACAAACCATTCTGTTTTACAATCCAACATCCCTCAACAAAAGACTATAAAACAAACAGAAATTAGCAGGTCATTGTCGAGTTTTCACTTCACGGTAATAAAACAAAAGTGCAAATGTGTTTTGACAACGCAATTAATACAAAACCATTATCAATTCGAGCCTTCTGGTGCTAAAAGGGTAGGCGTTTTCTATAAAAGGTCCGATGATTGACAGCACCGTTTGTCTCAATAGGTCAACCACGCACAAAAGAATTGAACAAATGAAAATGCTTGGCCTCCTACTACCAACCCTCAAGATTTCAAGTGAAACAAAAGCAAGGGAGTGGTTCAAC
Source organism: Oedothorax gibbosus (assembly GCA_019343175.1). Taxonomy (NCBI): domain Eukaryota; kingdom Metazoa; phylum Arthropoda; class Arachnida; order Araneae; family Linyphiidae; genus Oedothorax; species Oedothorax gibbosus. Next base: position 14,495,936 of record CM033278.1, read on the forward strand.
TCGAAAATCCAATTCTTTGGTTCAATTGTGTGGTAACTGGCATTTAAAAGGAAATTAGATAGTATTTCTTCTTTTACCAACTTTATATAAGTATACTAATTTGAGAAAAAAGAGCTTTTTTGTTGATAGTTATTTCTACAGTGCAAAAAAAAATTGTTTCTAAAATTCAAAGTTGAAACTGGAAGCAGAGTATATCGTCTAGTTAAATACCATAAGGAGTATTTGGTTTTGTCGAATTATGTATTGAAAAGGTTTTACACAACCGTAAAATATTCCCATAACCATAACTTGTTAACCAATCAAATCATAAGTAAATATACAGTTGTGGGACGTCATGTAAAATACGAAAGTAAAGTTTTTTTTTATTATTTATTTCGCAGTAAACATAATAGAGACAAGGTGGCCATAGCAAATGCAAGGAAATTTGACAGGTGGATATCTTCCCAACTAAAAGCAAAGCATGCCTAAAGACACCCAAAAATCACAACATAAGAACAAAAAAAAATCCGTCTTTTTTGAGATCGTCATATAGCTGATGATAGAGTCTAATATCTGACGTATTTATTTAACATGGAACTTAAAACTTTACATAAAGTTTAAAGGACAAAATTTTGAATGTATTTATATCTGTGTGGATGTCCTCCATAGAGCGAGACTCTGTGCTAGGGGTGGCAATTATAAAAGAGGACTCAAAACGAATAACAGATTGCTGATTGAAGCTTCTTTTAAAATTTCTATCCAGTATTATAATCTACTTTTAATTCAAATACATTTGCTCTAAATCTGACGGATTATACTTACAATTTTGTCAAACTAAAGGACTGAGTTGTAGATGAAAGTTGTAGTTGTTTTGAGACAAAGGCGCTAATCACCCACTGAAGGTGATTGCCATTCAGAAATGTAATTGAATTCAACATTTCTGAAAGGTGCAGATGTAAAATTGAATGAATTTTCCGTATGAATTTTTGTATTTTAATATTAGTTTATTTCCCAAACTTTATAAACTTTAGTATTATTATAGTATCACCTCGGTAATTTGATTGCTTTTCATGTGGTGGCGAGTGCAATAATTTTGTAGCAATAAATATTTTATTCATTAATATTATGGTAAATATTTTTGCATTCAAATAAGTTCCATGTAATAGTGAGTTTACATACTTAACAAAATGTATTTTAAGTATGAATTAAAAACTAAAATTGACCAAATTTTTTGGTTTTTACGACCATTTTACCCACAATACGGGATGTAAGCACCAAAGTACAAAACTAAAAGTTCGTTGAGCTCTTTATGACTCCTATTTCTGCTAAGTACCTAGCTTTGACACTGCCTTCTTGTTTTTGTCAAATGTCCATAGTTTCAAAAGAACTCTAATTAAACTTGACAGCAAAGAGGAGACATTGTTTTGTAAGAAAACTTTGGTAAAGAAATGTAACAAGAGACCCTTATTCATTTTAACTTTCCAACTTAGACTATCCATTATAACCAAAGCCACCGCAGTTAATATCAACGTTTTTCTACGGAAAACAACTGTCCTCTTTTCCTGTTCCACAACTATTAACAGCCATGAAAGTTTGCAAAGCGATAACTGAAATGACTAAATATTTGACTAAAACGCTGACAAAATATGATGTAAATTATTACTTTTAAGAGAAGACATAATTATTTTTATATTTTTAATAATTGATTTAGAAATTATTGCCACCATCCAGTGGTGTATTGTCGTTTTCTCAGCAAGTCAGTTTATACAGCTTCAACATTAAAACAGTTGAGTTTTAGTTTTAAAAAAAAAATAAGAAAAATATACAGTAATTTCAAACAATATATAACGTATTTGAAATTTATTTTAGAAATTCCCAAAAGTGTTAGTGTACAGACGTGACGTAACTTTGAAATCCCTAAAATAATTTGACCTCAATTTAAAAAAAAAAAATCCAAACTGGGGGTTATTGGTGGCAGAAATTAATATTCTATTATTCACCTAGTAACTCGATATGCCTGCTGATTTAAATTGTTGGTGTATATTCAACAACATAAATTTAACGTATAGTCTTAATAATAAACATAGTTTATTGTTTTTGTCACTCATTGCTCTAAGATTTAAACCTTTATCTACTGATGGTACGTATAAGTAACACTTATAAAGCCGCTATTTTACTTTTCATTGTTCATTTGGAGAAAATGGGGGTAAGGTGGAACTTTATGATTGAATTGTAAGGTTTTAGCACATTAAATTCTACTAAGGTAGAGTAAATTCTTCAGAAAAATTTAATTTAGTAACCTGTGTCAAATTGTTATGCCCTGACGGTCTTTAAAAGACCGTTGTTTTACTTTTCATTGTTCGTTTAAGGAATAATAGATGGTAGTGGGGATTTTATTAATGCAGTATTCAGTTTCAAAACATTAAAAACTAAAATGGTAAATCATGTTCATTCAACAGGGTTGTAAAAAAAACTTTTTTTTCATGAAAATCCCAACCAACTTGGCTTTTGGGGTTTTTTTTCAGGGTTTTAGGGGTTTTTTTTCATGGTGTTAGGGTGTTTTTTTCAGTATTTTGGATGCTTCTGTCAGGGTCTTGTGGTTTATTTGAGGAAGTTTTAATCATTTATTTAAAAAAATTTAAACTAACAGAACATATAGCGAATGTTATAGGTATAATCAGGAATACTGTAATTTAAAATAGAGTAATTAAAAACTAATAAAAGTGCGTTCAATTGTTATATAAATGTACATTTAAATTTTAAGGTGCATTGTTTAGGGCCAAGTCTTGTTTGTGTATGTGTAAACAAATTATATAACTCATAATATTGTATCAATAGCAATTTAAATTAGAATTTAAAAAAAAAGCATTAATTATATTTAATTGTTATATAATTAGTATAAATTTAAATTTGTAAATGTATTTTAAAAATTAAAGGTACAAAAAAGTAAAAGTATATTACTAATAATAATAAAATATTAATTGAAAAGTATATGAAATAAATATTTCTTTGTTTGTATAAGAAGTTTTAACTTTATTAATTCCCAGTAAAGGCAGTTTTAAGTTCAATTGCCCACTTGGGTTCTTTCAAGTGTTTTTTTTTTTAAACCCACCCGGGTTTTTTTTTGGGTTGGGTAAAATCATAACAACCCTGTCATTCAAACAAATTTCTTTGTATGTAATGGTTGGTGTAATTTAGTTAATATAAATAGGAAGGAGGAAAAACGAAAATAAATTCATCATAAAGTGCATTTTATGTTCTAACTATTCTTTTACCGTAATATGTAATGTTATTATTATTTGCACACATAGCTTTAAAATATGCAACGCAATTATTTAAAATTAAATCTTAATTCAGTGCATAAAGGGTTAACTATTTGAAATAGACGATGTTGAGGATTTGAACTGAAAACTGTAAATAGAATAACGTTGATACGTGAGACACAAATCCGATTTATCTGTGACTTGTATATCACAATCCGTGCCTGGCAAGAACAAGTAAACCGGAGCAGGCCTGTCACTTCCTCCGCATCCTCACCTTGGGGGCCCTGGGGAACCCTAAAAGTCAAGGAAGACCGTGATGATGATGAACTCCGTTGTTTCGAAACACCAGTCTGGAATTCTAAAAGAGCCTGATTATGCGTGACGGGATCTTTGTCAACCATCAGCCAGCGTCTCTCTGAGCATTTCTTCACGCGGTTCATTGTACCCTCGGTGGTAATGTGAGTGGTGTATCCCATTTTGGTGTCAGTGAGTGCGATGACTATAAATACTGCCAGAGAAGTCATGGTGATAATTCCAAAATATGGGATATTGCTGGTTTTTTAGGGCCAATAGAGTAGGCCGGTGAAACTGGGGCCCAAAACATGTAAACCTTAAAATATTTTTTTAGGGTTAGTGACACTGTACGTATGATTTTAAATTTTTGACTGTTTGTGGATAGTTTTAAAATTCTGCAAATACTAATAATTCATAGTTAGTGGCGAAATTTTATGAAGTTGTAATGAATTATAAACGTGATTATGACTATATAAAATCCCTGACAAATTTTGAAGACGGCCCTGTATCAAAGACAGGCTTCCCTTACACACTGCACAGTCACTGCTAAAAACAGTTGATTTTTCTCAATTATTTCGTAGAAAACTGCTAGAACTGTGATGTACGTATTTACTGAGAACGAGAACCCTATCATCCATAGTAAAATTTTCCGCATTTGTCACTGAATTATAAAAGTTAAATATAGAACTCATTTATATTGAAGTTATTGTTTCTCCAATTACTATTGGACATGGTTTTCGAAGTCTATTTAAAACAATTTTAGCTTTCTTTAATCCGAAGATGCTCTCCTTTGCCAATACAATAATAATCGATTCTTCTTTCAAATCGATCATTGAACAGATAATCTCAATCAAACAGAACAGGATTGCATAAATCGTGTTCTTCTACTTAAAAATCTACTAAAAAAGAATTGTAAGAGATTTAAACAATGCCAGGATTAGTTATACTTCACTAGAACGTGTTGATTTCTTTTACTTTCCATAGCAAACTTTAAGGATTACATAAATTTGAATGGTATTTATTTGAGTTTGATTTCAGAACTTGTTTTCGGTGCAAAAGCGTTCTGACATCGGGAAATTAAGAAGTGATCGAAGTGAAGAAGTAGAAAAAAAAACGTAGAAAACTAAAAAAAACTAAGCAGACATATTTGGGTTAATATCAAAATTTTGCTTTAAAATACATTAAAGCCTGTATTTTTTTTCAATTTATTTTAATATTATTTTTTTAACAACAATCATAGTTTTTGACAATATAATCATAGTTCTCCACATTATATACTGAATGTAAATTTGCTCATAATAAAATACATTTATCCAAGCCAACGCTAAAAAAAATGACTTTTCGACACACACTACTCTTAGAAGTGCATAGTTTAATTAGGATTCATTAAATACTTTAACTAATTCCCAATCCAACTACATCGAACCTCGTTAACGTTAACTATTAGGGAGGATAAAGGCAAAATATTTCACGTTAACCGAATTTCGTGTTATTTAACCATCAGAAAATGCTTGAACTTTCATTAATAGAAGTAAAAATATTTTGAATAAAATACATCTAATAATTTTATAATAATGTATGACGCATTACTTTTAAGCTTATTAAGAGGACCATAACAGTTGAAAAGATTTTTTTTTTAGACGAAATTGATGACTTCTACCAAAAAATAGATGCTTATATAATCCTCCCCACTTGTTACATAATTAATATTTGCATGTGTTTTATACACAACTGCAGTGTTAAAACAATTCCTTTATTAGTATTGCCATAAAACACTCACAAATCACTCTCTCTCATGTATGGAATATTAATAAAACTTTAAAACCAGAAATGTCCTCTGTCTTAATGACAATATGTGGGGTAGAAAAAGATAAAACTGAGAAAAACAATGAAGGTTTTTTCACCGGCTATAAATCTCACCTTTAATGAAGGGTCTAGTTGCAAAAACAAACATTCTCCAAAACCGATCCGTTCGTTGGCGAATTCGTCCAATTTAATTTGATTGTCAAAATTCGCCATTGAACAAACCGGACCCTATATCTTAGTTATACTTTGGAGAACGTGAGTTTTTCAACTAGACTCTGTAAAAGGTAGATACTACCATATTGTTGCTACGCTATAATAACTAATAATCATCACTCCCATCCCGCATAGTAAAACTAAAAAGTTCTGAAGAAACTAAAATAGCCTACTTTCCCATTATCCTTCTATAAAGACAAAGATACCAACTGACAGGCGTAGTAAAAGTATGAAGATAGGTTTCTGATTTCGTACATTTCAAACAAATAAAAAAAAATTAATTCTGATGCCTAGAACTGAAGTTAGAAAGGGGATACGGAAACGGACAAAGAGTATAACGAGACAGGAAGTATTGATTCTGATATTAGAACAACAATCTAAACAACACAAATTATCATCTTTTTCATTTACCGAATTAAAAACAAATCAAAATCAAATTAGACGTTTGTTACAAATATCTCATTGAGAGTACGAAATGCGGTTTGTTTGAGCCTGAGCCTATTAGATAGATTTGACGGCTACAGTTTTCTTTCCCCCGCGCCTAGCATTTACAGCTTATTCAAGCCTTCATGAAGTACCCGATGAGAATTAAGTAACACAAACAATAACATTTTTACGCTCGGTTAGTTTGACCATCACTGCTTCAGAATACCCTACGCATCAGATGTTCAGCTTATGCGGCAACCAAGCGGAGATAAAAAGAAGTGAGAGGAATTTAGTGTTGAACGGTTTGTATTTCGACTGAACTAGATAAAGAAAGACAACAATAACCCGCATATATTCTGAAACTGTATACCACTTTTTTATACAATTAAATTAATAAATATGCTACTTCGGTATCGATATTCAAAAGTTTGAATATTCTAGTTTATAATAGAGCAGATAGTATTTAAAAAAAATTGTAAAATGAAGTTGAAAAGTGAATTTTACAAAGGTTCACACATGTGTACCACTGGAGCGAAGTGGAAAAAGCTTATTTAATTAGGGTACGTCCATAAATTACGTGAAGTGCTTTTTTTGGGGGGGGGGGTCCTGTCAGAGGGGTCCATGTCAGAGGGGGTCCTGTCAGATCTCACATATTTTTTCGCGGCAAAATAACATGGAGAAATTGGAGACAATTAAGTTAAATTCAAGTAAAAAATATTTCTTGACTAAAATATGGCAAAATCTAACACGATAATATTTATCGTGGCAATCCGAATCATAGAACTGAGGTAAGATTAGAACCGGAAACCCCATGCAAATCTAGCCGAAAAAGATGAACAAAATAAACCACGAGATGGACGAAAAAGTTCATGCAGATGATTTTAGGTGGTTCAGATACTTTTACTGCAAAATACTAAATTTACTGATACATAAATCATGGACATATTTTGGCTCCAATAGTCCCTCTTGAGACTGTAGACTAGTCCCGATGGAGAAAATTAGAATATATATCCGTTTATTTTGTGTTTGGGACTTTCTATTTCAGTGTGTTATTGTTTAACTTTATTGTGATTCTATACAATCTTAAAAACTAGTCTTAACAATTATCTAATAAAAATAATACAGCAAATGGTGTTTCTTTTAACTAAAAAAAATATAAATAATAAATTCCCCCTCCCCCTGTTGGCACAAATCTGCCGCAATATAATTCCACAACACGATATCTTACAGGTGGGTAATATTGGGGGGAGGCTGTGGGAACCGATTTACACCTGTTCCATAGACGTGGTACCCGAAACGATGGAAAAAGGGGCAAAAACAGGAAACAGATGTTGTTAGGTCTATGGAACCAACCTGCTAACTCACCTTGGACGCGAAAGGGCAAAGCGCATAGGTAGGCATACATTTGACAAAATATGCAATCGGTTAGGACAAATAGTAATGAACTTTGTATAATTTGTACTTTAAAACCGGTCAATAAACTCAGGCATTAAAGTGATGCGTATAAAATAAGAGTGTTTTATTAAATTCAAGTGAGTTTTTTGAAAATATTTATATCTCTCTAACTAGCAATTAAAGGTAAAAAATCTAATAAAGCTAAAAACTATTTTTTGTAAACATACGTTAGATTTGTTATTTAAACGTTAGTTATTTTAGTTTAGTTAGTTATTTTAAACGTTATTTTTTACACACTCAGTTCAAAATTATTTTTTAATTATAGTTTTTGTGACACAAAATTTCTATACCCACTAATATCATACAGTAATTGACGATATATTCGGAGTAAATTTTTGTATTGTATATTGCTAATGTAGCAGGAGTTTCTAAACTGTGAGCTGCGGTACTTGGAGGACCTGGGGCTATGGTATGCGAATTTTTTACTATGGACATTTCGTTTAAGCTAACGATATACAAGGAATTTGGAGAGGCTATTCATTTTATACATTTATTAAATGTAACGTAAATAAAGCGATTAGTTATAAAAATAGCTTAATGAATTTGTTATTATTATTAATAAAAATAATTTAATTTAAAGGAGTAAAAGATGTTACAAGATAATGGTCTTTTAGGATTTTTTTTTAAGTATGGTACTTTAAAACCTGTGAAGCAAAAAAAGATCAAAAGTTCTGACATAATAAAAATAGTAGTGTAACTTAAAATTGTAATATTAAATAAAAATTAGTTAAAATAACATGTAATAGTGTACTTAACTTATAAATGTATTGCAGGTTTTTAATGTTAAATTCTGTACTATTAACAAAGTTAAAATTCTAAAACCGCTCATGTAATGAGTCCAGAGCCTGATTTCTGGCAGGGCAAACGGGGCACGTGCCCAGGGCCCCCACTTCAAGAGGGCCCCCAAATTTTCTTAAAAGAATAATATTGGGGGAAAATAGTTGCCACAAAGAAAAAAAATAATAATAAACATAATACAATTGAACCAAGTACTATTAATTTTTTATACGCAAGCCACTATTTTTTAATCCTTGTTAATTTTATAAATTAACTGCCTCAGCCATGTGATCAAGTGAATAAAAATTATGTATGTAGATAAAATGATTTGATATGATACAATAGGTATCTGATGTCATATCTTATGTATGTATTAAAAAAATTTATGTAAAAAAGCAATGCTTACATGCGTACTTAATATAATAAAGGTTATTTATTCGTACAATTTTAAAATGAAAAAAAAAACCATTTTCATGGACGGATCAATGTATGTTGCGGGGGCCCCCAAACTGGCTTGTGCCCTGGGCCCCAAAAGTTGTAAGTCGGTCCCTGCATGAGTCGTTTAGGTTACACAAATCTAGATCATGTTTTATAGTTGCCATGGAAACGGAATTAATAGATAAAAGGGGGTTTGGAAAGTTTAAATATTATCTCAAACGGGACAGTTTCATTAAAGGTATTTGGGTGCTTCCTTACAGACTTTATTAACGAAGTTTGTCTGGAAAAGGATTTACGTGAGAAAATTAATTTTTTTAAATTAAAAACATGCATTTCATTTGTGGCTCTTTTAGGAAAGCATGTCAAAAAGTTGTTTATAGGTATAAACACAGTAACGTAGACGTATTTTCCTGTACGTTTAACATATTTTTGGCATACTTTTTGCAACATATTTTTTAACATATTTATAAAAAGAAAATATATATTTAGTACAATAAACTAAAAATTCGAGAGGAAATATTTGATAACATTGTATTCCTCTCAATTAAAATTTATTTTTTCCATAGGTTTCCTCAATAGCTTTTTAATAACCATAGAGATCTTAATAAACATACGAACTAAAGTCTAGGAAATTGACCGCTGCCATCTGCGTCCATTTAAAAACAAGTCTAACTCGAATATCTACTAATATAAAAATAAAGTACATCAGTTCAGAAGAGAGAGGACCATTTCGGCATACCACTCCATCTCCTCATCTGTCAGCACTTTTCACTGATATAAATTCGAACTACAAATCAAACGATAAAATATTCCAATATACTCACCAAATGATATTTACATCCTGAAGATAATCCACAAAAATCGTTTGTCACAACAAGGGGGTTTTATTCCAAAACACGAGGCCGAAGCCACTCACCGATTCAAGAGAAAAAGAGAGTTCTACAATCTACAACCACTTTGATTCCACAACACATCTAGTTTGCCTGCCGAGACGTTTCGCCGAGAACAGGTTGAATTGTTTACATGGGGGAATTCGAAAGGCCAAAAGAAGCAAAAGTCGTCTGCGAAGAGGGGGAATTGATGTGAAGCGAAAGAGCGGTGGGTTCTTATTTCCCCCCCTGCTCTTTTGCAAGGGGTGGCATACGTTTTCTTTAAATTAAACTGTGAAAAAACATCTGGATATATGATTTTGAAAAATTAATCAAAAAGCACAGTTCTTGGGTATCTATTGTACTCTCTCATCGGACCGGGAATTTCGGAGTAAGGCTTGTTCCACCTAATTTTTTTATTAAAAGATCTATGATTATTTTTCTTTAATGAAATAATACTATGAAAATAGCATTAATTTTTTTATAAAATACATGAAAACTTTTTTATGAAAATAATACTGTTTAAAAAATACTAGCAAAAGCAAGATACAGAGAAACACCAATGTATCAAACCGAGTAAGTATACGATTAAATAGGAATCCAATCACAATTAGCAAAAATATATTATGTTTCTTATAATCTTATACATCTTGAAAAAGACTTGTACCTATAAATCCTAAAATAATGTGCTTTTTTCACAAATAGGCCCATTTTTGCTTTTATTTTAAACTGAATCTTTTTGTAAGTTTGAATTTTTTAAAATACTTTTTTGTATATATTGTTTTGACCTTTTGTCATAAAACTATAAATTTTAAGTTTAATTGGGACCGGTACATTTGATTGTATGTTTATACATTGACGGTGTTTGCCTTTTAAATAAATACATAATTAAAGCAATGTGCTATTTTTTCAATGTATTCAAGCTTACATGTTACACAAAACATTAAAACCTTAAATTACATCCAACGCTAGAACGCGCTCATTTCCTATCGATTACTGCTAATCATCTAGTTTCTAACCACTATTGTAACATATAAACCGAAGCAAGTCTGAGTTTGCAACTACACCCTTTATATATATCAGATTTTGGAATCCTTTGAAAAACTGTAAGATTAACCTAGGCATTGCTGATTGCTGGCCTTAAAACGTCGGGTTCTGCCAAAAAGCCTGTCTGTGGTTTTCTACGCGTACCTTGAAGGGCTTAATTTTTTATTTCTTAATGTTTTCACTTAAAATTTTCAGCATAGTTGAAAAATATGAGTATTAGAACAACACTACGTTAACGTTAAATTATTATTATTATTATTATTTTTTAGTTTATGGACAAAAAAGTTTTTTCAAATATTTAAAGCCCTACTCCTCCTTTAATTTTATAGATTCAAGTCTAATTTTTTTTTACATCATTATACAAGTGTGTAGAACAAAACAATTTGAGACATTTCGAAAATAATAAAAAAAAAAAATTTGGCAAAATTAATTGGCAAATTTTGGCAGTTTTTTGAGAAAATGTATTTCAATTTCAATGTAAAATGTGTTTTTTTTAACTTAGACAATCATATTTCATAACAACTGAACATTGGTTTGTTTACTACTTCATATGGAATAACACAAAAGAAAAATTAACTCAATAGGATTATTTTCCTCTGAGCCTTAGCGGTTCGAAGAAAGTGAAAAGCTCAGAAATATGTTTCCGAGAAAAACACGGTTAAAGATTTTAGTTGTTATTGAAAGTACTTATACACGTTATCTAAATTGTAAAAAAAATACATGAAAAAAGCTGCTAACTACTACCAAATTTGGACAGCATATTCTTCAACATGTAAGGTATCATTTCTGATAATAACATTTTTTTCGACAATTTCAAATTATTTTTCACTTTTCAAGGTACGGGTCTACCTTAAAAAAACAGTTACTAAGAAGATTAGTTTTTCGAAATGATTGCAATTTCTCTAAAGGGGATTGGTCTTGTGAGATTCCAGAAAGTGAAGTCAACCAATAGGAAGTAGGGCTGGAGTTCTCGCGGGGCAGCCGAACCTGTTTCTTGACGCCGAAAAAGTGATGTAACTTATTCCACGTTGGGGGGATGCTGGAGAGATTTTACGATTTTTTTTATTTATTATTATTTATTTATTTTTTGCTCTCTCCTCTCTTCTCCTCCCCTGCTGATTTTGATGGTCAAAAGTCGTTGACTCGATAGCGGTTTCTGTAGAGTTTAATTTGCACCCTGTATATTAGAGTTGGTCAAGAAAGCCTCAAGCCAGGCGCAGATTCATAAATCGTTGTTATTAGTAGGGAGTTGTATTAGTTGAATTAGCTAGATATAAATTGCAAAATTTATTTTTCAAATTGCAATTACAAAAAAAAAATTGAATACAAGAAAAATGATCAATGTATAATAACACGTGGGATGTGCCTCCCCCTTAAAAAGAGTGCTCTTGCCTCCCTTTTTTTTAATATTTTTACATGTATAAAGCATGTTACATGTATTCTAAATTTGATTTCGAATATGGCCTCTGGCTGACTATTCAAAAAGAAGGATTATTTTTGAATTAGATTCCTAATTTTATTCTGAATTAGATTTCTTAATTATAAAGTGGAAATTGTATATAGTAATTTATTTTTTATTAGTTTTAATAAAAACAAAAAAGTTTTACTTAATATTTTTCGTTACTGTATCTACAAAAGATTTGTTGGTTTTTTGATTTTGTGATTTGTTTATTTATTATTTATATTTTATTTAAAAAAAATATTGAATTTATCGTTTATATTTTCAGGTAAACAATACCTTACTCCTTAGCACTGCTAATTATGATTTTTCATCATCTAAGTATATTTTTTCGTCTATTTTACGGTACATTTTCATGTGCGTTATCAGAAATTGGCTGAAGCAGAGCAACCCCCTTCGAAAGCTAAAATTTTAACCTAAAAATTTATAATTTTGGCACTAATAATTATTGTTTTCGAATTACAAGTTTTCAGAGCTCAGCTACCCCACGAAAAAAATTCAATTCTGGCCCATGGGTCTTTTACGTCATTGTCGCAACTAATGACAACCTACTAATTCGACTAAAAATAGAGAGATTAATTTGAATAACAAAATATCACGTATGATTTAAAACTTAAGGGAAATATGTAACTGTGTTTCATACATAGAGGCATTTCTTAACTCTCTTTTTAGAACTTTTGCAAAATATTTCATTTTTAAGCAATTCTTTTAGAGATATCCTATCCATCTTTTTTCATGTGAGCTAAAGTCCAAGCATTAACACTAATTTTTCGTGCAGTTTTAGCTGCCTATGAATTTAGGAAAAACAATTTTCTTCCGGACTGCCTGGTATTGGTAATAGGTAAAAATGTATAATTTCTTTCTCTGCATATATTTATTTTTTTATATATATAAGTAACTTATTTAATTAGAAAATCAGAATTAAATTAATTTTTTTAAGAGATGGTCTCTCTCTCTCCCTCTTTTAAAATCATTTCCAAATGAAAAATTAGTAGAATATCAAAATTCAATAATTAATAAGTTTTGAAAATTAAGGGATGAAAGGCTGAGTGAACCTTGCCCAAGCCGGAATTCGATCACCGGATCTATGGAAAAAAGCTCGAGTTTTACCACTAAGCCACTGGGCCCAAAAAAATTACCATATGTACCCAATTTAAAAAAAAACTAGTTACAAACTAAGCTGATAAGTTAACAAAATAAACAAATAACTTAACATAAAAAGCAGTTTCTTATTTAGATAATATAAAATGTCAATTGAACCGATTTAATTTTTTTTACCAAGGTATACGTTACTATTTCAAGAGTTAAGTAGCATTATTTTTTCATTTTAAATAATTAAATATCCTGAAAAATTGATTAAAAGTCGCATTAATGATCATGCTAGAGGGGAAATTCATGGGGAGATAAATTAACACAAAAGAGTCACAGAAAAAGTGCTGGAAAAATGCCTTATGATTGTTTATTATTTTTTCTGAATTTCTTTCTCAATAGAACAAAAATAAAGGAACTGTACAATTTTCAAATATTTTCAAATTTTATATAGAAAATATTCTGAGTAAATGGTTATATATGGAGACTTAAAAACCTACTAAATGTCAAATGAATGCTTATTGTTGTAAATTTAAAAGCAAGAAATTAATACTTTTTTAATAACTTTTATAATATTTTATTTAAAAATAGGATTTTATTTCTTGTAAAATTATTTAACGTTACATATATCAATTTTATTGAACTTAAGAACAAAATACTATAATATAATATCACATGGTCAAGATACGGTAAACTTTTGTCCACGGTACTACAGTATATGCTATATTGGAGCCTTGGCCATAGTTTCAGAATTTTATTTTTATAAATTTTATTTTTACAATAAACATTTCATGTAATAGCACATATTAAAGGAAATCTTATTGGGAACAAGTATATAATAGTGATAATATAAATAATGCATTTTTTCTTTTTTAAATATATTGTTTTTTAAAACTTAGAAACTTGGCGAAGTCTCCCTTATTAAGGGAGACTGGTAAAGTAGGTGGTAGGGGAGACTTGGCCCATGCAAAAATGCCTAATTTTAAAGGGCAAAATAATAAATATTTCAAATTAATTTTGTGAGCATTAAATGTAAAAAAAATTCTATTATATAATTCAACACTCTGGAACTCTTTTAAAAATCATGTTTACCGTAATATTTAGAGTAATACATTTTTCTCATACATGTATGAATTAAATGTATGTACATGTATGAATGTACATACATTTATGTACATGTATGAATTAAACATTCTAATATTGTCCATAACAAATAATTTTTTATATTTATGTTAAATATATTTTATTCAGTTTGTACACACATTAAAATGCACAAGATATAAGCCTCAGTTTGATTTTTTTTTTATTTTAACGGCACAAACTGTAAACGTTAAAGTCAAAGTGCACTTTCAAAGCTACTCGTTCGTCCCCCCTCCCCCTATAAAGAAAAATCTGATAATATCTTAATATTAATCTGGAGTATTATTATACTTGAATTAATAACTTATATAGTTTTTGCAGAAAAAGTTTAATATTTGGTCATAAATGATAAGTTTGATTTAGTTGAGGTTTTCGTTTTATTCTAAACAAGTACAAATACTAATAATCAATCTATTACCTTCATAAAGTTATAATCATACGTTATTATTAACCATGTATTTGATAAACATTATGTATAGATTTTCATATAATCATAGTTCACTTAGAGAGCCTAGGTCCAGTGGCCATCCCTCCCTTACATAAAGTGGCCAACCCTCCCCACCTAGACATTTCGTAAAGAATGGCACATGGTGCTTTGAAGCCTACTTCATTGCACAAACTTTATAGCTAAAATAAAACCTTAATATAGCAGTATTTTAAAAATACCATGTATTTGATAAAACTAAAAATACTAGTTCACTTAGAGGGGATGTCTATATACTTAAACTTAATTGAATTGGTTTTTCTGAAAAAATCTTACAAATTATGTCTAAAATGTTTACTTTTTGGGGTGAGAAACTTTCTTTTTTTATTTTCTCCTCAATGCAAAAAAGTAGCTCAATAAAACTAAGGTGGCTATCTGCTGACAACAGTAGGTTTGAGTAACATCTATTGAGAAAATGTTAAAATATTTTTAAATAGTAAAATTTAAAGGTGGGCCAAGTCTCCCTTATGGCCAAGGCTCCCCAGTCTCCAATACTATGACGATAAATATAAAAAAAATATTTATTGAAAATTAAATAAATAAAAAGTTGTGAATTCGCCAGAAACTAGAAGTGTGAAATACCTCGTGACTGTCAACTACCACTCGATAATAGATATTTGATATACCCTAGTTTCGGCTGTCCGTTTTGAAAGTGCTATTGTTTTGAAAACTGTATGGTCACCTCCGACATGTAATTGGACAGAATCTAAGACCTCGCGTACCAAATTTGAAACAGCCTGACAAACTAACCATAATATTCGAAAACCGTTTTTTTTTTCTGAATCGGCACCCTCGAAAACGTTTAGAAAACACAAAATCTCCATTTCGGATTTTCAAAATGTATCGCAATCGTACTTTCATTACATACTACATATTAGGTAATTGAAAGTTCGCAATAATTACAAACAATATGTGTATGTGTTATGCTTAAACAAAGGTAGTACACAATTATAAACATAAATTGGAAGTCATAGTTTGGTAAATTGTTGGAACAAAAAAATTTATTTTGATTTTATGCATTTTACTTGAATATTTGAAAAAAGTCTTTAAAGATAACGAAAATATAGATACTTTACTTTGTAATGTAAATAAATCAAACAAATCTGCTTTTTAAGATAAAACTAGGGATGTGTAACACGACAAAACTTTAAATTACCACCCAATAAACTAATGCATTATATGGTAATTATGTACACTATAAGGGAATTTCAATAATTTAAAAACCTATAAAAGTTCTAAAGGCTAGGTTTGCAAAGCATCGTAATTGTAGCTTCTGTCGCGATCGACACGCTTTTTTGGAAAAATTGCAATAAATACCCTATTGCTAATACTCTTGTGACGTAGTGGGAGTATGACGGTCGATAATGGTCGTTACCGTGCCTTTTTCCCATGGCAGATATCGCACATCCCTCTCCTGCATTTCATTTCAAAATATGTGGAGTCAAAAGTTCCGACGACAATAGCTTATGATGCCGCTCGAAGTTCCGTTGGGCCCCCACCTTGATGTTACACTCGTCACTTGATCATAGTTCTAAGTAACAAAGCGTTATTGGCTGTGTTTAAGCTCTCATGAAGGCTAGAAATCGACAGCCGAAACCACCTAAATTAAAACAACAGAAAATTTCCAATTTCGGGGCCCGTCCGTGGCCGAGTGGTTAGAGCATCAGCCTAGAGATTCAACCTTCTCAGGAGTGCGGGGGTTCGAATCCCACCTACTGCCAGTCATCCTATAAATCGGATCCGTGCTGAAAATAGTAGAAAAATCCTCATCACGGATGGGCCCGAGTACACAGGGACAAACGTGCTCGTTAAATCTGTGGAGTCCAAAGTCCCGACGGTGTTAGCGTACGATGTCGGTCGAAGTTCCGTTGGGTGCCCGCTCAGATGTCGACCTCGTCACTTGACCAGGGATCTAAATTACGAGGCGTTATTGGCTGTGTTAAAGCTCCTGAAGGGGGCTAGAAATAGGCAGCCGAAAACGATTACCTTACCTAACCTTCCAATTTCGGCGGGTTGCGAAGAAGCGCGCCTTTTCGTGATTTGTATATTTGTATTAATATCCATATAAATTTATAAATAAATTCGGTATGGAAAGAAGTGGAATACATAATGAAATACTAATCAATGAAGTTCATAAGCGCAGAAGTTTGTGGGATCAAAAATCCCTAGATTACAATAATCGCGCCTTAAAATCAAAAGACTGGGAATCGGTTTCTGAAGAACTGAATACTTCAGGTATAAATCATATTTCGATTTATCTAAGGTAAAATCTTAGTTTCGGTGTTCGGCGATTTTCTCGCCAAACCATATTGACGAACATTTCTAAATTTAATTCTCTCATTATATTTCTTAACAATAACGGCAATAATTTTACATTATATATTATTATTAACGTTTACTCGAAATCTTAAATGCTGATTACCTAGCAATATTTTAATGCTTTTTTAAAAATTTTAATTGGCATTTTACTTCAAGTTCGAATTTATTTGAACTAAACCCAGCGATTTGAAGTCAAGCAAGCATCATTTAAAATCGATACTTTTTTACAGTGAGCATGATATGGAACTTTAGGTTTTTACCATATTTTTAGGATCGTCGGTGCATAAGCCATCTCCTATAACTATTCATAAAGTTTATAAAATTTAAACACATATGTAACGCCACAAAGTAATAAAAAAAGACCATAACTTTTTGAAACACAGCAACTCTGATTTATTTTTCGAGCTCAATATCCTACATTACAAAATCTCTTGTTCACACAGCTTGTTATATTAATTCAATTTGTTTGCACGGCTTGAAAAATGATTTCAATTGGCTTGTTTCAGGTCACGTAGTTCCCTCCAGCTTTCGTTCCTGCATTCCTCAGATAAGCGCTCTGTTCATGACATTGGTTGACCAATCGAAGCTCGAGAAAAAATTTATTTTCATTCAGCATTCCTGTTGCCACACATGATCTGAAACGCCCATTAAGGCTGCAAATGCAGGAAAATCTAAAATTTTAGGGAATCGTGATTTTTACGCACACTGGTTTAAAATGAATAACATACTCAGAATATATTTAATTGGTAGTGCTGCAACTGAGTATAATGTTATTTATTGAAGTGAATTCTCTTCAAATCATGCAGGATAAACTAAATTTATGACTCCTTAATCTTAACTCACAAGTAGAATATTTCCAAGTGTTCTGCAAAAATTTTCAAAGTTATCATTAGTATGTTTCTGCATGACTTAATCACATTACAACTACCTCAACAGCAAATTCTCTGAGCTAGTCGGACTCTGTCAGACTGGTGGAGGATTAGAAACAACATCACAACTACCACAACAGCAAATTCTCTGAGCTAGTCGGACTCTGTCAGACTGGTGGAGGATTAGAAACAACATCACAACTACCCCTCCTTATTTGTAAATAGTCCGACAAAATTGTACCATTCCATGTTAGTTTTTAACATACTTTTTCTTAATTCAAAATTTTTTGTCAAAAAAGTAAGTTATTGACATGAAAGATCTTTCCGTTCTGTACCTCCTCTTCCAACTTGCGTTCTAATTGTCTGATTATGCAAGTATTTTTTTGTTTGAAAGGTATGGCTTCAGAGACCTATCTTATAATATATATTTTTGTCTATTGGTATTATAAGTATTTCTTTCAGTATTAAAGTAACTGGAATGTAGTTTTTTATAGTCTTTTCAGAACTTTTTATTATCTAACATAAGTTGATGCTTATTTCAGTGCTAATTCTTATCTCTTTTATTATTCTAGTGGATGAAGTAAAAAATCACTGGAAACTCCTGAAAGACTCCTTCAACAGTGAAGTACGAAACCTAAAACACAACAGCAACACTCCCAAATGGATCCATATGGAACAAATGTCCTTCCTACTCAGCGGCACAAACAGTCTTCTCTTACCCACCGCATATCTTGCCCATATAGAGGCAGACAACCAAAGTAACGCAAGCAGTTGCGACAACAAACCATTAGTAGAATCAGTGTACAGTCTTGAAGAAAGACCGTCCCCTCCCTCAAAGAAAAAGAAAATTAATCACAACTACGCCCAATCATCAAATCTTTCAACCCATTTCCAGCCATCCAATGTCAGCAAGATTCTAGGATCAAATATGCTTCAGTCAACCCCGGCCTTAGCATTGAATGATCAGGGTACATCGAGACCTGAGCACAGTAATGCAGATTATTTGTTCTTGATGAGTTTGTTGCCGACTTTTAAAAAGATGTCACCTAAGCGAAAGATGCTGCTGAAGATTAAGATGATGCAGGACGTGTATAATGTTATGTTTAATGACTCAGAAGTTTTGATTAATAATAATAGTTGTGACAGTGGGTTTAATTCTGTGTCTTCAGGTTCCTAATATGTGAATGTTTATGTATTGTTTTAAGTTTATCATAATCATTTTTATTAGTGCAATGGAGATTTTCCAAAGTTCCTACAAGGCAATTGATGTTATGAATACCCCAATTTACTGTAATGTATCATCAGACCATACAATATATTCAAAATTCTGTGAAGGGATATTTCAGTTAAACTGAAGAAGGAAAAGGAAAAATTAGTCCTATCATTTCACAAAAAAATAAAGCAAATACCTTAAATGTATCTTTGAATTTTTTTTTAATGATGCATTTAAAAAAAAATTATGCAATTTTGATGAACAATTATATTTTTATAGTTTTTTTTATATTGAGGTAAAATATGCAGGCAGTTTTATTATTATGAGTAGGAATCAAAGTTCATTTTCAAGCATTAACATGGTCGAATATAATAGTTATCTACCTATAATATTCCCCCCTCTTATTTTATTTTCACACTTTTTTAAAATCTAGTTTCTCCCTTGTGGTCCTGCCTTTTTTAAAAAATGTTAAATTCGGATAATTATTCATAGCTCTATTATGAAGGTTTTATTTTTAGTTATAGTAATCTCACACTAGATATATACCAATACTATCCTTAAAGTCAAACTGCAGCTCTGAACTAAAGCAATGCAACTGAGCAAAATGTACTGAATTAAATCATCAACAAAATATGTGTAAAGGAGAAACAAATAAAAATAACAATTTCGTGAAGGAATTAGTTTTATTTTCTATTTCAGTAACTATTACAAGCACTGAGAAAGGCAAAATAGTCAGCATCTTCTAAAATGAACTTTATTTACACGATGCATACTCAAGTCCTTCTTTATACAAAATTGCAAGTTTAAAATAGATTCCCAAACTAAAAAAAACTGCAAACCAACTTTAAATTAAACCTAGTGAATTCTTGTAAGTTCTTCCACCATTTTAACAAGATCGTCGACTGTGACTTGTTTCTTCATTCCAGAACCATCATCATACTGCAAAGAGAATACATATTAAGAAATGAATTTAAACTAAACTCAGTGACATAACTTATTAGACCTAATGTTTCTATTACAAAATATTTAATAAATAACATTGCTAAACTAAGGTGCTAACAAACAAAACAAAATAACTCGGGTGGAGGGTTAGTTCACATTACTTTGATATAAAGCAGTCTATTTCATCCTGCTTCTAGGCATTTCATCTAATATATTCAAATTATATTAGCCATTTTTATGATTATATTTGTGATTAACCATCTGCGGGATACATATATATATAAACCTGTATAAGGGAATGACAGTTTTCCAACACTGCACACACACACATATATTTTAAAGCATTCATTAATCTTTTACATTTTATTGAATTTAAATCTAAAAGCATTAAGGAGGTTTTTTATACCTTAGAGGGTTAATTTTCATTTTTTTTTGAAGATCAGAATCACACTAGTTTTATTTAACAAAGGATTATTAAGAGAAAATTGGGCCAACACCCGGCCAAAGAGTATTAGAATTTACATTTCAAATGTATGTATTTATTAAGCTGAAATTTTACTTTCCTCTTGTACAACTATAATATAAATTCAAAATAGTCTCAAAGTATTTTTTTAAAGTCTCGGATTTAATACTTTGTATTTTTACAACAGATTTATTAAGAAAGCTTATTTTTACCAGGATTCCTTGAACGACTTCTTCCATCTGATCTCGCCTTAAGTCCAAAAAGCTTTCTATTAAATCGCCATCAATGAACCCATAGGCCATTTCCTGCTTGCGTTCAGTTGAGAAAGCCCTGTAGCTGTAAACTGAATTAAGTCCAATAACAAATGAATGTAACGTTAGAATAAAACAGTTACACTACCAAAATGCAAATCTATAATACAGTAAAACTTCTCGGGAGCAACCACCATCCGTCCTGAGGAAAATCAGTCGTTGGGGGGGGGGGGGGGCTGATCTTTTTGAGAAGTATTATCACTAAGCTGCTTAAAAAGTTCAAACTGATTATTTGGAAAATCGTTCAGTAGTTAAAATTAGGAAAAACATACAATTTTCATTTTATTTATCTTAATTGGATTCGAAAACAATGTATTTTTTTTATAATACATATTTAAATTAAAATCTTTTGAAATAAGAAGAAATTTCTACCCTTTTAATATTTTTTCTCGATTTTTCGAAAAAAAAAGTATTGAATCGTCATTCGGGGCTAAATTTGTTTTAATTTTTCAAGCTGTTGGACGCTTCTGCATTAACAATGGTTGAAGGTCATTCAAAAGACGAAAAGGGTAAACGATGTACAGTAGTGACGGAAAAGCTAGATGTATATTTTGGAAAAGTGACACCCGAATGAGACCTTAAATTACGGTCGTAACTGCAGGTATGAGGTATGGTCTGTTTGAGGAGTATTTCTAATATCAAGTGTATAGGGAGGAAAATTAGTGCCTTGAAAAATAAGCCGTTTACTTAGGTGGTCGCTTAATAGGGGTGGTCTGTTGTAGAAGTTTTACGGTAAATTAGTCAAAAAATATATTTAGCTAATTAGAAAGGATACAATGCATGGGTTATCTTTCCTACTGACTTGATGACTTTAGCTAATTTTGCCTCGACTTCACTCAAGAACATATAGAACTCTTCAGGCAGTTGTGCAACAAGCCCTAGAGTAGACAATAACAATCAATGTTAGTAAACATTATATTGGAATACATACTGGATCCTATAATTATCATATTTATTATATATTAGTTTTAAATAAAGTCTTGACTTACCAATGGCACCATTTACGGTGCCAAATAAAATCGAACCTTGGGTAGGAGTAGTACTTTCGCCTGGATGTTGCATTACAAGAGACCCTACAAAATATAATGAATTTTAAATGTGGAAAGAAAGTCCGAATTGATATGTGACCTTATGGCTTAACATTTTTTATGATAAAAAAGCATTAGCCGTTATACACGAAAATTTTATTTTTCTAACTTTAACCCTCTGATGGATACAGACGTGTAAACCCATTACCTGTCTGTCATGTTTTCCAGCAAATTATTTTTTAAATTATAAATTTAATAATTTTAAAGCATGGAGGAGCCATTTATACCATCTACTACAGAAATACAATTTGTTTAAAAAATTAAGAAATTAAATAGAATAGAATAAGAATAATTAAATAGAATGGAATAAGAAATAATTTTTTTTTAAAAAATTGTATTGAACAATTTTTTAAATTTAAACACTTAATGTACTTCAACAGATTACCGACAAAAGTATGTAATTTGTTAGGTACTTTTTTGTATGCAAGATTTTTTTTTAAAAAACTTACAACCTCACTTTAGTTTACTATATGCCCTATAGCTGTGAAATGGATCGATACCAAATATAAAATGCATGAAAAATTATGTGCTGTTTTTAATTTTTCCCCTTCTTAATCTGAACATTTTGTTGGGGTTTTGCTCGCCAACTTTAAAAAAAAATTCACAATACAGTAGAACCTCGATTATCCGATCTAATTGGGACAGGAGGTAGGTCGGATAATCGAAAATTCCGTATAATAGAGAATTTTCATTGAATAGTAAAACTTATAGTACAGAA
The DNA here is from genome assembly GCA_019343175.1 of Oedothorax gibbosus. Lineage (NCBI taxonomy): Eukaryota > Metazoa > Arthropoda > Arachnida > Araneae > Linyphiidae > Oedothorax > Oedothorax gibbosus. The sequence continues at coordinate 14,518,598 of CM033278.1, forward strand.
GATGGCTTAAAGTCTTATTGTAGTCTCTTGAGTTTAGATAATGCCGGGATTTTTTTCGAAAATTTAGGATAACCAGAAGTTCTCTGTTACTTTTTTGAGTTGCCAAAGCTTTGAGATCTTAAAATAACTGCAGTTTCCCGATTTCATAAATGCCGGAATCTCCCTATTGAAGAATCTCCGGATAATTCAAATTTCAGAATAACGGAAGTTTGCTGATTTCATTATCACCAAAGATTGCTTATTTTAGAATTCCGTAGATTTCAGAGCCTGGATTTTTTTGTGAACAATGGATAATGACCATATTTTAGAAATTTTTTTTATGTTGGCTTAGGAACGGTTGGCTAACAGAGAGTTCCGGATTACAGAGGGACAGATAATCGAGATTTCACTGTTTCTGTTCTGCCTACCATGACGAAACACATTAATCATTTCTCCAAGGTGGAAATATGCGACTTCTTGCAGATGTGACCTGTCCTCATCTGTAGTTGCAGAACTAAAAAGAAAATAAACATGTTTACAGTGGCATTATAACAACTTCATCATTGGTTTCATTGAGTAAAATTTTATAAATATAAGAACTGTGTTTACATACACTATCCTTAAAAAAAAACCTACAGCATTTTCATTTAATCCTAAAATAAGATTACTTTTTTAAAATGAAGCTCTAAAAAAACATCCCTTAGTTGACACCACCAAGTAATCAAAATCTGATTTTAAAAAACCAACTGAAAATGTATTAATACTTATAAATTCCTTGATTAATATTTATTTTTTACTTAGGAGTATTAAAAAGCACTTTAGGTAGCTTAAAAATTTATAGTGGCAAACCTGAATCACTAATTGTTGGAAAAAATTTTATATTTATTAAAAAGTTTTTATTAATAATTAATTGGTTAATAAATAATTTAATAGCAATGTATCTTGATAAAAGTTCATACCTATCTTTTTGGCAAACAAAGAGGTTATAAGAATTTTCAGCTCCAAGAACAGTGTCATCATCTAATACTTCTACAGCTGTCATCCAGTTTGGATGATGATCTCGGGCAATCTACAGAAAATTTAAAGGATATAAATATATGAAGAGTCTAGGGAAAAACCACTTGATTCGCTAGGAATCTTCCTGTATTCAGGTCTGCTTGGTGGACATTGGGGCCAGAAACTGATTTCTCCCTTGATTCTTCTCTCCGTACAAGTGTTTTAGGGTTGCCGCAAGAGAATAAAAAGTGAGAAACCAGTTTTCTTACACTAGTTTAGGGGATGACTCGCTATGGCCGTCAACAGGCCTGATACAGAGGGATATCCAGTTGATTCAGGGGATTTTTCCCCTAGACTCTTCATATATACAACTAAATAGCCAACCAGTGAAAAAATGAATAACCACTTTTTCAGGAAAATTTTTGATTTTAGTTAAATTTGTTTTTCAAATAATACTAAACTTAATATATTTTAACTGCTAATGACGTGTGGTTCCGATTCACCGATAACAGCACATTCTGATGAAATTCATAGTACCATTTCGCCAACCGTTCTTATGAGTTCAAGTTAGCTTGAAAACTTGATAAACACGATGGTCTAGTGCAGGGATTGGAGTAACGCGTTACTTGCAACAGTTACTTTTTTTGGGTAACGCCAAGTAACGCTGTTACATTTTTCAGAAAGTAACTGTAACTTAGTTACTTTTAGCGGTAACGAAAAATGTCGTTACTTTTCTGTTACTTTACGAAGGCTGTCTGATGCCAATTTTTAAATTCCACTCCTAAGAGAGAGAGAAAGAAACATTTCGCATTCCCGAAATACGAGCTTTTCCTGGGAGGGAAAAAGAAAAGCATATATAATAGAATTGTCCACTTTGGCTGGTAAAGGCGTGACGGTGGCTTTCAGACAGAATTGTTACAGTACGAATGTTCTTCCTTGTCTATTTACCTTTCTAAGTATCACATTATAAGCCCCGCACAATTACAGGCATCTACAGAAAAGAAGGGTTTTCAAATAAATCACGCTAACTGCCAAGCAGGTTGGATCCCTCAGTCCAAACCCCTTTGTGTTTTGCCTGAATGGGTTCGACAACAATGTCCAACAACAAAGTCCTTCTTCTCGGAGAGGGGTGTGGACAGAGACAGAGATTTCACGTTCATTCTTGAGATACCCCTCGTTTACAGATGAACTCGTTGTCTTCTGATTATCAGGGTAAAGGATTAAAATAAATTATAAAAAAATGTTTATTAATTATAATTTCAGTGTTTTGTTTAAGCTTATGATTTGTTTATCGTGGTTCCCTTTGAAAAATGGTAAGATGCCAAATTTCAATTTTTCTTATAACTTGAAAATTCAAAAAGTAACTGTGATTCGTTACTTTTTTTAAAAGTAACTGTAACGTGTTACTTTTCATATTAAGTAACTGTAACAGAGTTACTTTTTTAATTAAGTAACTGTAACAGTGCTACTTTTTAAAAGTAAGTTTCCAATCCCTGGTCTAGTGGTTACACAAACTACCAGATGTGACTGATGAATTTCCATACATAGATTTTAAAGCTTATGCAGTTTTTGTGTTATTGCGAAGTGTATCTTTCGCCTATTGACGACAAATATAATACAGCCATAAATATGTAGGGATGTTTACACCTATATTTGAATTATGTTAAAACCTATATTTGAATTATGTTAACACTGCAAGCAACTTTAAGGTTACTTGGTGATCAATTTGAGGATATAGAACGTAGAATATTAGATTTTACACTTTTGCAACCAATCCTGCTATGCTTGGAATAATACTTGATGATTTGAAAAAGTACATTCTATTTCAAATTACGAGGAAATTAAAATCTTTTGTCTCATGTGTAGGGCAACCAGACATACTGCATTTCACAGTGCGGTTTAGTTTGTTATTCAACTATCTAGCTATAAAAAAAATTGCAAATAGTCTGGTTTTTTTGTAGTTTTTTCAAACAAAAACAACCCAAAAAAATATGAATTATGAAAATTTAATGATGATTTCATAGTCTAAAAGTTAATCACTGAAACAAATCTGGTTATTGGCTTTCAATTCAATAATTAGTGACAGATGATGAGTTATCTGGTTGGAAAAGGCCAGGAACATTTCCTTGTATTTTTACGACTAGCTGTCGTGTAGCTTTAGTTAGTGACGTTAATTCAACCTAACCTTGTAATTTTACGACCTCGAGCTAAGATTTTTACTTTTTCGAAAATGAAGAAGGGTTAGTTCATTTCCATTGTAACAAACTGGTTTAAAAAAATCAGGATGTTCTTCTACTTCATATCAGCCTCTATCGATGAAAATTTCCCATCGCTATTGTCGCAGTCAACGTGTTAAACATCTGGGTTTTATTAGAAAAGGCTGATGTCATAAATACTAACTAATGATAATTATACTAGACACTGCGTTTGACTTATCAATGGGAAAAAGGACAAAAAAATGCTAAGTTCTGAGAGAAATTGTCTCAAAAATATAGTAAATGAGAGGTAGTTTTTAAGTCAAAATATCTTATTAATAATTTTTTTCCCCCCAGAATTTCAACCCACTCCTTCACAAAAGTCTCAAAGTGAAAATTGTTAATTTATTTGAAACAACCAAACCAAGATTACTATTACTGCTCCATTATTTGACAGTACTGTTCATTTCACCTTAATAGAAAAAAAGTGACCTATTGGACAAATATGGTTTTATCCGAGTTATAAATACTAAGATATTCAAAATTTTAATATCTAGTAATTACAGCAAATCTTAAATCGATTGATAAAATAGCTGGAATACAGTTAGGAGATCTTTATTATTTATAATGAAATGCAATGGGAAAGATAAACTTCAGATGATTATTCTGAAAAACTAATTTTTTGCCGATAGGTCACTTTTCTGCACACAGTGCAATATGTCAAGTACAGAAATAAAAGTTAGGATATTTTTATAAAGAAATTCACATCAATTGAGATAGCTAATTCTCAGATACATAAAAAAAACCTTCAATAAAAAAAATCCCTGTAAACTCACCTCTTCAAAACTACCTTCCAGAGGTTTATAAAGAAGTAAAGCCATTGACCTCATAATATCACCAACTAATATAAAGTCTCCTTTAGTTTTAAGAAAGAGTGCAATGATGTTGTTGAAGTAACTGCACTCATTATGAAGTTCCCGTTCAGGGGTCCACTCATACAGACGCACAGTACTATTGATAGCAGCCAAAAGTTTCCCATTGAATTTAGTTATAGTGTAAGGGGCTCCTTTCACCTCTTTCTCAGCAATCTGTTGAAGCTTTCCTAGATAGTAAAAAATAAATTTATAACATTGAAACCATCATGATTAGTCATGATACACAGTATTTACTTTGATTAAAATACATTTTTTAATTGCAATTATTTTACTGACGAGATATAATTTTCAATTAGTAACTTTTTTACCACCTATTAATGTGTCTGAAATTGTACTTTTTTGATTTTCAAAATACTTAGCAATTTTATGGTTTAGTTGTTATAACTTCCTAAAATGAATAATGTATTAAAAGCATTAGAAAATGCTCTAAATACCTTTTAATGTACCAAGAGAAAATATAACTGTAAAATTGCATTAAGGCATTTAAAAAAAAAGTATAAAATATGAAAAACCCATTAAAATTTGTTCCGTCTTTTCCCGTATTGTAATTGTTGTCTTATTTCTTATAATTTATGGAACTCAGGGTTTCCCCGAGTTAAAAAATTTCATTTATATTTTTTTCACTAATCATTGTAGTTTTCCCCAACAGGTCAAATACACAGGTTTAGGCTATAACCCTGCCATACTGTAGAGATTGACGCCTTCGGCGTCAGAGTTCTCTAAAAGAGCAAACTTGTTTGTGCATTTTAAAATTTTACTGTAAATTTTTAACCCATTTGATTAAGCAATCTAACAATAGAAGAGTTTTATGAGCAACAGCACCCATAGAAGGATTGATCAATAAAAAGGAGCAACTTAAAAATAATTACAAAATTAGTTGAAAAGCACGAAGGCAAAAACTTTCATAAATACAAAATCCACATGCGACTCAAACAATAAAAACAATTTTGGCGCAAAAATTCATTATGTTTAAATGAAACTAAGATTATGCATACAAATTAAATATTTATTTCTAAAAAAACATTTCATAACCTTTGATACATTTAGGATAGTGTCTTTTATTATCAGCACTTACCGTCTTTCCACAAAAATATAACAAATCTTCCTTGTTTGGGTTCCGATTCATCACTATTCACAATTGCAGTGCCAACCACAAAATAAGCGTTTTTATCTTCTCCAAGCGTCGTTGAAATAATACTGATTGCAAACTCATTTGGTAAAAATTGGTGAGAGTGCAGTACTGAAAAAAAAACATTATTATTGTAATGTACTATCATCAAAATCCTAAGTGAACTTATTATATTATAAAAAAAATAACGACTATTAATAGATAAATATATACCTTCAAATGTATGTTGGTCAATAATAAGTAGGCTGTGTACATCGACTTCTTGCCCACAATCATCAGCATTAAGTCCACCAGACTGAGCCAGTTTGAAAACAGAATTAGAACTTGTGCTGCAATATAAATATTTGTTAAATTTTTATGTTACAAACATAATATTATTATTAATATGATATTCATCAAGTTCATTCTGAGTTATTATTATGACAAAGAGAGAATAATCAATATTAATATTTTTTTTTCTTCTTAAATTTGGAGTCTTAATTATTTGAGTGGTTTCAATGAAAATTAAAGGAAACGTTTTTGTTTAAAAAAAAAACTTGAAAACTTTTACGTAGCATTATTGTTTAATTTAGGATGAAAAAATTGCTCATTTATTTAGAAATAGATATTTTTCATTAAATATTAAGCTTAGGGTAATTTTTAATCAGGAAAAAAACCCAAATTTTAACCATTTTATTTTATTACCACAAACAACCTGTTTTATTCAGCAGATATTTTGGTTCATTGATTTTAATTCACAGCGCTAAAGCATTCAAGAATGCAAAACTAAAAAAAATTAATATTTAGCCAAATTTTGTATTGGGAAAATATATTTAATTAATAAATATAACTACCTCGATGTGATATTTTGTGCTTGTGTACTTGCACTTCTCCTAGTAGGTGTTAATCCACTACTGTCATGAAAGTCAACACGAGATGTAATAACACCAAATGTTTGTGTTTCTTCTTGGTATGCGATCCGCCTACAAAGTTTACAAAAAAATATATTAATAAAGCTTTTAAGTATTTAAGATACAATGTAACAGATTTATACCAATTTACAATTCTTAATATACAGTCGAACCTTGTTATAATGAACATTCGCTGGTAGTGAACCTTTTTAGTGGTCCCTTCTGCACTCAATTTATTTAAGGAAAATTTGCTATAGTGAACCAACTGTTGTTTCCCTAGAGGGTTCATTATAGCGGAGTTCGACTGTAGTTACAATTTAACCAAGTTTTACTCAGAAATTTAACCTAGACTCTTAGAGAGGCAGGTTAGAGCTCTAATATTTACACAACAGGGTAAAAAAAAAAAGCCTCGAGTGAAGGATAAAAATATGTATTTCTAATCTTAGGGCAAAATTTCTTAGTAACTACAATTTAGGGCAATTAATGCTTAGTAACTACAATTTAGAATATGGTTGAATTAGGGTAAAATAAATGTATTATGAACAAATGCATAAAGAAAACTAACATAACGTCAAATCTAGGAGAATGCAAAATAATTTTAAAAAATTTAATAATTTTAATAATTTAAAAAAATTTTAAAATTATTTTAAGTTTCAAGTCTTAACTAATAATAAATAGTTTTATGCAATAAAAGCTACTTCAATGATATACAATATCAAATTTTTTTTTATTACCTTGGGGATTCTCCTAATGGCACAGTTCTAATATGTAGTTTCTGAATTTCATCAATAGTACCAATCAGCAAAGAATTATCATTTGAAAGTGCCAAGCTGAAAATGATTTATTTTTACTAAAGGCAAGGAACTTAAAAGTATTAAAATAAAATGATTAAATGAAACATTTTATAATAGTGACTAACACAAAAGAAATATATAAGATAAAGTAGAAGTTGAAATGAACAATTGTATTAAAGATAACTTTTGTAACACACTATACATAATTTATAGTTGAATTGTATATACAAGTGCAAAATACAAAAAAAAATATCTCCCCCACAAACACAAAGAACTTTAATTTTTTTAAGAAAGATAATAACTGAACATTTCAACTATAAGTTTCAAAAGTTTAAAAAAAAAAAAAAACGATATTCAACACAATCCACAAACAATTTAATTATAGTTGTCAAGTACATTAAAAGAAATTTAAATTTTAAACTGTATATACTTAATAAAAATTAGTTATACAAAGAAAAAAAATTACCTGTCAGGATATCCTTCAGAATTTAGAGGGCACATGTGAGCAACTTCTTTTAAATTAACATTGGAGAATACTAGCTTATGATTGCTCGAGTATATGACAGTAGGCCGGTCAGAACAGGCAAATACGTTTGTAGTGGCCATTGATCGAAAAGTTTTCAGAACTGTAGGTTGTGTCCCAAGAGTGACCTAAAATCAATTTACATGAGGTTAAGACAAAAAAAATCAATTGTGTTTTTCTTTAAAAATATATTGCACAGTATGCGTAAAAGTGACCTATCGCACAAATATGACTTTTCGAGTTGTAAATGCCATAATATCCAAATTTTAAATATCTAGCGATTAAAGAAAAAATTAAATCAATTGGTAGAATAGTTGTAATGCAGTAAGCGAATCGTTACTCTTTCTATAATGCAATGCAATGGAAGAAACAAACTCCAGACGATTTTTCTAAAAAACTAGTATTTTTGCGATAGGGTCTCTTTTCCGCGTACTGTGCGATATAGTCTCCTACAATTAAGATGTCCATTTCACACTTTTGTATTTTAATACTTATTTAGCCATTTAAAATCCACATAAAAGTTTGTGATCTCTTCATAAATATTTGCATAGTGTTATTCTATTTTGCCAGGATTTAGGTATTTTTGCAGATTCATAGAGTTTATTTCTAGATGTACGTTAGTGCTTTTCTCCGTCTGTATATGAATAATTAACCTTTCTGAAACATAGATGGTGCTCTTGTGGTGCAACCTATGTGATGTAACAGAAAGTATGGTTTTTTAATGGACTGGGATCTTATGGTAAATGGCAATATTTTGATTTAAGTGAAACTGAACACAAGTAAAAAATAATGCCGATGGAAGGTTTTACAAAAAATAATAATAATGTTTGAAGACTGAATTTAAAGCTATGTTTCTAAGATCTAAGAATAAAATTGAAAAAGTTTCGTTTCATCATGTTTGAAAACATTTATTTACCTTCTTTTTATCAGCAAGAGTCCATGTTTGAGGATCCAAGGTGAAATAAAATAGAGAGCCATCTCCCAAGGCACACAGCAGATAGTGAATATTTTCAAATGTGGTTGTAAGGAGTGATCGAGGAATAATCTCTGAAAAAATTAACATAGCCTTTTATTAATATCAAGAGGAAAAAGAAACTTGTACTAAAAATTAAAACGTGATTGTAAGGGAATTTATCATTCTTGGAAACAGTTCACTAAAAAGAAGTCATTATAGCATAAAGGTTTAGTACGGCCTTTCTTCCTTCACAGAAAATTAACTGTGCATAATAAAGAGATGGAAAAGCATTTACTAAAACTTTATTGTTGTCACTATTTCCCTAATATAAAGAGAGAAAACTTTTATTTTCTCAGTATGGTTGAGTTTTAATTAAGTAAAAAAAAATATTGTATTTTAGAAGCACTAACTTTTCAATTACAACATGCATAACAATGATCTTTTTACCTCCAGAAAGACTTTCCTTGTGAATTTCTTCCAAAGAGGGGAGGTTTAAAATACGAATTGAGATGTCATCCCACAGGCCTACTGCACAGATGGGTGTAGTAACTGAATTGTCTAGAGGGCTGATGTCCAAGCAGGCAATTTCATGATCAATTGTTGTGTGCCTATTAAAAGGGTTTTAGCTATATAAAAGTTAATTATGCTCTAGATAAGTTGATCTTAGTTTTTTTACTTTTAATTACCTAATATAAAATATATGGTAATAAAAGGATTGCAATGCGGTCTAAAATATAAAATGCAGATTTTGTATTTTTACCACATTTTTGAGCGTGCCAATTCTAAAAAAGTGTTTCAAATATTGGCCTGACTCTCTGTCTGCTGAACCCACTCTAAAGGTAGAACTAAAAGAGCTATGGGCGTTAAAATAAAGTTTTCAAGAAAATTTCAAGATATTGCTGAAAAACAAAAAGGGATACAAACTTCAAATTTGGTATACATGTTCCCAATACCTATCGAACATCATAATACGGTTTTCTAGAAATATTTGCATGAGCAAGGGGTAGCTACCACCAAACATTTTAGGTCTTAAAGTTATTGAAATAACTTTACAAGGTATATAATTATATCTAAATGTGTGCACTGATTTATTAAGCAATAATTAAAAGTTGTATAGTGTTAAACACCTCGTTTTTTTTTTAAATAGCATTTAGAGATTAAGTAAAACAATTAGCATCTAACAGAGAGATAAGACAACACTATGTGCACAATATTTTCTTACCCTATTTGCCTGATTTCTTCTTCAAATATTTCAAAGTAGTATAAATCTTCTCTGATTCCACAAACAAGCTGTGACATGTTGGCCGAAACCACACAGATATTTCGGTCAGGGGGAGGCATCCATTGACTAAGAACTGCTTTAGTGGGTCGACTAATCAGTCGAATGGAAGTGGCTGTCACCTTTAAGATTAGAGAAATATATATAGTAAAAACTAATCCAGAAAACATTTTCATAATTGAAACAAATTCAATAAAAGAACATTTCATAAATGAATTATTATACAGGATGTAAAGAATTAAGGTAAAACAGGAAATAATTTAAGTATAAAGAATGTTATCAAAGTTTCTTTTAATTTCAAAGGCATTTGGTAGTTACATACTTTGAAAATAATATTTAAGGCAGTTTTATCGAGGGATGAGTACTAATTACAATTTTGTCAAATTGCAAAGAAAAATTCTATTAGTTCAAGTTCACAACATACTAAAACTAGATAAACGTTGTAGACAATTTACAGGTACTACTTGAAAGTTTTAGAGGCAAAGTTAATATAAAAGGCAGAAAAATATTAATTTCAGTTCTCCTCAAAACTGCTGAATATTAGTTGCCTAGATAGTAGTCAGTCCATCATATTACTTACACATGCACAAGTATGGTGCAATAAGTAGATGAGAAATTATGCAATCAAATTTTGTATTAAGCATATTTTATTAATCTAATTTAAGCTTTCGCTGATGTACGTTTAAAGTCAATTTTACCTTAAAATTAAATATTATTTTGAAACTTCTAAACAGGTTTAAGTTTAGTTTTAATTACAAGTTAACCAATATAGGTTGGTTAAAATTACTATTTATGAAATCACTCTAAACATACCTGCACAATTTGGTCATAACGAACATTAGCACAATAAAACGTTTGCTGACTAACATCAAATCCAGCAACATTAGTTTCTTCAACCTCTTCTCCATTTAATGTTAAAACTCTAAATGAAAATAAATTGAGATTTAATACTTCACTCATCAGGTTAAGCACAATAAAGTGTTTAGCAAAAATTATTAAAAAAATTTTTTAGTCAACTAATTTCCAGTTACCAGTGATAGTAATTGAGAGTTTGGTAAAAAATATTTTTCCAATATTGATATAAAAATTAGTTATTTCAAAACAAGTTCGCTAAGAACTAATGCTTACATAACAAACAGTTTGCCTAATATAGTAGCACAATTTTTATATTTAACTAAAATTTAATATTAGAAATAGGAACACCATAATTTCAGTTAGAAATACAGTCTTACCTTGTTTGTCCCACAAACGACAAAATAAGTGTGTCATCAAACTCTTTGGAATCCATCTTTAGCGGCCACATGCCTTTCACACCGGGAAGGTCAATACTTGCATGTTCATGAATGCCAATACCGTTTCGGATAATACGTAGTGAACCTTCTTTTGAATTTCCAGAACAAGTAACAAGCTAAAACAACAAACCAACGCAACTTAAGACAGGCCAGTAAGTCATTACAATAAAGTCATTCGTTTACTATGAATGTGAAAGGTGCAGTTGCAAAACTCCTGTTCTCCAACCAAAGCATAGGGTGTTGGTCATTGTCGACGCCAAAAAACATACAGAAACATGTGAAAATCGCCATTAAACATACAGAACCATATATCTAAGTTATACTTAGGAGAATGTGAGTTTGGCAACTACACCTTTCAAATATACTTTATTAGTTGATATGAAATAAATAAACTTAATCACATAGAATTTGAATAAAAAGTGTTCCTTTAATTTGCCTTTGCTCTAACAAACTGTGTTAAATATGAAACATTTATTTCTTAAGTAGTTAACTACAGTAGGCTTTTGAAGCAACCGTTGTATTTAAAAGTTTTAAATCAAATATATAATATCAGAAAAATTCAACTACATTACACACAACCAATAAAAACTAACTTGTCAATTTCAATGTGCACTTTACCTTAAAATATATATAAATAAGTTAAAGTAAAGGGTTCGGTAAAAATTTAAAAACATTATATTAACTAATGTTATAAAAGAAAAGCAAGACAAAAAAAAGTATTATGTTTTCTTAATATACTTTGATATTTGGAATTAAGCTCACCTGACCCTGGCCTTGACGCTCTAAATCCACAACACACATATCAATGATGGGCCCTAAATTTGTGAAAGTCTCTATGACTTCAGCAAAAGAACCGTTTTCGTTGGCTTGAACACTGAGCTTGATTAACTGGGCATCTCCCAATCTGGACCCAACAAAAATGACACCATTGTCTAAGTAAGTCAAACACTCAGGAATTGTGATCTGAAATATTTAATTGGAAATATTAATAAAAAATAACTATGGAATATAATTATAAGTTCGACAGCTAAATTTAAAATAATTACAAATTTTTTTTTCTATCAAAATACAGCACAACTCGTAAGTTTTAAAAAAAAAAAAATTACTTTAGAATGCAATTATCTAGAAGCTGATTACTTACAATATCTTTTCTATAAAAATGTATGAACAAAACACACAAAAAATATTTAAAAAACATCAAAATATCCTCCCGAGATCCAAGCAAAATCCTACGCATATATTTTTCATATATAAACACATTTTCAAACAAATTTATGTTAAAAAGTATGTTTTGTAAGTAGTTTTGAAAACAAATTACTGATTAATACTTTATGAAATTGGAGGTTATAAGTCCTATTGCTATGCATATTTTATGGTACTATGAATGCAAAAACAAACTGTATTAGTTTTCTGTAATTAACAGTTCTTTCTAGCAGTCCACATACTAATATTATATTTTTAATGCAAAATGACTTTAAAATTTACTACTGAAAAAAACTTAGTTTTTTTCACAATAACTTGAAAATCATTTTCCCTTGTACAACTATATTTTTTACAGAAATAAAATTACTCATGTCTGTAATCAAAGGTGAAAGGGATTTTCAGATATTCTTTTAAACAAACCATTTATGTGATTAAAAGATTAAAATAAATTGTGTAGTTACAGGAACGTAAAACAAAACATCTATTTAAATGCATGTCAGGTCGCAGGACATGGAGGACAATGGAGGAAAAAGTAAAGAAATAGTAAAAAAAAATCCCTAATATTTATCGGAATGTGCGATAAATCATGGACATTCTGTATTCTTTGTTTGGCGGAATCAACTTCACACTAGAGCTTCATACAGGCTAATGGGAACAGGCCTTGTAACTGGGCATTCTGTATATTATAACCTGTGTATATAACTGAAGGATCCAAAAAACAATACCAAATTAGATAAAATACATACAGGTAACAAAAATATGAAAGTACCTCTCCCAGAAATTCAAATTTAAGATCTCGAACCACAACCCTTCCATCCATTTTCTCTTCCTTTTCAAGTACCAGCATAAATAATCTTCCACACATGTTGGCTAGCAAGTACCTTGAATCATCTACCTTGCAGTAACAGTTGATCACACTTTGCTGATAAGATAGTTAAAAAAAATGTTAGAAATATCTTTGAAGATATTTAAAACAAATTAATTTAATATTTAAAATAATATCTGAGTGAATGAAGAGCTTAGTGGAAGAAAATGCTGACATTTTTGAAAAAAAAATTGAGATTTTTGTGTTAATGAGCATGTTATTCCCTCCTTTAATGTGTGTGTGATAACAAGATTCCCCCTTTTCATTAACTTAAGTATAATTTGTGCCTTTTGTAAGTGCTGTTTTTAACACATCTAAGTGCAAACAAAAAACTTTAAAGCTCATTTTCACCTTTTTGTCACTTAGCAAGTTCTTCCACTAAGCTCTTCAATTGTCTATAGATAAAAGTTAAGAGGAAATCCAGTTTTTTTTAAATCCTACCTTGATGAGAGCTGGAGCAATGGCAATATGCTTTTCACCATGATAGTAAGTGATGGATTCCTGACCAATAACAACTGCACCACATAATGGTTCAGGCACTGCAATTGAATAGGTAAGTTTTTAATTCAGTGCAAGTGGGTCCAATTTTTTATTAACTAATTTTTATCAGGGATTGGAGTAACGCGTTACTTGTAACAGTTACTTTTTTAGGTAACGCCGTTAGATTTTTCAGAAAGTAACTGTAACTTAGTTACTTTTAGCGGTAACGAAAAATTTCGTTACTTTTCCGTTATTTTCCTAAGGCTTCTGATACTTATTTTGAAATTCCACTCCTAAAAAAAGGGAACATTTCGGATTCCCGAAATACGAGCTTTTCTTGGGAAGGAAAAAGCAAAATAGCATTATCCACTGGCGAGGCTGCAGCTTTCAGCCAGAATTGTTAAAGTACAAATGTTTCTCTTTGTTTACCTTTCTAAATATCACATTATAAGTCCCGTAATTACAGGCATCTACCGAAAAGGAGGGGTTTGAAATAAATCACTTTGACTGCTAAACAGGTTGTACCCCTAAGTGCAAACCCCTTTGTGTTGCTTGTGTTGGCCTGAATGGGTTCTACAACAATGACCAACAACAAAGTCTTTCCCCTTGAAGTAGGGATGGGGGGGGGAGGTCACATTCATTTTTAAACTACCTTTCAGACCTATTTCTGTCAGTATCCGCACGAGAGTTTGCTGATGGACCTGTTGTCGGCTGATTATTAGCATAAAGGATTAAAATGAAATATTTTTTTTATTAATTATAATTTCAGTATTTTGTTTGTGCTTATGTTTCGTTAATTGTGGTTCTCTTTGAAAAATGGTAAAATGGCTAAATTTCAATTTTTCTTATAAATTGAAATGTCAAAAAGTAACTGTGAATCGTTACTTTTCGTATTAAGTAACTGTAACACGTTACTTTTCTTATTAAGTAACTGTAACAGAGTTACTATTATAAGCATTAAAATTAATTTAAAGTTAAACAGAAATAGTTACACTTAAGAAAATTCGATATATTTAAGGATTTGACAAAAAATTTAAGATGAAATAATGTCCATTGTTATACATTTAATCAATAATCATACACTATACATGGGCATGAAAAGTTATAATTATTTACTTGTAATTTTAGTTAGATGAAAAAAAAAATTAAAAAGAAAATATTTTACAAGCATGCACAGTTACTTTTAAATTCCACATATCTGCTGACTACATAAAATTAATAAATTCTATTGAAAGAAAAAACTAAAATAGAGTATTTACTGCATTCTTATAACTTATTTATTACCAGCAATTAAAGTAGTGGCTTCTATTTCTACATTGTTCTGCTGCCAGGGGCCTTTTGTAAACTCCTTGTCTTTCAATGAAATTTCATAGGTTGCCACATGACGAGCTTGGGCATCCTGATATACCATGACCATAGTAGGTACTGAACAACCATGTAAGAACTGCATATCATGGACATGCAATTCTTCCATCCTGAAAAATGGTATAATAATACAGTTAATTGAAAGAATACATTGTAAGAACTTATTATTTTCGATTACCTAATAAAAAAACATAAGGCAATGAAAGCATTGTATAATGTTGGAAATCTGAAATGGATATTTGGTGTTTTCTACACATTTTGGAGAGTGCTTATTCTAAAAAAGTGGTTTTTGAACATATGTCTGTCTGAACCCAATCTACAACTAATTAAGTTGCAGACAGCAAATTTTTGATACACGAGTTCCTAGTACCTGTCATAATAAGGTTGTCAAGAAATTTGTGCATGCTCAAAGGGTTGCTGCCATAGAACTTTTTTGATTTTAAAGGTATCAAAATTATTTTATAGGGTAGATAATTGCCTTAAATGTGTATTGATTTGTTAGGTGGTAATTGAAAGTCATGGAGTTTTAGACATCCCTAGTTTTTTTGGTTTCACATTCCAGATATATTGACAGGAGACAGAAGATAAAAGGCAAACAGTAAAGGCAATGTTTCCAACATAAGGCTTTATTTTTTTGGTAAAAGAGTATTAGATACTATAAAACAATACATTAAGTTCACAAAAAGGCATACAAATATTTTAGCAAGAAATATACCATTGAGTAAGGCCATATGATAAAGATTTTTTAGTACAGCTGAAGTAGATTAGAAAAATTATTTCATCATCAAAATACTGCCTGGTCATCTCATGAATATGCACATAAAAATTAAATTTACAAACCTTATATTAAATGCCTTTAGCTCCTTCATATTTTTATCTAATGGAATCACTTTGAAGAGCCCATCATACAATCGTAACCCAATAACCTTGCATTTTGGGTCGATTATACCAATACTTCCAGTTTCCGAAGGTCTAGCAATGGCATCCTGCAAGAAAACAAAAGGTGAAAATGATTAGCTGTCCGAAAGATACAGATATGTATATTGATTACACATAATTTTAAAAAAAATTCATGAATTTTATTAAATTAAAAAAAAATCAAGATTACTCTTTTTAAATCCTTTAATGCAGTTAGTGTATTAAATATAAATCAAGTGCTAGAGTGTATTATATAAGTCATCAGATTAGTAAGTTAAGAATAGCTGTATTAAGAGCGGTTAATACAAGAGCATATACTCTTTAGCATAAAGTATAGCTAGTTTGTTAAACTGAGTAGGGATTTTAAATTTGAAAGGTTTTGCAATGTAAAAGACAAAAATGGGTTTGCTATAAAAACAACCCATTTTACAGAGTAGAAAACTTTGCCAGATCAAACTTTTCATAACAAGCAGTTACTCATAAAATTTCCTTTGTCCCAGCATTGTAAAAAAATTCAGTTACTATATTCGGTCCAGTAATCAATGCAGAGGATTATAGGTAAGATACATTTTAAAATGTAAAATTTTTTACTAAACTTGAAATAAAAACTGTAAACATACCGAAACATTTCCATGTGCTCGAGTGATAATGTCAAGGTTTTCTCCTTCAGACACACATTCCAAAATCGCTGCATTATATTTGTGTGTCAGAATGAATAATAAATCTTTTGACTCTTCCTATAAAAACAAGTTTTACATTTTATTAGTAAGAAATAACTTAAGAATAAAGAATAAACAAATGTAATAAACGAAAAGGATAAAAATAACATAAAGCCATGGTACACTTTATAAAAGCTACTTTTTCAATACATACACAGTGTAGACTACAGTAGTTTATTTAATATATGTTAGAATACAATACATGAATACAAATATAAGTTGTCAATCAATAATTTTCTTGAAAATGAAGTTGTATCCCATCACTCAACCAAATTAAATATAGAAAAGGGATCAGATTTACTGTACAGTCACACTTGCTGCGATTTTTTCAAATTTGGCATTAAATAATTTGTTATGGTAACCATTCTCCAAGTAGGAGCAATTAGCAGGGTTCAAACTCTACCTATGATAGTGAAATTCAGGAGTGCAGCAAAATAAATTTAGGAGGTAACAGGGAATAAAATGAATATGTTTGTTTATTATCGTATTAGTCGTGACTTCACTGCACTTCAAATGATGAAACAGAAGAAAAAAAAGTCTTCCAAAGAGCTGTGCAGTGCATTATGGAACAGTAACTATACCACAATGTCCGAATTCTATTTTTCTACTGTGCATGCACAGTGGACTTATTCCAAATTAAATAGGGTAAACGTAGAAAAACTATTGTGTCGTCAAATTTTTCAGGAGAGGGTAAAAAAATATCAGAAGTTGAGACACAAATTTCAGGAGTTATAAGGGCCTTTAGAAAAAAATAATAAAATTCTGGAGTTTTTCCGGAATTTCAGGAAGCGTACAAACCCTGAATTAGGAAAAGATGTTTTTTTTCGTTATTTACGATTTTGGGGATTTTTATCCATTTTCTTACCCAGTCAACTTTTTCAATCATTTTTTTTCTTTAAATCATGGTTGCCAAAATACCGACTTTTGGCGAGATTTTGGAAAATTCATCAAAGGTGACTATACAGTAAATTTTTATCGTAGAAAAGCATGTATTTATTAGGTATTTAAAAGATAAAACATACCGGAGGTCGGAAGAGTTTCATCACAGTAACACGTCCATAAATTCCAACCTCTTTAATTATTTTCAAACCTTCTGGACTAATGTTGTGGATTTCTAGCCTTGTGCTCTTGGTAAGAATTAAATTCAAATCTTTACTAGAAGTGAAATGCCCTGGAAATTGTTTAAATTTATAGTTATTTGTGAAAAACAAGCATCGGCATCAAGCAAAATAATTTCACAAAACACTTTTCCAGTATAGTTGAAATTTATCTAAAATATAGATCTTCAATATTATTTGTTGATGTGAAACCTTTTTTCCTGTATAGAAAATGTTTTCTGGTCTCACAGCTTTAAAATAATGCTAAAAAATTTGCCTAAAAATAATTTGGAAAGAATATTGAAATTCAGTAAAACCTCAAAAATATTTCCATGAAAGCTAGTTTTTCTTTAAAATGAGAGTTGTGTTTCCCGGAATGGATAAATTTTAATATCCATTTAAATGGATTTTGAATAATTGCAACCAAAACTGAAGTCAAAAACATTCAAGGACCAATTTTGTCCAAATACACATTGTAATATAAAGCAAGTGTTGAAACAAACTTTATATTTTCTAAAATAACATTCTATTGACAAAAAAAATTAAAAGTACCAAATGTGGACAAATTTTTTATATTAAATAAAGTTGAAAACAAATATAAATAAAAAGAAATCTAATGAACGTTTACTGTATTTGTTAGATCAATATTGTTTTAGTTCATTTTTTTTAAAAGTTAATACTTTTAAATTGCTAAAACACTGCATGGTATATTGACACCAGCTATGAATTTAATTACATCATAATGAAATATTTATTCGAAGGTAGTTTAAAACAGAAATACAAAAGAAATCAAATAGAATGAGAGGCATGAGGTTACAAAGTGAGACATCTTGAATGGCACACTAGGAAAGTTAATTGAGATAAAAAAAATAATTTTTTGAATGAAATCTATATGTTTTTCTCATGTGATCGAATCGCATAATTTATATTTTAATTTGTGAAAGTGATTGTTTTTAAAACCTAGAAAATAATATTTACCAGTTACACATGCTCCTACACCAGTAGGTTTATGAGCAGTAACTACGTAATTAAAGGACATTTTGCCTTAAATGTAATATTCTTAATATATTGAATTTATTTTCTAATAAACATTCAAATTTATTAAGTGAGCAGAAAATTAACAGGAGTAGTTTTATGCGCAAAGATTTACCGCCGAGGCGCCGACATGATAATAAATAAACAAACATAAACAGTTCTGTATCGGCTTGCGGTTTCGAGATTTTTTTTTAACGTTGTAAATGCATTTTAAACATCAAATGTTCTGCAAAATTATTAATAGCATTAAATTATATAGCACAATGAAAGTCGTGTCTAAAAAGATTTTAAGCAGTTTATTCAATAAATATTGTTTTTCCCAGCCGATTCACAATCTAGTGCGAGTCAATTTATCTTTTTATTCAACCAACTACCTTTTATTCGCGAACTGAACTGACTGTATTTGAGAAACTTCTTGGTTCGTGTAAATCGTGTATTTTCTATTTTGATTTTTGAAGTTGAAGCTATGATATTTTCTGTATTTTCGATTTAAAATATTGGTAATTAATATCAATAATTCTGATAATTTGTATAACATTCATGCATACTTATTATAATTTTTAATAAGGTGAAACCGCAAAATGTCAAGAAGTATAGATATCCCTTTGAGGGATTACGAAGAGGTAAAAATACTTAAACTTATGTTTTACTTTGAAATCTTCTTAAAATTTTGTTAGTTTCATTGAACATTAACAAACTAAATTGGAAGAAATTATCAATCATTTTTTTCAATTTAAATTACATTAAAAATTTATTTAAAAATTCATATTCACACTTTGAAATTTAGTTGATGCAGAAGTCACAACTGTAATTCCTCTCAATTCTACGGAGCAGCTATGATATAATGGCCGGTCTCTATTTGGCAATTTGAGTTACATTGCCAATCAACGAAAATGCCCAAGTGTTTTAACATTCCACTTCATATTTCATGCATACCAACATTAAATTTTCAAACTCGCCAAAAGTCGCCAATGAACAGACCGGTCATTATATCATTGCTGTACCGTTGGTTAAGTGTGTTGCAGCGCTACACTACTTTGCATAAAAATTACCTGAATCTTATAAAGAAGTTTTCAGTCTTAATTTTTGTCAATGTTTTTTTTTCAAAGATTAAAAATGGCATGTACTATTAATTGGATAGTACCGCAAATTTTGGTTTTTAGTTCAAACCCGTTGGAGCCATGTTTGGTATTTTTCCATTAAGCAAGCAACACTGATTTAAAATCACAAATTGATAAGGTGCCCAAAATTGCATCCTCATCATCTGAGTGAACTACATAATATTGGTATCATTTATATAGCAGCCCCAATCCCATGCGACATCTGTATTTAGACAAGGGATGTTTTTATGAATACCTGAATGAACTGCTACTACTGAACTAATGAATGATTCCAGACCCCAAATACAGGATTATGGCATATTTAATAGGGAGCTATTAAATATGCCATAATCCTGTATTTGGGGCCTGAATGTTTTATAAAGTAATTAATGTGGCAAGTTAACCCATTTTTTAAGTAATGATGTAAAACATGAATATTACCTCATTAAAATGATTACGCAAAAAGGTCTAGTTCCGTTCCTGTTTCTTGGGCTGTGTCATATTTACCAGAAAGGTGTTCATTAATAAAGGAACAAATGTTTGACCTTTTCGGCTTTTTATGCAACCAGTGTTCTACAACATAGCAATATTTTTCTTTAGGTAATTGAAATTAAGACTGACCAGTTGCCTGATGGAGATGAAGTACTTGGCATTCTTCGGCAAGAAAATGCTACACTTAATATTTGGGTTCAAATGGCTGTAAGTATATAATTTCAATTATGCTATCACAGTAAATACTTAATTAATCAAACAAGACCTGTGCTGTTACATGTTAATCAAGGCTCAATTGATGGAACTTTTTAGCCGATAATTTAACGATAATCGAATTCTTAATTCGGCTGATGGACAGATTATTTTTTCTTTCTATTAGTCGATTGCCTGAAGCGGATGGAAACTAGGAGTGTGAAACACTTCAAGACTTTCAATTACCACTGAATAATAGGTGTTTGATGCACTAATTAGGTCTCCGTGCAATTTTTTAAAGAAACTTTATAGTTATGTCTGACCAGTAATAGGAACTCTTAATGCATCAGTAGGCAGCTTGTTCCATACCAGACCTTTCCATGCCCCACACCCACAAAACTAATTTAAAACTATTTTTTCATGCTAATAAAAAATTAATTTAGTTTAAGTATGTTTCGAATTCGACCTTGGAACAGCTCTAGTATTATACACTGTCTGACATGTTAGTTGGATTTGCAATGTTATATTAGTGACTTTTAACTCTATGGTTGGTGTGAGTGAAATAATTCGTTGAAAACTATAGGAAAAAGGTTTGCGAGAATAAAAAATGTTTGCTATTAGTCTATAAATTGGATTGTTCGAATTTGCTGTAAGAAGAAATATTTTTTTCTAATGCCTTTGCAAGTTTGACAACCTTGTTAAGCATCGGTCCTTATAATTGCATTTCGAATTTCCCATAAGGGTGCATCTGTGCATTTCAAAATAACATAATCGTAGATCTGTTATTTATAAATCACTAGCAAATTTATACCCGTTCTTCGCACGGATTAAAAAAATATCAAATCGTTCCAAATATGTTTACCATATAACCTGTTATAGGATCATAAACTTATGTTATTGTTTCCCCTCGTTATAAAATATAAAATCCCGTTTCATTGCCTTAAAATTCCAAAATGAAAAATAAGCTATAAAATGCACTCATAAATGTCATCACAATTCCCTCATAAATACATAAAACCTTTTAGCTCATTTGGCGCGTTTTTGGAAAAAATTTGGCAAGAAAATAGATATAGCTACAAACACACCCATTATACAGCTCTAACACAATGACCTTCAAACAATCGACCAGCTTATAAATTATTTATAAAAGAAATTGCCTATTTGGCGAATTTTAGTTAATAAGTTGGCGAGATTGGCAACGTATTTGCGAAAAAATAAAGACATAAAACACTAATAGCTCTAGTGTGATGGCCTTTATTAACCATCATAGTTCAGTAATAGCTGAACTGTACATTTATTGCTTAAATCTGCGTACATGCAGTCAACAGAAAAATCAATGAAAAAATCATCAAATAAACCCACAATAAAATCCGGGAATGAAGACTGGCGGAATTACGTCACTTGAAACATGTCAATTATTTTTCAAATAATGAGTTTAGTTTCTGAAAGTAATGGCAAAAGAATAAAATAAACATTTTGAATTTTAAATGTTTTCGTTAAATTTTTATTTAATTTTTTCAGCCGATGGCATCAGGAAAGAGAAAAAATGATCAGATTTGAGCGAAAGTGGTGTATATTTTTCAGAAAATTCGAATTTTCTCTAAAAATTGAACAAATATGAAAAAACTAAGCCTCAGGTGCACACGTTAATATTAAAGGGAATCCATCTTAAAAATTTCGAATTTCTGAGGGCAGTATAAGTAGGTCTTTTACGATCCGATGACAGACACACAGACAGACTCTTTCTTTTATTATTATAGATTTAAACAATATTTCTTATTTAAATGCTTGATAAATATAATGATGCTTGCAGCTGGAATACTATCGGCAAGGCAAAGTTGATGACTTTGTTAAAATCCTGGATTGGTCTCGAACCCAGGCGGATATCGATTACCCCAATATGGAGAGGGACCAAATGGCAGCCCTCGACAAACTGTCTGCTTACTATGTGCAGCAGGCAAACAAGGAAAAGGACAGAGAGAAGAAAAGAGACCTTTTTACTAAGGCGACTCTTCTCTTTTCAACAGCAGACAAGATTATCATGTATGATTTGGTAAGGGAATATTTACTTGTATTACCTATTTTTACAAAAAATTCTTGCTTTTTTGCTCATTAATTTTTTTAAGTCATTGATATTTTTGATCGCATTATTGTCTTCCTTATCCTTGTTATATGAATACTGAATCTTGTCAAAAGACTAAAATGTTTCATTTGAAATATTATTTTTATTAGAATTTTTCATTAACATATTTTATGGTTTTTTGCTTTAATTTAGTAACATGTCATACATTTTTTTTTTTGTCATATTATGTATTTTAAGCCTGAAATATCTCTTTCAAGGATCACTTATTGGGACGAGCTTACTTCTGCTTGCTGGAAGGTGATAAAATGGACCAAGCAGATGCTCAGTTTAACTTTGTATTGAATCAGGTATGTTCATTTGAGCCTGTAATGATTAACCCCTTCGCTACCAGGCCAGTTTAGAGACCTCGTTTCAATAACGCCTCTAATTGAGTTTGACCTTGACAGGGATTTCACCCTTTGAACGATGTATTTCTTTCAAAGGATTACTGGTATATGTGCTTGATATAGCAGTGGATGCAGGGTAGCGAAGGGGTTAAGCTTAAACTGATGTATTTGCCCAACAACATGTATTGCTTAAAAAGTGTTTTTTTTTCTAAAAATCATTCTACCTGTCTTTCCCAGTCCCTCAATAACATTCCTTCTTTGCTGGGAAAAGCCTGTATTGCTTTTAACAAGAAAGATTACCGTGGTGCTCTGTCACTGTACAAGAAAGCCCTACGAACCAATCCCAAATGTCCAGCTGAAGTGCGACTAGGCATGGGCCATTGTTTTTATAAAATGGGCAAACTTGACAAAGCAAGGTATTTTATCCTAGATTTCTTTTGAATTTATGTACATGCTAAATTGTTATTCATTTTAAATTGTGTATTTTTTTTTGCAAGAAATGATCGTAATTAGATTTTGGTTTGATTGTAATTGTTTTAGTATTTTAAAAATGTATTGGAGAGGAGGACATACTTTGTCATCACTTTTTGTATTTTTATTTATTAGTTTTTTTAAATAACTTTTCAGTAGAGTTCTATACATCATAAGTTAGCTAACTGTATTAGCTTATGTCTACCTTCTGCTTACATTAGTTAAAAAATATATTAACAATTATCCAATGTGTCCCCTTCTCCCCTACTAGCTAAAGTATTTATCTCTGCTTGGATGGAAAAGGTCTATATCTTTAATTATTATATTTTTAGCCTTGCTATGACCCTTGTTTTTTTTTATGTCACTGTTTTTATTGCAATTTGTCCTGTTAGAAATTAATCCCTAAGCATTTGTTAAATAAGAATTGTATCTTCCTCTTAATATATTTTAAGAAAAAAATCTTTAAATAGTATTTTTGGTTTTAACAATAATAATCTCTATTACTGATTAAGCTTAGTAACAAAAATTTATACAAGATCTAGAATTATAATTTAGAAGATTTCCCTAATACTTGAAAATTTTACTAAGATTTTCAAATTGTTAAAAATTATTGAAAAAAATATTTTCTGTATTTACTTTCAGACTTGCTTTTGAAAGGGCATTGAGCTTAGATGCTCAATGTGTTGGGGCCTTAGTGGGTTTAGCTGTCTTAGAATTAAATAACAAAACACCAGATGCCATTCGAAATGGTGTACAGATGCTTTCTAAAGCTTACACAATTGATTCATCTAATCCTATGGTTTTGAACCATTTAGCTAATCATTTCTTTTTCAAAAAGGTAGGTTGTATCTTTTAATTGAAAACTTTATTTAAGTAATGTGTTCTATTTTATTTTGGAACCTGTATTCATTTTCCCCCCTGTAGTAGTTAATTTCCATGTCGTTAAAGAAATGTTAAAAGTAAAGAATCGGTATCTGGAGGATTGAAGTTTTCATTATATATCTTCTCAATTTGCAATATGTTGATTCTTTAATTTGTACTTTCTTGATACACTTACCTTAAAAATAGTCATTTTTTATGTTTTGGAATATTTGATAGTTCTGTAATTGTGAGAAGGTAAGCGGTTTCAATGTCATAAAAAAAATCCAGATATGAATGTCATACTATGGGAAAAAAGCAGTGGGATTCTTTAGCTGCTGGAGACGCATATCAGATCCACATGGGACGATCATGATATAATGACTCAAATAGCTGTGTGCAAGTTTTTGAATATAAGTGAATAAATTCCTAACTGATGAATAAAAGGGAACAATCATATTTAACCTGAGTGATATTCAAAATCCTTATCAAACCATCCAAGAAGTTTTGAATTTGAAGATATTTTTAAATTTGTTATGTTAAGCTTGAATCTGAACTAAATTATATATTTTTCTTACAGGATTACAGCAAAGTTCAACATTTAGCTTTACATGCCTTCCACAATACTGAAAATGAAGCCATGAGAGCAGAAAGCTGTTACCAACTTGCAAGAGCATTCCATATCCAAAATGAGTATGATCAAGCTTTTCAGTATTACTACCAAGCCACACAATTTGCATCTGCTTCTTTTGTGTTGCCCCAGTATGGCTTGGGTCAGATGTATATTCATAGAGGAGACATGGAGAATGTAAGACACTTTTTTTTATTAAAACTTATTTTGATTATATAGTATAAGCTTGTTATTAAAAAATATATATTTGACGTAGCCCTTATTTAAGGTGAAATTTTCTGCTTACATTGTACATAATTATGTAGTTTCAGTTATTCTAAACTTTTTGAAAGGTTACAAATTTATGTTTCCTTGTTTTAAGATTTTAATTTTATTAAAATACTAACTTTCATTTATATTAGGCTGCTCAGTGCTTTGAAAAGGTACTAAAAGCACAACCTGGGAATTATGAAACCATGAAAATTCTGGGTTCTCTTTATGCACACAGCCCAAATCAAGCCAAGAGAGATCAAGCTAAGGTATGTTTTTTATTGCATTTATTTTATTTGATCCTTGACTGTTAAGGTCTTCAACTTTCAAGTGCTTAATTCAAAACTAACCCTATCTGCAAAAAAGCAATCTGAAAAGTTTTAACTGTTCAGGAAATTTTTACAGCTATTGATATAATCTATATTCAGTTTTACATTGCAAACTACTTGCTAAAAAATTCTTGCACTTACTGACAAAAATTCCAAAAATTACTAAATTTTTTTTAATGAGCAATAAGCTCAAATTAGTGTGATAAATAGTACAAATTTAACATTGGCCACGATGGAATGACTTGAAATTTAATGTAATGTTGGAATACTTTTAATGTCATTAAAAATCTGTTACAAATCAAGTTTACTGACCCACAAACTTTTTTTTATTTTTTCCAAGGCTCTACTGAAAAAAGTAACTGAGCAGTTTGACGATGATGTTGAGGCATGGATTGAATTAGCCCAAATCTTAGAACAATCTGATATTCAAGGGGCCTTATCAGCTTACGGTACTGCTACTTCCATTCTTAAAGACCAAGTAGGAGCTGATGTGCCTCCAGAAATTCTGAATAATGTTGCTGCCCTTCACTATAGACTTGGAAACTTACAGGATGCAAAGGTTTGTTTCCTACTGGTGTTGATTAAAAAACTGTATTATTTAAGATCTGTAAAATCAATGAATTTATTGCATTTTTAATTTATTACCCTTCTGTCGCATAAAAAAGCAACTTCATTCTGGGGGGCATATTTCATGTGTTACAACATATAACATATTTCAACACATAACTATCAGCATATTTCTTGGGGAAGTTTTTTTTTATTGAAACCTGATTATAATTTATGAATTGTATATTAAACTGTATGTAATGTCATTTTGGTTGTTCGTTAATCAACATTTTTACTTAACATACCTTTGTTATAGTTACGTAAATAGTTCGAGACCATAACTACCCTAAAAAAATCTGTCACCACTGAAGATAGGTTTTTGGTTATTTTAGAGTTTATTTAAAGTACATTTTTCAAATCTTTAACAAGATAACTTATGTTTCAGAAATTTTATGAAGCATCTTTGCAGCGTTCAACTACTGATTCTGAGCATGATGAACATTACTATAGTGCAATTTCAGTTACAACAAACTATAATCTTGCTAGATTGTATGAATCATTTAGCATGTTTGATAAAGCTGAGCGAGCTTTCAAAACTATTTTAAGAGAGCATCCTAACTATGTAGATTGTAAGTGTGAATTTTCTTTCAAAAGTAACTTATATTTTGATTACTAGTTATTATTACTGTATTACTATCTTTAGATTACTTTATGCTGGTTAAGTTTGCAATTTTTTACAGACCGCAAAGCATATTTTAAAGGCCTTAAAAATTTATCAAAGTACAAGAGTTTCGTAAATGACATTAAATTTTTATTCAATCCAAAAATCTGCCCCATTTTATCCAAAAAGTCTTGTTAAAAATTAAAAAATTGTTACTTTTAAATTGCTCTGTTGCTTAAAAAATAATGTAATATTTTTCTTAAATTTATATCCTGTTAATTTTTGTTACTAAACCATTTCATGGAATTACACTAACTTACGAACAAAATAATAAAAACTAAGATTTGTGAACATAAGTACTTCAAAGATATTAGTTTATCTTTTGCCTAAAGAGTCTAAAAGTAACATAAAGATACCCCCTTTTTAAAGAAAAAAAATTATAGTGGGATAAATAAAATTTAAGAATACTATTTGTATTTCTGTTTTAAAAATTTTGCTACATTTTTTACATTATATCTAAACAAATTTAATAAATTTTCGGTTAAAGGCTACTTGCGATTGGGTTGTATGGCCCGTGACCGGGGACAAATTTATGAAGCTTCTGATTGGTTCAAAGAAGCCCTACAAGTTAATCAAGTAAGTTGAGTACCGTTTGAAAAAAAATTTATATAATAACTATTTGTCATTTTAATATCAAATCTAGTGATCTTTCAAAGCAATTAAATTTTTGTTAATTATCTTTAAAATGATAAATGATAATTCATTCTGTACAATTATTTTTTTTATAATTAGTTGAGTTATTGGAACAGCTGTGAGAAAGGGGCCGGTCTTATTTGATGATTTAAGATATGTGCCAAGCAACTAAAATTTTCAAATTCGGAAAATTACCATTTCAATACAACTTCATATGAATAGCAACCCTACGAAAATTTTGCATGATTGTTAAACATTACCAATAAGCTGACCTGCCGCAACATTATCATTGTATGTTAAAATATTATTGCATAGCTGGCATATATTTATTTTATAGAGGGTTTAAAGTTTGCAAACAAACCCTACCTTCCTCTGATTGGTTACCCCCAAAAACTACCAAGTTAACTTCCGGTTGTGACACCGGAAGCTCGTTTTCGTCGCTAGCTTCAATGTTGATTTTCTCCTCATGCCGTAGCGCGATGTTGAAAAATTCAATTCCCCCCCCTCCCCCCAAACATAATTGGAATCAATTGTATTTTTATAATATGTTATTTGACTCAAAAAGTTTACAATTTGAGAAAATCATTTCTATTTTTAATATGTTTGCTTTTATATTTAGAAACTTAAATTATTTACATGACCTAACTTAACGTTTGTGCGATTAAAAAAACAATTTAGTTCTTCTTCAAATATAAAAGTAATTACTCCCAATTGCAGATTGTGTTTTATTATTTAGATAGAAGACTGTTTTTATGATAATCTCTGCCATAATGACATTGTTATTTTTTGTTTATTATCAAAACTAAATAAATACTAATAATACAAGTTTTTGACAATTTATTACTATATATGTATATTTATTTACTAATATATAGTGCACGTCGATAACGTGTGTATGTATATTTATTTATTAATATATAGTGCACGTCGATAACGTGTTTGTAAAAAATAATACAAACATGATAAGACTATTTATGAATGATATTCAATTTTTGGATTGTCATTTTAATCAATTGTAAGATTATATAGCCCGTTAGACTCTTACATAGTTTAAATAATTTGAAGAATTGTGCTTTTTTGGCAAAAATTTGTAGTATTTTAATTCATAACTCTAAAGTCTTCTTATTAATTAAAATTATTGATCGTAATTACGATTCTTATTATTTTTAATTTGATGGTAAAGTCGGTTGCATTTCTGTTTAAAATTCTATTTGATGCTAATCAATGTTTAAAATAGTCAACAACAGCTTAGATCATTAAAATCAAGTGTTCAATATTACGAACTCGGAAGCTGCATAAAGAATTTTAATCTAGGCATCCGATTCAATGCTTCCACGTTCATTAAAAACATTGCCAAAATTGTTGCACATTGGTTGGTACAACACAATAATTGCTGGATATACTGTATTGTACAGTATATTTATTTTCCAGAATATATTGTATAGTTTATTCGTTTTTATACATTCTCGAACACACCGCAAAGCGATAGCGCTGTTTAAAACATCAACAAACCCGTGAACCGGAATATTTCTAGGTAGGTTGGACAGACTTCCGAGTAACAGCGCCACCTGCGAAAGTTTGTGACATTAAACCGTCTATATGTATAATCAAATCTGTATTTTAATTGATTGATTATTTATTCTTTCCCAATGCAGACTCATCCAGACGCGTGGTCTCTCATTGGAAATCTGCATCTTGCCAAACAAGAATGGAATCCTGGTCAGAGGAAGTTTGAACGTATTTTAAACACATCTCCTAACGATACATACTCCCTGATAGCGTTTGGCAATATCTGGCTACAAACTTTGCACCAACCCAGCAGAGACAAAGAAAAGGAGAAGCGTCACCAAGATCGAGCATTGGGAACTTACAAACAAGTGTTGCGCATTGATCCAAAGAATATATGGGCAGCTAATGGAATCGGTATGCTAGCTCATCTAATAAGTGCTATGTGTATGATTAATAACTATAATTTGTACTTTTGTTTATAGTTTTATTACAATTTCACTGGTTGTTACTTGTCTGTTTTCAAATTGTAAGGGGCTTCACCCATACCTTTGTGCCACTCTATTGCGACTTTCGTTCAACCACCCAACAGTTTTACTAAAAACAGCAACAATATTTTAAGTTATTATGCACGATTTTGTTAGCTTGCATTTTCCTTAAAAATTATGTTTAGTGTATATTTTAAATGTGTATCTTTATTTTAGGTGCTGTGCTTGCTCACAAAGGCTATATAACAGAAGCTAGAGACTGCTTTGCCCAAGTACGAGAAGCTACAGCTGATTTTTGTGATGTTTGGCTTAACATAGCTCACATATATGTTGAGCAGCGACAGTATGTTGCAGCCATTCAAATGGTAATCAAATTTTTGTATTGTTATACATTCAGACTCATACATATAACACAATGAATAAATTTTACCTGCCCCAACCTGTTAAAAAAAAATTAACTCAATTTTCTCAAGCTTAACAATTTTATGTTTAAGGATAATAAGAAGGCTCTATTTTTTATACTTTTCATTAGTCCGTCTGTAGGTACGGACAAACATCTGTTTACCTGTCTGTTGATACTTATTAAGAATGTTGATACTTATATAAGAATAAGAAGCTTTCGTCATTTAGCCGTTGGAAACATTTTCAAAATGTGTCGAATTCCAAAAGTGTGTCACTGGAACGGATGCTCAAGCAATGACTCAAGCAATTTTACATAATTATTCTTTGAACTGTAAATAATTTGCAAACCATTAAGAGTATTTAATTTGGAAACAAAAACTAATGAAAGTAGCAAATTGTGGCTTTTAAAAGTTTAAACTGCAACTATATGTAACAACCTTTTGTCAGACAATTCTCTCTCCCTCCCCCCCCCCCTGTATGTATAATCAAAGGTAAAATTAGGAATTTGATTCCTGTAAAAATGCAAAAAATAACTATTTTTTAAAATGCAAAAAATTAACTTTTATTATGTTTTTATAAAATTAATTATTTTTCAGTATGAAAACTGCCTTAAAAAGTTTTTCAAACATCATAACGGTGATATATTACTGTACTTGGCAAGAGCTTATTATAGAAGTGGAAATCTTGCTGCCTGCAAACAAATGTTACTGAAGGTATGGGTTTTAGTACTTGATCAAATAATATTATTTATAAATTAAAAGTTATTCATAACATTTTTTACTGTATCATTTCTTTTCCAGGCTCGGCGTGTAGCTCCACATGATACAGTGACTTTGTACAATATTGCATTGGTACTACAAAAGTTAGCTACACAATCTCTCAAAGATGAAAAAAGTAACTTGAAAACTGTGCTGTCAGCAGTGCATGAACTTGACCTAGCCCAAAAGTATATTTCCTTTTACTGTGATAACATTTCTTTACTTAATTGCCTAAGTTTAAATAATAATTGCTAAGATAAATAATAAATGTTTTTTATGCTGTGCTTTATTTTTTTAATGCTACACTTTCCTCACAATTGTAATATTTTTTTATGACAGGTATTTCAGTTACCTTAGTATAAATGGAGACCGTTTGAAATATGATCTAGGACAAGCATCTGCAGAAGCAAGGTATTTTAACTTAGTTAAGAAACATTAAAAACAAAATTACTAGATTTAAAAAAAAGTTTATATCCTCCATTTATATGTGGCACAAGTTAAATATATCCCAATACTCCATCATAATGCTTAATGGAGATATAGGGATAATCTGATATCCAACATTCAAATATTTAGGTAGCTCAATTAAATGAAAAATTTTAAACTAACTTCTATCGATTACAATTATTTCTTTTAAAAGTTATAAATTAAAATATTTTTTTGTTGAACACATGTATGTTGCTATAAATCCTTTAAAACCCTTTGAATTTTTTTTATCATTTAAATAACCCATTTTTTATCAGAATTATCCATAAGATTATAAATTCCTGTTAACATAGCTTTCTACATTGAAATTCATTTGGCAGTTAATTCCCTTCAAATCATTAATTTATTGAATATATTTTTTATTTAATTTGATCTTCTAAAATACAGTATTTCTGCTCAATAGTACCCCATTGCAAGCGTCTCTATCTTTATTTCGGTCAGACGTTTAAGTTTTTTAATAAATTTCCCACGCTACTCGAAGTTTCTAACAGTTTTGAATCAGCTTTAATAAGTAGGTCCTAGTCTAAATAATACTAAAGGAAGCTGAAAACAGACTACAAGGAAGCTAACTTTCTAATTTTGTGTTATCTTGACAGAAACTAACCTCCATTTTTTTTTATTTGCACCCTAAAATAATCATCTGAAATTTTTCATATAATAGTTGTAAACATACCCAGATTTCAATCATTCAGGAAAATCTCAATCAAATTTCTAGGCAATGCCAGGATCTCTTAAGTCAGGCTCAGTATCATGTAGCTAGAGCAAGAAGACTTGATGCAGAGGAACGCGAATCAAGGAGAAAGCAAGAAGAAGAAAGGGAAGCTTTGAAACAGAAAATACTAGAACAACAGGTCTGCTTAGCTAATAATTTTGTGTTTGTAATATTATTTATTCTTGAGTGTTTTTAACAGGGTTGGCATGGTTTTTACCGCCCCCGGTAAATACCATGGTAAAAACCGGTATATATCGTCCTGGAAAAAATTATGTTTTTCCCACCTAGGAAAAACCTAACTTTTGAAACAATTAATTACTAAATTTTATTTAATGGGATAATTTTAATTTTGTATTTTAATAATTATTTATCATGGATTTAATATTTTTAAAAATTGACAAATCTCCCTTAATTATTTTACATCTATGGTAATGTAATAATCATGTACTTTTGTTTATTATCTAAGTGTTCCCATCTGTGTAAACATAAATAATTATTAAAATATTGTCTGTGGTAAATATTCATTAAAATATTGTATTGGATAAATAATTATTGAGTTATGTCTACTAAAGCTAGAAATAAAAACAAACAACTTTTCTTGGCTTTGGCCAACTATAGTAGGTGACTTTTTTTTGTTTGGATGAGAGGGAACAATAATAGTGAGCTTAACAAGGGAGCCCCCACCCAGACAGTGGCACAATTGCAATCACAGCCAGAATACAAAGATTAGGATGTAAACAAAAAAAGAAAAACTGATATTTTATTTTTTAAACATTTTTTTATAAAAAAGAATTTCCCAGATAAGGTATATCCCAGAAAGAAAGGTATTTCAAAAAATTTTTTAGAAAGGAAGAGGTATTTCCCAGTTATTCCCGGTATTTCCCAATTTTTCCCAGTATTTTCCAGTTTTTCCCGCTGGGATGGGAAATATTAGTTTTGGACGGGAAAACCCCAACCCTGGTTTTTAAGTGTGTAAGAAAAGTTTAGCAAAGTAACTCGTAAACTTATCCCTCATTAGTTTATTAAAATAAAATTATATTTGATTTGTAAATAATTTAACTTAATAAATGAAAATGTTAGAAAATGCTCTAAATACCTAAAGAAACCCTGCTCCTAAAAAGTCACGTTCAAAATTTGACATTAGATTGCTGATTGTACATTTTTTAATTTGCTAAATATCATTTAAATTTGATCTTACAGCAAAAAGAACAAGAAGAGCGTATGCGTCAAGAACAAGAGCTTATTTCAAAGAGACAAGAATTTGTGGAGAAAAGCAAGAGCAAGTTGCTCTTTAATGAAATTGAAGAAAAGCCTCGAAAGAAGGTATGCATGCAAACATTGAAAATTATTTCTTTCTTTTAAAACCAAACTCAGTCCTCAGAGTGTAGATCATTATGTGAGAATGTTTTTCTACAGTCATGTTCTACACTTTTTCATCTAAACAGATTTAACTATTTTTTCAGTTATGCAGTGAAATCCTGTTGAGATAAAGTGGCTTAACAGGAAATTTTGCTTAAGATGAACTGTTAGCATTTTCTCATCCTCTTAATCTTTGAATAATTGCTAAAAAAAATGCCTAATATGAATCCCTTTACATGAATCCCATATGTAAGAATTAAAACTTGTGTAGTTAATGAAATCAGTAATAAACATTTGAAAAAAATAGGAAATTGTTTTTTCCCTCGAAATTTGCAGTTTTATACATTGTTTTCAATTGTTGTTTTTATAATAAGTAAACATTAAAATCTCTTATTTTATAAAAAAAATATTTAATATTTAAAGCATTCCCTTTTTGTAAGTCAAATTTTCTAGTGCATGTTAACAAGGTTCAACAGTATTTGGTTTCTACATGAATTATTCACTAAATAATTGCAGTTGAAGTAGTTTAAGTACATTTTATTAATAACACATTATTAAAATATGGTTTTGCCGTATGTCTTTTTTTTATGTGAAAGCTTTAACAATAATCACTAAACAACTGATTCGTTCTGAGCATAAACAGTGTGGTTGCTTTGAGATTGATATTCTACTGCTTTAAATGAACATGTTTTAAAAAGTTGTTAAAAATTTAAGCTAATACTTTCCTCTATATAACGTTGATGCTCAATTCTAGGGTAAACGAGGTGATTATGTCAGCGACAGCAGCTCTGATGAAGGAGTTGATGGAGCTCCTAAAGAGAAAAAGAAGAGGAAGGAAGGAGAAGAAAGAAAAAAGAAGAAAAAGAGGTTTGTTTCTAAATGCCTTTTATCAGCTTATCTTTTACTTTTAAAAGAACATGAAGATAAAATACTATTATTTATTAAAGAAGATATTAAGTAACGTAAATGCTACAAGCATTCTAGAATAATCACAATTAAAATTGGTCAAGGAGGAAAAACAACTCATTTTCTAAATTTGTTTGGTAAAACATCCTTGAGCCTTTATTTTCATGAAATGCATAAATTATCCTTAAAATTTTCTAATTCAGAAGTAGCATATTCAGAATAATATGCAACATTCTGTCATGAACTTTTAGCAGGAATTTTTTTTTACTACTGGTCGCTATAAAAAATCTATTTTGAACAGCAATGACAAAGTAATAAAATACCCTTCTGTGCACCTTATAAATTAATGTTTAGGAAATGTACAGCAGCATATTTTGAACTATGCAAAAAGTATCCATGTTTTATGTAACAAAATCAAAAATAACTATAAATCACAATAAATTTAAGTGATGGACCAATAATAAAAAATTCTTGCATTTTTAGTAATGTTTAGTTTATAATTTATTTTGAAGACAGAATGAAACTGCTGTTGTCGAGTTTTGAGATAACTTCCTATGCAAATGTAATCATTGTCTAAACTGGTCACATGAGCAGTTTAAAAAAGAATACAATAGCAACTAAACACCAGGTGACGACTTATGTCTCATAATAAATACGTGATATATTTTGCAAAATTTTTAAATTTTAAAAAAAGTTGTAATTGCATTGCATCCAGAAGATCAATGCATGGTTTGGAGGACAATTAACAAAAGTGACATTTTGAGCATTTAAAATGATCTAGAAGTAATTCTTTGGGCTATTTCCTTGAAATTTTTTTTTCACTAGACGTGCTCCACGAGATGACCGTGAAACTGACGACGAAGGCGGGGAGGGCAAGCCCCGTAAGCGCAGGAAGGAACGAAGGTCCAAGAAGGAGAAGGTCAAGCCTACCAAGGAGGAGGGACTCTCTGCCAAACAAATGAGCAGGATTAAGTCCAAAGCCACCATCTCTTCTAGTGATGACTCGGATAGTGACAAAGAGAAATCAAAGAAGAAAAAGAGGTGAGTTGTTTTATGTGAAAATCAAAGATAAGTTTATTTGCAAATATATATATATTTTGTAACTGTATTTTACTAGTTTTAAAAAACAAATTGTTAACAAGTTATACATTTACAACAAACATTTAAAGTCCTTCAGTATTTTTTTTCTAGTATGTTTAATAGAAATTCAGAAATAGTTATGAAATCATTTAAGATTTTAAAACCTGGTTAACATAACTTGATTACCAAACACCTTTTTAGTCGTATGTTTCCCACTTATTTCAACTCTGAAATGGAATCTACATGATTCGATATACATGTACATTCTAGCATTAAATTTTTTATTTGAGTAGTTAAATTAAAAATCAAATTGACAGTAGATACTGTCAATTTGATTTTTAATTTAACTAAGAGTTTTTTTTGTTTAAGAATCTGGAATACCTGTTAAAATTGTCCAATATGTCCCAACCATAAAAGTTACGATCAGTTGCTTAGGCATTAATGTTATCATACTTCAAGCTAAGAAAGGCTAATTTGAAGACCTAAGTTTGTTTTTATATGGGAGATTTTATAGGCTGATAATAGAGGCCTATTTTTTTTATGGGATAATCCTACTCTTTAAAGAAAAGTAGAAATTGATATTTGTCATAATTTGTTACATTAAACAAATTTTCAGCCCCAGCGGTAGTGAAAGAAGTAACAGCGACAGTGAAGCTCCCAAACGACGTCGTATCGCATCTGACAGTGGTAGTGGATCCGATAATGGCCCATCCAAAAAACGCAGAGTTGTCTCGGACAGCGACAACGAATCTGGTGGCAGCCCTAAACAAAAAAGAACTAACCGCCGGGTGGCTTCTGACAGTGACAGTGGATCGGGTTCAAACAGAAATAAATCGGGAAGCGGGAGCGATTCAGCAGGCAGCACCCAAGGAAAGAAGAAGCGAAGGATTGGGTCTGATAGTGGGAGCGAGTCCGGTGGCAGTGTCAAGCCTGCCAAGAAAAGGAAGGTTGTTTCGGATTCAGATAGTAAGTGATGCACAAAAGAATTGTTTTCAGTTTTATAGTAGTTTTTTTTATGTTAATGCAATTTACACCATAATTTTTTAGTTTAATTAATGTTTAAGTTTAACATTCAGTTTTGGTAGTCAGCACAAATACTCAATAATACTAGCCCTCGGGACCGAATAATTACTTTGCTGCAGACGGTTCAGTATTTGGCTAGCATGTAAGGGATTTCCTGTATCAAAACCAGGTCGGTCTGTACTTCTTCACAGTTGTTGAAGGTAAATTAAATAAAGAAAATGCACTTTTTTGCTTAAATGTGAACTTCACCATAATAGATCTGGTGTGGGTGGCCAATTAGTTAAGTATTTTGTAAATTGTTAAATATAATTTATTTCCAAATGCATTACTAAAGTGAAATTTATCACTAAAAGTTTTGAGAAGCATCGGTTAAAAAAAATCTCTAAAATGTGTTTTTATATACATTTTTTAAAATCTGTATTATGTATATATATATTTGTTTTTGTCTAGATGATAATGCATCAAATAAAGGCTCAGAATCAGAGAAAGATGCACAGTCAGGTCAGTAGTAGTTAAGTTACTGTTTATAAATAATTTTTGTGAACAGCATTACATAAAAAAGAAGTTATGCCTCACATGGCATTGTATTGTGCCTAAGATATTACAACAACCGGTGCCTGCCAAAAGGTACCTCGAGGTGAAGACCAAGTTGCTGCGGCTTATATACTACAATATTTGTTATAATCTAGATAGCTGGCAGTAAAGTATGCCATCTAGTGTTGCATGTATAGAATTAGTGTGGTGAGCGCTGCAGTTGTTAGTAAATACTCCTAGTATGTAATTAGCTGTAGTCAGGGTTCGTATGCCTTCTGAAAAACTCCTGAATTTCATTTTTATTTTCTAAGGGCTCTTATAACTCCTGAAATTTGTGTCTCATCTCCTGATATTTCTCCCTCTCCTGAAAAAATTGACAACATGAATAATTTTTCTCCTTTCTCTGTCATTTTCCCCCGGAACTTTATCAGGATGTCTACCGGTCGAAAAAGTCATGATATTAAAGCAAAGGTCACAAAATTTTTTAAAATCGACAAAAAGGCGATTTTCCTGAATTTACATCGCTGCACTCCTGAAAAACTCCTTAGAAACTCCTGAATTTCACTATCATAGATAGAGTATGAACCCTGTGTAGTATCACTTTGCGCTCTTTTATCAGGGTTCGTACGCCTCCTGTAGACAGTAGAAAAATAGAGTTTGGACATCATGATAATAGTTTAATGTCCCAGAATGCACTCCACAACTCATAAAGATTTTTTCCCTTCGGTTTCATCATTTGAAGTGCAGTGAAGTAACTAGACTAATACAATACTAAACAAACATATTCAATTTTATTCCTCGTTACCTCTTGAAATTTATGTTTTGAGAGTATGAACCCTGTTTTATTTTCCTTTATTTTGACTATTTGTGAGTTATATCAAAGCTTGTTTTCTTCCTTTTATAGATAATGAAAAAGGAAGCGTTGCATCAGGTTCTGAAAAAGCCCAATCTGGATCTGGTAAGAATTGTTTTTACACTTGTGTATAGACAAGAAATAAAATTATTTTTTTAGTGGTTTTTGAATGTTACTACTTATTTTAAAGTATTGCTTTCCATTATATTTTTATAAAATTATATAATAAATATTAATATATGCTATCTCAAAATAAATGACGTTTTTATTTTAAAATGTGTTTTTATTTTTTTATTCAATCAAAACTGAAATTCCTGATATTTTTACAAATTAGATGAAGAAAAGGCTAAGGATTCTGGATCTGAAAAGGAAGACCAGTCCGGTAATATTGTCTACTATAATGAAATCTGAAGTTTCTTTGGTGCTAGTAATATAAATATTTATTGTATTGAAAAAAGAATTTCTAATTTTGAATAACAACTTTTTTCACAAATAAATTTAACTAATAAAATACACAATAAATTTGTGTTTGACTTTTTGAATCCCTGTAAAGTATAATTTACAGGTTTGTTTGAATTAATCCAAATAAAATTACCCTAATTAGTTTTAAATGGTTTTGTTTCAGATGCCGAAAAATCAGCAAAGAATTCTGATTCCGAAAGAGAAGAGGCCGCACATTCTGGTAAATATCCATCACCCATTCTTATACTGCTCTATAAAACAAGCTAAAACTTGATAAATGTATGAAACAAGTCTTCATTTCAACTATTTTGCCTGAGTGGTGCTTGGATACCGACAGCCCCTAGCTTGTGCTGGTTGTTACAACTTGTGTGTAATTTAAAAAAAATCTGGTTTGGTTTATCATCCATTAAACTAATGTTTTTTTAATTATTGTTATAATAGTTTGCAATTTATAAAACGCCAAACCAAATAACCATTAAAATTGTCGAAATCAAAGTATATTTGGACACAAACCCATGTATTTAACATTTGTTATGATGTAAATTGTTCTCAGAACTATTACACCTAATAATCTTTTAAAATATCCTTAATGTAGGATTGTCTTAATGAAATGTGTGTTTTTAGATGCTAGTAGAGGTTCAGGCTCCGATAGGGAAAGCAGGCATGGTAAGTAGTAATTAAATTCATATTTAATTAATTTTTTTATTGGTACTCACATACAGTATGTACATAATATTTAACTTGTATGTGTCATTACATTTTTTTTCCTTAGCTGACAATCGGGATTCTGGATCTGAAAAAGAGCAGAGTGCACATTCAGGTAAATTACTCATATTTTGTTTTAATAACATGTATTTTGTTGGGTTTTTTATGCTAATAGAAATAACAATTCTAATAATTTCAGTTTAATTACACTGGACAACAAAATTTCAAAAAATTTCTGCAACTGAGATGAAAGTACTCAATTCCGAATGATTTCAACGTGCTAAACATGAATATCACCTTAAAAATGTTAGTTAGCTCTAGTTTTTGATTTACGGTCATTTTTTTTTATTACATAGGATACGGCAAAATGAATGGGCGCACAAAACGCAAAATGAATTAAAGTCAATTTTGTTTACAGAAACCCTCCGAATTTTTGCCCGTACATGTTTTATTTGATATTATCAACATGGGGGTGGGAGGAGATAACTTTCAAGGCTTTTGCACCCACATTCGCAGCTTAATACCCCACTATGCAACATAATTGTTCTCACATCAAGAGGTGCAGAGAAAAAAAACAATAAATTCCTTGCATTTTGTCTATGACTATTTTTAGAAACTGTAGCATATTTAGCAGACGCATGGCTATTATCCTCATTAAAACTAAAAAAATATTTGAGACTTTGGAGCAAGAAGTCCTTTGTCATGTGGGACCGGACGCAGAGTAGGAGCAATGTTAGGCTATTTAACTTTTATCTTTTTCTAAATAACACCTCCTTTAACGGATAAGTTGATGCAAAAATGACAGTCATTAACATGATTTGTTGTTCCCTCCTAATCAGAAAAAATGGCATTCCCTTCCCTTCCACACACACACATAAAACAGCATTCGTCTTCCCAGCATACAGCATTACCTTTTTCCCCAGATGAAGTCCAAGTGACACACATTTGCTACATAAGTCTAACAACATATGTGAGGAGCCCAGAAAATTTTCCTGATCCCCTATCTTGTAACCAAAATACAAATAATAAGCTTTCTAAACTTATACTGTGATGCTCCTTTTTTGTGCAGAAAATTGCACTTTGCCACAAATATAACAGAAGTTATTAGCGCTATTAATGCATTCACAAGCCATTACAGTTATAGATTTATCCCTAACACTAATTTTTGATATTCTACAGCTTCTAAAACAACCAAGTACGAAATACAAGGAATTTATTGCCATTTTTTTCTGCACCTCTTGACATGAGAACAATTATGTTGCTTAGAAGAGTATTAAGCTGCTAATATGGGTGCAAAAACGTTGAAAGTTATCATATCCTACCACTCCCATGTTGATAATATCAAATAAAACCCGTATGCGAAAAAATTCGGAGGGTTTCTGGCTGTTACATATTTGCGTTTGGTACGCCCATTAATTTCTCCGTATAGTATGTAATGAAAAAAACGAAACTAACTCAAAAACTAGAGCTAACAAACATTTTTGAAGGTGATATTCCTGTTTAGCATGTTGAAATCATTCAGAATTGGGTACTTTCATCTCAGTCGCATTTTCACTGTTAACCAGTGTTATTGTTGTTGGCTTATGTTAAATAAGTTTTAAATTTCAATATGTGTTGATGCTTTTTTTAAGTATCATTATTTCAATAGTAGCATATCGTTGGCTTAGCGCCAAAAAACATTAAGTGCACTGGCACTATCAAACATTTGATGATATGCTTGGCAGTAGCTCTAATAATGGACTTGAACGTGCAGTGACGTAAAGCTCACCACATACTAATACAACATTTTTCAACCCATTCACTGGCATGATCCCACTGTTTTTTTTATGAGACACATTCAGAGTATTTTATAAATGGGGGAGAAAGGAATTAAAAAAATTAAAAATACCTAAAAGTGTCGTAAAGTGCTCTTATCTCCCTTATTATGCATATGCAAGTTCAAGACGGAAGATACTTGATTGCATTTGCAATGTACGAGATTAATTTCAAGGTTTCATTCAATTTCAAATAGCCCTCCTGTAGTTTGCTTCTTAAAGTGTTGTTTTCATTAATTTATAATATTTAAATTTGGTGTTTTAATCAATTTCTGTGAATATTTTTTTTTAGGAAATGACAATGCCAGTGGAGGATCCGATTCTGATTGAAGATCTGACCAATTGGTAAGTAAAAGCAAGTTAGAATAGTTGTATTTTGAACTTTTTTCATTTAATTTAATTATATTAGAATGATTTCTCTCTCATAAAGAATTTTAATTTTAGCTTCCACACTATGTTTATAACGTAAAAAGTGGAAGGTATTATAATCGTTCAGTCCGTCCGTCTGTCTGTCACCCACTTTCATAGCCCAAACTACAAATGCTACGGACAAGTGTGATACGTCAAAAAAATTCAGTGCATCGAAATTAGAATACATTCAAAATTTCAGAAAAGAATTCAAATTCGAAATACTTCAATTATGTAAAAAACTGCAAAATTTAATGCTCATTTAAAAAGCATAGAAAGCCATTTTTATTAGAATTAAATCACCTTTGCCATTCGCAACAATAGCTCGAGAAACTTTAATTCTTTTAGACAATAAATTAAAATAAATTTATTTTTGTGACATCGATAAGTTTGAAATGACGTCAAATATACTTCACTACGAGATTCTTTGTTTGTTGATATGAAATGTTTTGGTTTTATTTAAAAGATAGGAATATTACATATTTATTCTTTAAAATATAAATTAGTTTTTGCAAACGATAATTATTATTGCATGATTATTGAAGAAATAGTCATTGAATTTTTGAAATAAAATAAATGAAACTAGCCAAATTTAGCGTGTAAATGTTTAGAATTAATATTGTGTTTTTCGACTTTTTACCTGTTGAACACAAATGTTGTGTGGAAGCGGGCCGAGTGACGGATTCTGTTACAAACCTACTTGTTATATTTTTGTTGTTGGCGATTTTATTAAATGTGTTTTCAAACTTTAGGCTGGTTTAAAATGCAAAAAAGAATTCTACTTTTGTTAATACTAGCAAAAATATTTAAGTAAAAATAATTAAAGAAAAAAATTCTAAAAACTGTCGTTTAAACAACGAAACTTGGGTACAAAAGAACATACTCTCTATTAAACAGCTTACCTTATCTATTTTACTGACATATACTTTTGATTCTTCACTATTTTAAAGTAATTGGGACCCTTACATAACTTTTGTAACTTAATTCACTAAAAGTCGCTTGCGTAACAAAAATGAATTTTTCACCATTTCTGTCTTCTAAGGTTTTTATTATTGACAGTTCTATTCTAAAAACTAAATAAAAAATTTAAACGTTTTTGAAATATTTTGGGCATTTAAATAAAAATGGTAATTCAATAAAAATCTTTTAGTGTCATAAATTTCCAATTCATGAAACTTAATTTTGTTTCTCCTTTTTTGCAGATCTTTTAAAAAAAACTTTTTAAATAAAAAAAGAATGTTTCTTTACATCATGAACTTCAAGAACATATGAACTCCATTTTTTTTAATGGCAAATTACTTGGATCTTCCATTTCAATATTCCCCAATTGTTTCATCCCTCTATGATAACAAAATGAACATATGCTCATTCATTATATTGTTTGTAAATAAAACATCTTTTTAAGGAGAATTCATGTAAAGTAACAAAAAAAAGAAATAAAGTTATGTTTTAAAATAGCTGAATTTTTACATAAGACGCTTAATTGAAATCATATACTATCACATTGTTATTTCTTATTTTTTTCAATATGATATATTGTGAAAAGATTTTTTAACGAAAAAAAAAGGAAAATACTATAATGCCATTAAACCGTGTTAGCTTGTAAAAAGAAATATGTCAATACAATAGTTATTATGCAACAAGTGTGAAAAGTAACACTTTTTAAAACTAGTGGATTTCACGAGCGAGGTACGAGCGAGTGAAATAATGACACGTGTTTTAAAAAGTTTACTTTTCACACGTGTTTCATACACTATTTTTTATAATTACGTGAAAAAAATCAAATCTCATTGGTTCAAAAATAATTCACGCGCTAAATTTTTTTACGTAAAGAAGATCGGCATAAATAAATCTCTGGAACTACAAAAAGCAAACTTATTTTTTAGTTTAAAGTCAAACATTTGAACATGGATACTGATTCAAAAATAAAAAAATAATAACATTCACGCGCATAATATTTATAAATAAAGCAGATCAATAAGTTTCTGGATTTTATGAATATTATGAAATAGAAATTTTACTTGAAATGTGGCATCTTATGAAATGAGTGAAAAAAAGTACTTTTTTCACTGCTTTTGGGTGAAAAAAAATAATTTTTTATCACTGTTTCTAAAAAGTATAACTTTTCGCACGCGTCTGATATTAAAATTATAGTGTAAAAATCGGATTTTTTTCACGCAATTATAAAAATATTATTTTGAAACCTCTGTCCTATGGTAACTTAAATATTGTTTGGGTGATTAGTTCTATAGTCCATACCATAGAGTTATAATAAGTAAACTAGAAGGCGCAAAAGAACAAGCCCATGCGTCACATTGGAAGTCACGTGATTGATGGATTCCGAAAAGAAAAACGAAAGTTTCTTTCTATAGCCCACCGCGTGAAAATTCGTCTGCTCACGCGGCATACTAAAAATGGTACACTATTGCTGTGCATATAACTGCAAAGAAAATTTTTCTAACAAAAATAAAAATGCATGCTTTGTTTAATGATCGGCATCAATAGAAAGTCTTAATTTAAACGTGTTTTTTTTTTTTTTGCTTTTCATGACTTTTATTGTTTGGGAAATCGCTTGGCGGTCTGGCGCCATTGGCGTTATTTTGGAAATCAAAACCACTAATAATCTTGAAAATGAGTGTGTGTTGTACTCAGTTGAAATTGCAGTTTTTACAATGTTTCCTTATATTTCTTGCATTTATTTTTTTATGAAATTAAATTTTTGAAATAAGAATTCATGGATGAATTATATATTTTTATTTAATTTTGGTCTATTTAATTTGGTAGTTTCGATTTACAAAATCGATATTTAAATGCTATTAATTTTAAAAGTTATTTAAGTAACATAATATTTATTCATTTTATTTTATTTTCAGCTATAAAATTACAATGAGTACCTATATAGGACATTTATTTTTCATTTCATTATTACAGGTATACCTTCCTGAGTTGGATATAATTTTTTTCTTTTGAATTTCGATAT
Source organism: Oedothorax gibbosus (assembly GCA_019343175.1). Lineage (NCBI taxonomy): Eukaryota > Metazoa > Arthropoda > Arachnida > Araneae > Linyphiidae > Oedothorax > Oedothorax gibbosus. The sequence goes on from CM033278.1 coordinate 14,562,414, forward strand.
TTCTGATATAAAAATTTAGATTTTTTAGTAGTTTAGATTTCCAACATTGTTTTATTTGATAATTATTATTTTTTGCTTAAAATTTTGAACTTATAATAAAGATTTCCCACATGAATTATAAACATAAAAATGCTTAAAAAGATCAGCTTTATTGTTTCAAAACAGTGTGCGTGTTAATTACTTTTTTATATTATGAACTAACCAGGTAAATTGCAAAGCTATTATTTGCATTTGTAAAATAAAATTATTTAATAAGGTTAACTCTCAAAATATTTAGCTTCCCAAAGATGTGGAGCGACGACAGCAATGGATTCAGAATCTGTGAAGGGATATTTTTGTCCCAACAAGTTTTTCTAGAATATGTTCGAAACACTTTGAGCCAGAGTGTTTCGACACCACGAAGTTTGTTGGTTCGCCTTGCGGAAGGTCCCAGGTTCGGGTCCGAGCATCGCCAAAATAACTGCCGACCTATACACGGCCCGTGCAGCCAAATATGCCCGACGAATAATACTCCGTGTAGAGGGAGTGCACGTTAAGTATGCTCCGAAGTCCCGATGCTGCGTACGATGTCGCCTTAACGGTTGCGTTGGGTGCCTATGCAGATGTCGGCTCGTCACCTGACTGTGGTTTTAAGTTACGACACCCGTCGCCAAGCCCCCGTGTAGCTATAGTGGGACGATAATTCAAACTAAACTAAAAAAAATTTAACTATGGTAAAAACTTATTAATATGGTCATGCAACTTCCTACTACAATGGTTTTGTATTATAAAACCATTCTATATATTTTTAAATTGGAATTATATTCTCTGACAAGAAAAAAAGTTATTTCGCAATAAAGTTTTAAAAACTTTCAAACAAAACTAAAATTACTGGGAACTCGTTTTTGTCATTTAAATGGAATATTTTGCTTTGGATCAATTAATTCTTTTTTTTATTCCTTTTGTTTAAATCAAAAAATATAAAAGCTGGGTATCTCTATAAAAATAGAATGGTTCGATTCAAGAAAACTAGTCACGATAACTGCGACTAACTTAATTTTATTCGAAGATTGTATGATTTGATCACATTTTGCGACTAGCGACCGTGAATTTCGAACCCTGGTCACTACGACACAAGACATTGTATTATGTAATAACACTATATTAAATTGAATGATCATTAAAAAATACGCAAACCGAAATTCGAATCCGCTCCAGTTGTCAAGACTTTCAATTATTTCCTCTACAACTTCCTGATAGATAACGTTCGCTTGTGTATACGCTGCAGACATTAGATTAATCTGTATAAAAGACAATAGAAGATTTAATTGGTCTCGATATAAATTGTGTTGTGTGTCCGTCATTTTATTTTTTTAGTGCTGTTATTTTCAGATTAAGAGTTGATAGCATTAAACTGTTATTGTGCCTAGGGCCGGATTAAGCAGGGTAGAGGCCTGTAGGCAGTGGATTTCGACAGGGCCATGTGGTTTGAGTAATGATGTTTTAATATTAATTATTCCTTATGGCGAAGATTTAGCACTTTGGTCTTTTACATGGTATTTAAGAATCCTTCTTCGAAATACAAATACATTTAGCAAACGATAAGTAATAATTGTTGAATTTTCGATAAAAAATTTCATTCTGATGTTTAAAACTTTAACAAAAAACTAAATTATTTGGTTGGACCTCATTAAAAAAAATAATACTCATTTTAAAAAGCTTAAGACGTACATTTTAAATAGAACTAAATCTCCATCGTCACTTAACAATTGCGCAAGAAATTTTATTTCTATCAAATAAAAATTTAAATGATTTTTTTTTAAATAAATCGAATTGGAATTTGTCACAATGTTATTCCTAATACTTTCCATTATTTGCTTAAAAAGAGGCACAATGCGTTCTATTTTTTGTCACACAAGCCTGAAAATATGTCTACCAACTAACCATAAATTGATAAAATCCCAAGCGTAACGCTATGCAACAACATCATGTGTTAATCCTTCAACGAGTTGCTATGTGTGGGCCGTTGCTAGGACATTCAAGAGTGAAAACTGGAAAGAATAACGTCATCAGAATCAAGACACTTATATTTCCCGTCTATTTATGTATTTCAGTTCAGTTCGTGACATTGACTTTGTAATATTATTTTCTTTTATTGCCTTCGGCAACGTTATCGTGAAGTAATCAAAACCACTGCCGTCGTCTAGGCAACGAGGTGGCGGACCCTAATAGATGTAATCACTAAAACATAAAACTTGTTTGCATACACTACTATCGGTGTTCTTTTCTTTTATTTCCGCACAGTTCAGAAGTTGTGCAAGAATTGGAATAATTATTGTTTTGGGAAGTTACGACATTACAGATTTTTCGAACGTCACTTGGTGTCTGCATGAAATTGCTGTGTAAGCAGAGTCTAGGCCATTGGTTATTTCCGGTGCAATGGCCGTACTTAGTAAATTAAGAGAATTATCACTTCCCTATAATTGTTACGAAGTTGGACACACATGGGATCCAGAATGTTATTCTGCAGCCCTTTCCGTAGGAGTTTCCTGTATGATAGAAGGCATGAAAATATATGCGCCTCTGTATTTGGTAAGTTAGTATTTTGACAGTTTACAACATAGCAATTTATTTACTTATACATTGTAAATGTAAAACACCTCTGAAACTCTTACTATAAAGGTGTGAAAGGTTAATAATTGAAAAAAAAAAACTGTATGCATGTGGTAATTTGAATCCTTTGACTTTATTGGCCTGTTGCTAATAGAACACTTAGAATAAAGTTTAGAACACAATTTTACACATGAAATATCAAACAAAAATATCTAGTTCTTTTGTGGTTTCAAGTAAAACTTACCCTATAAAGTTCTAAAATACACTTAAATTGGGTTTATGACCGTCTTTATAACATAAGTACACAGATTTTGGATCAGATTTACTGTATGGTCCCCCTTGGTGCGATTTTTTCGGATTTGGCGATAAATAATTGTTTCTGGCAACCTGCCTGACTTCGAATGTTGATTCGAATTCTATGACTTCGCACACACAACCCTATCGGACCGTTGGCAATAAGAAATATTCCCATACGATCTTTTCTTTGAAATGTGGTTTTTAAATAAAAGTCGCCAAAATACAGACTTTTGGCGCGATTTTGGAAAGTTCGCCAAGGGGGACCGTACAGTAAATCTTTACCTTTGTCATTTTTGTGAATGCCTTTTGGCCTCATGGTAGCACTTTCTGTTCTCTATCGGGAAAAATTGAGAGATGTGCAGGGTGGTAACAGAACCTGGAAATCAGGGAATTCTCAGGGAACTTTTTAATTCTGAATATCAGGATTTCAAATTGCAAATATCAGGGAATTTTTTTCCATTTTGGATTATTTAAACAGCAGGTTTAGGTTGTTCTTGCGATCACTATACTAGCGGACACTTCTTGATCAAAAGAAAGCATTCTGGTTGGTCCGATTGGCCTGAACCGGAGCTACAAACTTAAACTCGACTATCTACCTATCACGCAGAAGCAAAAAACTGTCAATTATTATCAAACGTCAAATATGCTCCAAAGTCTCAACGCTGCGTATGATGTCGCCCTTGGGTGCCTACTCAGGTGACAGCTTGTCACTTGACTGTGGTTCTAAATTACGGCGTCCGTTGCCAATAGCTCATGTAGCTCTAGTATGACAATAATTCAAACTAAACTTAACTAAAAAGTAATTGTAAAATCAGGGATTTTTTTATGAAAGTATTAGGGAAATCATGGAAATATCAGGGAACTTTTTTTCCAGGATTTTGTTACCACCCTGATGTGGCATATATGCATTGGCAAAGCTGTATGCTAGCATGTAATAAAAATATATGGTATGCATATAGTTAAGAAGATCAGTGGTGCCGGAACTTATTCTTTAGAGGTATGGCAAGAAATGCCGCTATATCCCCCCTCCTCCCACTTCCTCTAGATGTTTTAAATATAATATTATATTATTTAACAAATAAGTATTTTTTAGGCAATCAACCAATATTTTCATTTATTAGAAGTTAGTTTTATTTCATTTTTTTAAACATATCACATAGAGTATTTTTTCTCATTGTTGCATTAGGATAAGATCAAAGTGGGAAGGCAATATGTTTGAAAATATAGTTTCTTTTAGGCTTTGGGTTTTGGATATTTATTGCGAATTTTTACAAAAAGTTTCAAACTACAGGGTGTTTCATAAATCCCGGTACTCTTGCTTTGAAAAATCACAGTGAGCGTTCTGTTCTGAACGTAAAATACCAAACAATTTAGAAAAATAATAAACTTATAACAGGAGATAAAATAAAAAAATTCCTAATAGAATACGCACAGTGATTTTTCAAAGCCAGAATAACGTGACTTTTGGGATACCCTGTATTTATATAAAAAACATTTAAATGTTACCGACTAGAAAAAGAAGTTGTGATTTAAAGAATATTTGCAAGCTTAATTGTTTTTGTTTAATTTTTTTTCCGCACGGTCACTTTTGGGTTTCATTCTGTAGAATGAAAAAAAAAGCATAACATATAATCTGTGTAATCTTTCAAAAGTTGGTATTGCAGCTGCCATACCGGTTCCGGCGCCACTGAAGAAGATGGAGTTGTAGCAAGCCTAAACTCTTGGCCAATTATTTGGCGCTATTCTAAAGTTGAGTTTATATAGGCTTACATGGTGACTTTTTGACTCGCGAATAGAACTATAATTACAACTTATTTGTTCCAAATATTTATTTGATATTCATAACCAAGTTGAATAAAATAAACATATGGCTATTTTTTAAAGGCCTACAAGTAGTACTTATACATTATTTAGTCATAAATAATCAAGTTGATCTAACTTGTTTCATTTTGAGAAACTAATTAAATTTAATTTTCAGATATCACAAGTTCTTCAAAGAAAGTTTTCATTAAATGCATGCCTTAATACATTACAAAGTATCTACACTTCATCCTGTTTTCTTAGTGTCAATGGATTTGGTTTCATATTTATATTTTGCTTATTCAGGTAATTGCCTTTAACTGTATATTTCATATGTCTAGCTTCAAGTACTATTGTATTATTTTATTTACCAGTTACATAAATATTACTTAATTTACTTAGTTTAAAAATATTTTTTCTTGATGGGCTTTTAATTTTTTAAAAACCATTTTTGTAATTTCTATAATACTAATGCAATGAAAAATATTTTTAGTGCATAAAAAATAGGTGAATCTTGTTTTAAATTATCTTAATATGCTATATGTTTTAGACACATTTTGGATAAAATAGCTTACAATTTAACTTAAGTAGGTACATACTCTGAATAACATTTTGCTAGGCAGTTTATGCCCCACTCATTTTCAAAATGTTAGTTATGTTCTACTGTATTTAGAGAACTGCTAATAGTTTTAACTAAAATTGAAGTTTACATTTTTAATTTGAGCAAATAAGTTATTCATAGTATCTTTTTAATGTAGAAAAGCAAAATATTTCAATCTAGATTTTATAAAAATGTGTCTTTATCTATCCAACTTTAAGTGTAATAACTTATTAAACTTTATCGGCAAAAATATTTTAATTTTGCAGCAAGATATGTACCAGAAAAGAAGTTTTAAAATACTTGACTGATTCTTAATAATCTATAAATTGGTAACCAAAATCTGCTTGCTTAAAAATTTATGGATTGGCAACAGTGGTAACCAATCTATAGATTTTTTGTTAACCTAATTGAACAGTTTAAAAACTAATTGAGCAGTTTAAAAATTATATTTCTCTTTAGTTTAGTCCCATTGTTTCATACTGTAAAGTTTTATAGATTTTTGTTTAGGCTAAAGTATTTTATTAGCTGTAGATTGTTTAAAAGTTCATTTTAAATATGTTATCTTTTGCAAACTTATGCAAAAATAAAGCAAATAAAAGTCATATTAAATCATTGATGCTGGTTCTTATAGTAGGTCTATCCAGAATGCGAGCCTCGAAATCTTTTCCTCCCCCATCCCCGCATGTGGTTTTCTTCGAAACGGCGTGAGCATGTTTTTTTCCCCACCCTACTTGGGTTTGAACTGTTCAGATTGTTAACCTCACAACAGAACCTCAAACGCGTTAGGTTTAGAAAAGCTATGCTCCCCCCGTTTCCTAGGAAACAAGCGAAGGGATGGGGAAAGAAAGTCTTTTTGAGGCTCGCATAGTAAATAGACCGACTATAGCTCATTGCTCTATGTGATTTATAATGTATTTTAAGATTTAAAAAAATATTTTTTCCTTAAAATGTAACTTTTTTACTTGCAGAAGGGCAATGGGAAAATTTTACTACTTGCATTGTTCATACTTGCCAGCATTTGCAGCAAGTTTCCTTGCTATATTAGTCGAGAGACAAAATAGGTTAGTATTTTATAGCATTGCTCATGACATATACTGAAATTATAGTTAACATTTCTATTCTAACAGTTTAGTACATATTATTTATTTTTGTCAAAATAATTTGAGTAATTTGTTTTTAATATTTTGAAGCTTATAATTATATTATATTTTGGATGTTACTTCCAAAAATGTTTGCTTTGTTCACACTGATTAGAGAAAACATTAGTTTTTGTTCACAATTGCAACTTATTTGATAATGTATATAAAGGATATATAACATGTATGATCCATTTTAATAGATAAATTAAAAAAAGTTTAAGTGATTTAATTAAATTTTTTTATTGATTACTATTTTTAATTTGTTAAGTTTTTCTAAACTTTAAGTAATCCTGTTTTTGTGTAAATTTAATCATTATTTTTAAAATAAAATTAATAATTCTGGTACTTTTCTTTAAAATTTTTAGGAGAGGACCTCTTGCTCTTTATGTTACAAATGTTGTGAGTATGACCATTAAGTTTCGATGAATTAACATTTTTTTTCTTCAATTTTATGACTCTTATAATAATTAGGAAGGATATTAGTTGTTCATCATGGATCAATGTTACTTTCCATGCAACTTAGTCCGATTGAGAAAAAATAACTTTTTTTGTATGTTATTTTTGTTCAGTTATACCTTATAGGGTATAAAATTACCTTTAAATATATTGATTTATTGAGAGATATTTGAAAGTCGTGTAGTGTTACACACCCTTATTTTATTTTGTGATATATTATTAAATTTGTCAAAATGATAGTTTTTGGTTCACAATTGAATTTGGGCACTAAACTTATTAAATCACATGTATTAAAAACATAATAGGATGTATTTTACCAAATAAATGGTTTTTTCAACGTAAATTAAGATAGTTTAAATGATTAAGGAATTTTTTATTGATTATTTGGAATTTGTTAGTTTTGCTAATTTGTTTAGAATTTCAAAGTTTACAGAACAGGAGAAACAACCAATAACTCTTCCTGGTTGTTGTAACTAATTTTATGATTTGTAACCATGACTCTTCAAATTTCTTCCTATACGGAATTCCATACCTTTACCAAGTTTTGTTTTTGTAAAAAAAATTTATTACACGTTCATATCTATGATATCTAATCTGTTTTTTAAAAGCAATCTCATTTATTTCTTATTGCTTACTTATGGAAAGCTTAGTCAATTGTTATTTGATGAGTGTATTAAAAATTACCTACCCATTTTTATAGGATAAACTTTGTAATTAAAAATAAGCCTCCATAAACAAAAATAATTCCCTTAAGCCTTGAAATATTATAAAAACATCATATAATTGAAATGATGAAGACTTTAGCTATCTCTCTCGTATATTTTTATCAAACAGGGTAACAACTGTTTAAAGTATCGCTATGCAATTTGCGTATATAAAATTTATTCAAAAAGAACGTGCATGCTACTACTGTAAAGCAACATTTAGTCAAACAAGTTTTTTTGTACTGTATTATAGGTTTCTTTGTCCTAAAACTTAATACTAAATACAAATAAAAATATAATAAATACAAAATGCTAACATTTATTCTCCCATAATTTGACAATAATGAAAAAAGGTTCATAAAACCAAATTATTAAAAAAATTTGTCCTATACATATAAAATAATTACAACGCTTTTTTTTTTTGCAATATAACACTGGCACCATACATGATTGCACATGAGCCAAGCATTTACAAAAATTTTGGATACTCTTTTTTGCATATGGGTATTTTAATCTATTATAAGGCCCATATTTTTTTAAATTTGCCTTTGAACCTCCATAAATGTTATTTTTTACAATACATTTTAATGTTTTATGCTAAGTAAAAAGTATGAATTTGTGTATAAATGATTCTTTTTTCATAGAAACATTTCTTGTTCATGTATTGTTAAACAAAAGTATTTACATATATGCGTAAGTTATTGTGTTATAAAAGTTACCTAATTTAAGGAATCTTTATTTATAATGATAACTTAATGTTTAATAATTTTATTAAATATTAATTTAGTAGATTTATATTAAAATTGATAAACCTAATGCAGTTTTTTCAACTTAACATGAGATTCTGGTTAGAGTATCATCTACATAAAGGAGAAACTAAAGAAATATAAATCTATTTTTTTTTTAAGTACAATAAAGTAAATTTAATTGTAACTAGTAAACATGATTTTTTTAAAAAAAAAGTTTATTAAAAAATAGTTGCAATAAATCTTGCCTATAATTTAAAATTTATTTTTTTAAGGCAACAGAAACAATTTTTCGCATGGCTACAGCCAGAGGAATTATAAAACCCATTGAAAATGGACAAGTGAGTAATTAAATTTTAAAATAATATATGTGAATTTGAAAAAATGTTCTGTCATTCTCTGTGCTGAGTACAAACTTTTTATTTTTTTAAAAATTTTATGTTATTACTATTAATAAAAGAAAATACCTCTGTTTCATTTTTATTTATAAATTTTAAGGAACAATTTAATTTTTATTTTAGGTATGGCTTTTCAGTGCAACTATGGCTATGTATTTATATTTAATCAGGTAAAATAGTTTAAGCTTTTATATGGTATTGCATTATATATAGTAGGGGGAAGTGCTCAGCTTTGGGACAGTTGTACCTGGGGACAAGGGGAATAACTCGTTTTAGGGAAAACGAAAAAATCCTGTATTTTTAGTGGCAACACTACTAACAAAACTATATCTTCTCTTGTTGAAGAGGCCTTGCCAAAAGCTAACGCTGGCATAATGAGCAGGATTTATTGATTTCACACATCGTGAGTAACTTTTACTATCATTTTATATTTTGCATTACTTGTCCGTTTAATCTTGTTGAAAGTTCTTGTTAGTACTACTTAATAAGCCATGTTTGAAGTTATTTTTAATCCTATTTGTGTTTTTCAAAACTTAACACTTTCGTGTAAGAACGCATTTTAAGAAATTACCTGATGTGCTGTTCCTAGGGACAGTATTTAGGTTGTACACAGGGAAGTCCCTAGGTACAACAGATTTTTCTGCTGCACTGCATTTTGTTGTGTACTGTACCTACTACTGTGGCTTCGATTTCTCAAATGTCCTCAAGTTTCTATCAGAGGCCAAAGCTCTGCTCTTCTGTATCTCTCGAAGAAATTTGACCTTTTTCATAACTCCTTCTACGAAAACAAACCAAGAGAGGTAGACCTAAAGGGAAATGTCTAATTTTAACCGATGATACAAAAGAAGAAAAACAGAAAACGATCAAAATCAAAGAGTCTGCTCCAAGTAAAACGAAAGCAAAATACTTTTGAAGGATGTTGAAGGCGGGAACTTAATTGAAACAGAAATGTTTGAAATTCATTTGGAACTTAACTTTCAGAATGAATCAACAAATAATGATGAACTTCAAATAGGGGACTTTGTTTTAATGAGGTTTAAGGGGGAAACAACTGTCAAATATAACGTGACCAATATTATTGAAGTACATGGTAATGAATTTATTGTAGAATAACTCAAAAATATTGAAAATTCGAATAAATTTACTAAAACTGAAAAAGATGCTGAAAAATTTGAAGTCGATAGAGATGATATATAATTCTAAAAGTTCCAGCACAAAATGTTATTGGCCGAGCCACAAAACGTAGACAGCAGTTAACTTTTCCTACATCATTTAATGGTTAGAATATTGGGCAGATTTAAATTTTGTTTTTTTGCTTATATGTAACTTTGCAAGTTTGCAAATTATGTTATTGAAAATAAAGTTATTATTTAAAATTGCAACAAACTTATTCTATTTCCGATTGTAAGTAAGCATTGACATTTATTAGTTTTTTTATAGAAAAAAAAACATTTAGTAAATGTATTCGAAAAGTTCGGGATTTTTTAGAAGAATGTAAAGATGTCACTCTATACAAAGTCAAAAAATGTAACTGACTTCTTATTTGTACGACAGAATTGTGTTCTAGCCAATTTTGAACACTGTCCTCAGGTACATTGCCTCTTGTCCCCAGGTACATCACTGAAGTCGTACCTGAGGACAGTGGACGTACCTGAAGACATCGTACCTGTGGGGTTAAATAGTAAAGAAAAATCTTTAAAAAATGTCTTAGTATAGCCAAGATTTTGTTAAAGGAGAATACCTAAAAACATTTAAATAATCGGTTTTTAAAAAAATATTAAAATTAAAAATCAAAATCTGTCCCAAACCTCAGCACTTCCCCCTACTTGTAAAAAATGCTAATATTATATTTCTGTTTTTTTATTTGTTTATTATACGTCTCAACTATTCAGCAATTTTTGGTTTGTTTTTAAAATTATAGTAATTTATTCATGATATATCTTCAACTTTGGTCATTCAAGTGGGTTTATTTTGAGTTTATGAAATAAAATGTTGTAATTAAAATCAAATTGATTGAAATGTCAACTAAAAATGATTATAATAAAGTTTTAAAATGGTGTTAATATTATAATAATTTTATGTAATATTTTTTTCCAGAAAGCATGGTTTTACTAAAGATTTTGTTAGTGCTGTATATGGGTAAGTATCAATAAAAAAATATTCTCTAAAAAAAAATCTTTGTATTATTCAAAAACTTGCTTCTACATGATGTGTTTAAGAAATGAAGGAACACAGAATAGAATCTTTAGCTTTCTTGTGAAACAACAGGTTATTTTTTAGCCATAGATTGAGTAAACTTTGGAAAAAGTATAGAACCCCAGTGATAATTTTCCTCTAGACTAATTGTTTACTTATAATTTAAGGCATTGTTTCCACTGATTAAAAAAATATTTAGAAAGGAGTTAACATTGCCCAGGTCAATTGATGTTTATAATAATTTTATAGTATTTTTATTTGCCCAAGTCTATTTGTTAATAATTTATTTTTTTGTATTCTTAATTTCTATTATTTGTTTGAAATGGAACATTTAATACTGTCAAATAGCCCAATTGGATTGTAACATATCCAACTATTTTCTTTAGAAAGGTGTTTGGAAGAGAGGAAGCGAAACCAAGAAGGAAAGCTGTAACCCAAGGCACAGAAGCTGACAGCCGCAGTGGAATAGTAAGGTTGCCAGATCCACAAATGTCCCTTTTAGCAGGCCCTTCTGAGCCTAGTATTCACATGGTGCTAGAGGATGCTCAGGCGTCTTTCTTTAAAAGAGTGTGGCACTCAGAAAAGCATCCTTCATGTCCTCATAAGTCGGGTTGTGTGCAATATTTTGTTAAGGTAATTATTCTAAATGGTTTAGTTGAAAGAGTGTTTAAATTATTGCTTATTTTCTTTCTTCTCCATCATAAGGTTTAATAAATTGAAAAAAAAAACCTTTAAAATGCATAAAAAATTATTTATAAAAAGCAATATTAAATTAAGATGCTATTGTGTGTTTTATAAAAGGATTATTACTGTTATAATTTTTTTAAATTAGGTAGTTCATTTACAGATAACTGATAGAATTTTAATTATCTAAAACAGAATTTAAATTTTTTATTTTTATGAAACTAATTAATATTGTACTTGTTATGACTAACTATTGTTTATCAACTATCAAGAAGCATTGCAAAATGCTTTAATAGTGCTTTAATTTAATAATAGTACTGCTCTTCAAATGCATTTTTTGCTGAATCATAAATGATATAAAATTCAATGTTTGTTTTTCTAGGGATTTTTAACTCCTTTTCTTATTGGCTATGGAGCCTTTACTGGGATCCGTACTTTATCTGCAGCAAAGAGAATAATGAAAGATCCTTCAGTTATATTAAAAATTTTGACCCAGCAAAAAACCCTAAATCTAGGTTTATTTCTTGGTGGATTTGGTGGAACATTTAGAGTGAGTTTATAAATCCTTCTTTTCTTTGCTCTTGTTTTATATTTTTAGATAAACAACAATCACATTTTTATGAACCATATTTAAAAGCTTTACCATTTTGCTCTTCTTTTTACCATAAAAATATTCACTACTTTCAAGAAATCAATAAAATGCCTTCCTCTCATCAGGATATTAAAAGCCCCCATTCCCCTACCTGTAGTCAGCCTTTTTTTTAAATGTCCGATTGAATCTCAACCCTTCGTTTTTATGAAGTGCTAACATCACATTTTATCTTCATTTATTCCTCAATATTTCCATATCAAATTTGAAATTATTAAAATCAAATAGAATAAATCATTGAAGCATTGAAATTCTAATAAAGACTTTAAATAATTAAAAGAATCAAATAATAAAATTCAAATTGCAATGTTATTAATTAAACTTGCATGCTTTATCGCATTTATGCTTAATTTTGATTCTCCCTAAAACTTTCTACTGAAGATTTCTTCAGAAGATGATATTTATACTGAACTTTTGAAACACCAAACTGTTGAAAGCGAGAATGAAGATTTTTTGATTGGTGATTCCGAGGCCCTCAGTCTGAAATAATTTAACAAGCAAAATAGACAAGCTGCAATTTCAGTTTTTCTTGATACTTGTACTCAAACTAAAATTGCCATAAATCTTAAATTTATAACAAAGCACAATGCTGTTTCAATGGAGAAATGGGCCCATGTTTTGCCCTCCTAGACACATTTCGATTCCAACTTCGAAAAATCTTTTCTTAAATTATGCCTTCAGTCGGAATATGTACTTACAAAAGTTTCGGCTGGGTGTTACGCGAGTCAGTGAATCAGTCAGTCAGGACACTTGCTTTATAAATATTGACAAAAGTCTGCTGAATTTCCAGCAATATGTTATTATAGTATAGTGCGTTTCAAAAGTTTAGACAAAAGACATTTTGAGTCACAAAATTTTACTGAAAAGGTTTATTAGAAAAATTTTTTGGTAGTAAGGATCAGGCAAGTATATATAATTAAAAATATCATGAATCACAAAACAAACAACCAAAAATATATTTTATTTGAATTAATTGTAAAAAGTACTCAAAAAATCTGTCTCATAAATGTAGACAAAATCGATTTAATGAAATTTAATTATCTAATTTCTCATTTTTTTGCTAGAATTGTATTTCTGTTTGGTATGATGAATTAAAAAACATGTTTTACTGTTGAATTTAAACCATTTTGTACCATTTCTGGTCCATTTACATACCAGCAGCCAATATAGCCGTTTTAGCTCTTTTACGGAGAAATATTGATGGCGATTTGCTTAATATATTTCCCAATTCGATGTAAATAACGACTATATGCCTAACACTATATTACTGAGAAGTTTTGCCACCGATTCGTGCATTTGAAGACATGTAATGACGCATTTTCTGGTAAAAAACGGCAATTTTTTTAATTTAAAAGACCCAAATTTACTAACAATTGGTCTGTTGTGCACCGTAACACGATGTAGAGTTGTCCTCCCTTTCAAAAAAGCCAAAAAGTCCCAAATTTTAACCAAAATCCAAACCTAAAACATTTGATATTTCTCCTTAAATTTGCTTTTCTCGAGTTTGTAAACACAGTTTTTTTTTTCAAACCGGTGAAAAAGAACAGTTTAACCGATAAGAAAATAACCGGAAATTACCCAAAAACCGATTTTTGAAAAGATGTTAACTTTTTATTAAAAAAATCGGTGCTTTAGGAACTAGTGAAGTTTTAGGGAAACCTTGTTTGTAAAGACTTTTTTTTAAACTTTTTTAACCTTGTTTTTTTAAAAAAATCAAATTCGATTTTATAATGATAAATATTAAAACAAATAAGTTAAAATTAGTAACTTAATAACGCTTAACAAACATAAATATTTAATATTTTCTGAGAAATTAATTAACGAAATTATTTCTGGTTTTCTAATTCTTTTAACTTTTTTAAACTTTTGATATAAAAGCAGGATTCCAAAACGGTTTTTAGAGTGTTCCGAACATTTCCGTTTTTTTTATAACTCCTTCCAGGTTTTATTTCTAATTCAGTTTTTGAATTATTTTTCCTTTCTTTGATTTTATATTTCCATTTTCCTGTCTCATGACTTGAATGGGGCAAAACACCTAGGAAACTCCTACTCGAGATTTTTACACCTTTAAAAAAAAAAGCGAGAAATACGGCTGAGTTTTATTTGAAACTTTAAATACCTAAATTGATTGAATAATTAGGATCTCGTCCATCAAATATTACAAATCAAACTTTGAAATGTGTAAAATAAAATAGTGCGATAAATATTTAAGGCACAACTTAGAGGAAACGCCTCGTGATTAGGGAAAAGGTTAGGCATGTAAAAGTCAACAACGCTTTTTAATTCACCATCACTCTTGATTTGATTGAAGAGTGCATAATTTTATATATAATAAAAATATTTTTTTGTAACTCGAATGGAGTTTCTAATTAGTTGTACTGATCTCTGTCATAAAGAAGCATAACCACTGCATGAAGAGGTACTGTGTTGTGTGATGTTATACAAAGCCAACCAACCCTCCTGTAGAAATCCGAAGCTTTCGGCAATCCAAAATGTTTTTGACAGTTAAGAATTGATATTTTTGACAGCTAAAAAATCGTATATTTTTATTTGAAGAAATTGTGAAAAAATAAGGACAATCTAATATATTGCAATGGTATTTGAATAGCTATTGACTTAAGTATTTTTTCATGTGTGAGGTGAGAGACAGATGTAAGGACTAGTAGTATACAGATTTTCGTTCGGCATCAAGGAAAAAGATACCATAACTTCCTTTTCATGGCACAATTAGAACTTTTTCGTCTTTTTTTTTAATAAATAATATTTTTTCGATTATTAATTAAAACTGAGTTTTATTGATAAAACCGAATGTAATGCTAAAATAAAGACAATATTATCAGGAACGCTGAAAAAACACATGATTTATTAAATTATTAATTATTAAAAATGAGTTTTATTAAACTCATTTTAAAGGTCGATCATTTTTTTCGGTCGAGATCTGGATCAATATCTGATTGGCCGCAATGTTTCCTTTAAAACCGAAAATGTCGCGATTTCAAATTACTAGGCCCGTCAGCAATATCCCTCGTGTAGAGTAGCTCTGCTGCGAAGTTCCAGTAAAACCGGTTTTCGGGCACCCTTAAACCGGTTTTTATCTAATCGGTTAAACTGGTTCTTTTTCACCGGTTTGAAAAAACCGGTGTTTTCAAACTGTAGCAAATTTGAGGAGAAATATTGAATGTTATAGGGGTGGATTTGGGTTAAAATTTGGGACTTTTTTGGATTTTTTGAAGGAGGAAAAACTCTACATCGTGTTAAGGTGCACAACAGACCAATTTTTTTAAATTTTGGGTCTTTTAAATTAAAAAATTGCCGTTTTTTACCAGAACATGTCTTCATGTTTTCAAACACATGTCTTCAAATGCACGAATCAGTGGCAAAACTTCTCAGTAATATAGTGTTAGGCATATAGTCGTTATTTACATCGAATTGGGATATATAATGCAAATCGCCATCAATATTTCCCTGTAAAAGAGCTAAAACGGCTATATTGGCTGCTGGTATGTAATTGGACCAGGAAAGGTACAAAATGGTTAAAAGTCAATGGTAAAACAAGTTTTTTTTAAATTTATCATACCAAACAGAAATACAATTCTAGCAAAAAAATTCAAAATTAGATCATTAAATTTCATTAAATTGATTCTGTCTATATTTACGAGACAGATTTTTTGAGTACTTTTTACAATTAATTCAAATAAAATATATTTTTGGTTGTTTTCTTTGTGATACATGATATTTTTAATTATATATACTTGCCTGATCCTTACTACCAAAAATTTTTTCTAATAAACCTTTTCAGTAAAATTTTGTGACTCAAAATGTCTTTTGTCTAAACTTTTGAGACACACTATAGAATAAATATACTTGTAGGTTATCAACTGTCTTCTTCGTTGGTTGTTCAACAAAGATCTGCCTCTGTATGCTATTCCGGCAGCTTTCCTCGGTGGACTGTTCATGAAGTTCTTCCCCAGTTCAACCTTGGCTCTCTACCTCATGTGGAAGCTTATTGAGGTGAGTTGATTTATTAAAGAGTGTGAAACTAGGGAAGGTTGTTTACATTAAAAAATTGTATTTTGAATGACTGTTGAGTGTGTGGAACTTACTTGAAAAATGAGAAACTGGGTTGTTTGCTTAAAACTATTAGCTTAAATGACTCTTAAGGGCACATCACACTAGCGAAATTCTCAGACCCCACCCTCAGCTTAGATTAGAAAAATCGTTACAAAACTCAAAAGTTGTATGTAATCTCCTTTCTGCTATGGAAAGTTACGGTTGAAGAAAGTATATCTTCACCGTTGTCAACCCCACACAACTTGGTTGATCCTAGTATTTGAACCAATCAGATGCAGAGATTACTGCTTTCGTCACAACAAAGAGGTACGACATCATGTTAAAGCATGTGTAGATTCAGCCAACTTTGATTAGCAAATTAAATTTGAGCCAAACATTAAGATGAAGTTCTATTTATGACTACCCGAGAATAGAATATGGGAGCAACCGCTCATTCAACACGACAACCCTATATCCAACTTTTAAGTTATTTAAAATGTACCGATCTAAATAAAAGTTGCATCATGTGTGATGTTACTAGGAACTGAACTGTAAATGTTAGACTTTTCATAGTTTGTTATAGTTCAGCCCTATCAATATAACAAATTTAAAGGCACTACTTTGCATTGTTTATCTGTGACACCTCAAATATATTTTAAGATTTTACATTAAATTTTATTATTTATATATTTTGAACTCGGTACTTATTATATTTATACATTAATTTTATGCTTCCTCTTAGAATGGATACCTGTTGGGCATTCAAGAAGGGGTACTACCTGAAATAAAAGGATCAATGCTTATGCTGTATGCAACTTCAACTGCTTTCCTTTTTTATGCTGTAAGAATTTTTTTAATCAGTTCCAAATCTATTCATTTCATATTTACATTTTTATAAGAACATTTTTTACTATTTAACATGTTGACTGCCGACTACGAGCAGGGTTCGTACGCCTCCTGAAATTCCTGAAAAACTCCTGGATTTTATTTTTTAAGGGCCCTTATAACTCCTGAAATTTGTGTATCATCTTCTGAAATGTTCCCCCCCCCCCCCTCTCCTGAAAAAATTGTCGACATGAATTATTTTTCTCCTTTCTCAGTCGTTTTTCTCTCCCTTGTACTTTATCAGAATGTCTACCGGTCGAAAAAGTCATGAAATTAAAACAAAGGTCACAAAAATTTAAATAAAAAAATTGCCAAAAAAGGCAATTTTTTTCCCCAAAAAGGGGTGGCTTTTACACTGAAGCCTCAATTTCCCAACATTTACACCCTTGTTCCTTCATTCTTGGGCTAAGTCACTAAACCATACAATAATGAACACATATTCAATTATTTCGCTATACCTCCGAATTTACATCGCTGCACTCTGAAAACTCCTTAGAAACTCCTGAATTTCACTATCATAGATAGAATATGAACCCCGTACGAGATATCTCTTATTGATTTTCGATTCACCGCTAACAGCATATTCTGATAAAATTCATGGTACCATTTCGTCGACTGTTTTTATTAGTTCTAATTCTTTTGAAAATTCAATAAGCATGATGGTCTTAGTAGTTCGACAAACTAAACGATCTAGCTATCTCATTCACGCATTTTTTATGATATTTAATTGACACCTAGTAATCCCAGATGTTAGTGAGGAACTTCCATTCTATAAAGCTTATGAAATTAATGTGTTTTTGCAAAGTATATCTCTGGCCTATTGAGGACAAATGTAATCCAGCCATAATTTTGTACGTGTGTTAACACCACAAGCAAATTTAAGATTTTTAGGTGATCAAGGAGACTATAGAATAATGTAAACATTCTTTCATTCAATTTGAGAACATAGAACATAAAAAATTAGATTTACACTTTTACAAGGGGATCCTACTGTGCTTGAAATAATACTTGACATGATTCAAAAGAGTACATTCTTTTTGAAATTACGAAATAACTAAATCTTTTGCCTCAAGTGCGTTAAAATGTTTCACAAGAACTTACTTAAACTAAGATATCTACTTTTCCAAAAATGAAGAAGTGTCAGTTCTTTTTTATTATAACGAATGGTTTTAAAAGCCGGAAGTTCTGCTTCACATCAGCCTCTATCGATTAAAATTTTCTATCTGTATTATGGCAGTCAATGTGTTAACCTTCATTTTATTTCTTTTCCTATCGTTATTTAATAGTTTTATTTTTCCTTTTAGGCTGTGTTAGAGCCTCATAATTTGAAGCCAACTTATTTGAAATTCCTTACACGACTTACACATAACAAGTAAGATTATTTAACATTGTACAATTAAGATTCAAGTTAATTTATATTACTCCTTGTATTTTTGGGAATGAAATGTAACTTTTATGATATTAATTAGTACTTAAGTCTTTTCTAAGGGTATTGTAATTTCAAAAGATTTTTTTTACCATCAATGCTTGCAGTAATTGTTGGACATTCAATCAACAGTGATTCTTTAAAAAATAACTTTCCAATTCTTTTTTTTTTTTTGCTCTCAGTCATTGATTTTAAATCCTAAATTACTGAATTTCAAAAATTACCTAGTTTTTTATTAAAGAACCAAATCAATTAAAATTTAATTGCCAGAAATAATTGATATTTATGACTGAAATTCCTATAAATATAACTCTTAACAAATATTACTGACTAAAATTCTTGTTATTAAAGAGAAAAAAGAAATTCACCAATCAATAAGCCTGATATGAATCGGTGATTATATATTAGAGGCATCCTTTCAAAATATAAGGAGTGTTATATCAAGACTTTACTAACTATTATTTTTTATTTTTAGAATTGGCGAGATTAATCGCCATGTTTTGGATATTTTTGGTACTCATGCTTCTAAAATCTACTCTGACTTTTGGCCAGAATTGGACTTGCGCTACACTAGTAGAGTGTTCCAAGAAAGTGTTTTGTTATGGCTGATAAATTAATGTTTCACAGCTTCAAAAAAAAACTTTATTTTGTTATAAAAAAAATGATAATTGTGCCTTTGGAATGCCTTTTTTTATTTGAAGCCTTCACTTTAAATTAAAGAGCTTAGTGCAAAAATGTGGTGTATGACATTTTTGAATGGAGTTTCGTGTCAATGAACATGTTATTCCCTTCTTTAAATATTTCCTCTCCTTTTTTATAAACTTTAAGTTAAGTATATTTTTTACTGTTTGCAAGTATACCCTTTTTGACAGATCTAAGTGTTGACTAAAAGTTTGAAAGCTCATTTTCACCTTTTTGTCACATAGCACATTCTTTTATTAAGCTCTTCAATTGCTAAAGGCGATAATGTTTTTTTATATATAGATAAAATTTATACTATATAATTTATTACAATTATAAAGTTGGTATACAGTACATAACAGTATTATCATCATTCCTGGTTAAGAGGTTTTTAGAATATGTAAGGTAGTTTGTAATTTTTGTAGCATGTTTGTTAAATTATAATGGTGCATAGAGATTAGCTGGCCACATAGATTTTATAACAGTTTTAAGGGACCATATATAAATTTAAAAATATAAAAGACTATTGTGATAGATTATATTATTTATATTATGAATTAAAATGTTTTAGATAAAAATATGCATGTTTTAATTCTATAAGCCCAAAACTCCAAATAATTTAATTTATAGTTTTCAAATTCAGATTTTGTGGCATGAATATGAAATGTAAACATTTAATAAGAATATTATTTTTTTAGCAAAAGTGTAAAATATCTTTTTTTTTTCCAAGTTTTCAAAGTTGTGGACGATAAAATGTTGAGTGAAAATCGATTCTTAACCTTTAAAAGTGAACTTATTAGAAATTAAACTAGTTGAAAGTTAGAAATATAAACTGCCTAAATTTTTTCTACAAATCTTTACTTTGTTTTAAAAAAAAGTCCTTTTGCCTATTTAAAAATACAGATTTTTTTTAACAAAGTTATTTTAAAATACAGAAAAATTCATAAATTCTTTTATCTTTAATAGTTACACACCAAAAAGGGGAACTTTGATTACTTTATTTACTTCTTAATAATTAATGTTTTCTTGGTGAAGTGATACACAAAATCAAACAATTGTAAAGTATTTGATCTATATAGCCTACGATTGTTAACAACAGTTTCATTTTATAACTATTAATACTGTTATTAAACTACTATTATAAAAAAAAAATTGTTATATATTTTTTAATAATCATTTTGTATATCTGTGATTACTCAAGATTTTTTCCTATTTTTCTCAAGAGCATGGTTTATATATTAATTTCCTTTTGATAAAAATATAATTTAAATTATTAAATTGCTTTTGACTTCTCCATACATTTTGTATTAACAAATAATTTTATATTGCATACTCATATATCCACGTAACTGTTTATTTTCCACTTTTTTTGTAAGTAGATTCATAAACCTGTTTGAATTAAGTATATTCACTAGTCATTTTATTAGACTACCTTACTTGGTTATAATTTGGGACTTTTTGATTTATCAGTATCAGTAATAATTTGTTGTGATGCAATTCAATCATTAGTTTGAAAAACAGAGCCATTGCAATGCTTTTTATGCAGATATTTATTTTTATTTTTCAATCTGCTTAATTGTTATAACATAAATTGTGCACACAAACCCAGCTATGGTATTTTTTTAAATCGATAAAACTTAATTTTTGGACAAAAATATGATGAACAGTAGATTAAATGATGGGAAAATTGTTTGGATTCTTTTTTTTATGTAAGTGTCTTGTAAGTAATAAAATATTTATTTATGGAAAGGTTAAATGTAGTTTCTACTATTTATATAGTTATATATTTTGGGCATTGTATGAATTTTGTTTCTTTATTAATTTATTTTTTACATATAAGCTTCTCCTATAATTTATGCAAATAAATTCAGTTGGGTTGATGAATTTCATTAGGAAAATTGTGGCATATTAGATTTTCAAAAAACTTTACTAAACAATTATTTTAAATTAGTACTGTTTTCTATGTTAGAGAACTTGAAAGTGTATAACTATATTTTATATAAACTTTCTTATTGAATTATTTTTCTAAACGTAAAAGAGATGTTTTATTTTATTTCTTTTGATTCTTCCTGGAGTTTTGTTTTCCTTCGAAGTTTTGTTGAGCTAAAAATCAAATATATAGCTTATAGCATGTACAGTAAAATCTCACTTATACTATTGTTCTGAAAGGAATTTTAAACAAGAGACAGCAACTGTAGCAAACATTAGCAATTTCGGAAACTTTTTGCTATATTCTGGTATTAATTTCACCTTTTTTGCTACTCTTTTTGCAATAGTGGTACAAAAACTATTATTTCAAGTAAATATATGTAAAAATCTGTTAAATTTTCTTTATTATGCTGTTTATTATATTTTCGTAGTTGATATTATCTATAGTTATTTACAACTATTACTACTTATGAATCTCTCTTATTTAAGTCTCATTTATAGTAGTTTTCTTACACCAACATGTAAGTGAGCTATTACTGTATTTTAGAAATGCTTTTAAACCTGTGGCTAATACTTTATAAAGAATTTTTTGTGTATTGCTTAAAGTTAAAGCTTGGCATTTATACTACCCACAACTTCACAAAAATGACAGATATGAACTTATGTAAAGCAATTTCTAAAAGCTTTTAAAAATAAATATGATTTTTGTTGTATACTCATTTTTGCTATATTCTGGTATTATTTTCATGTTAGATAGTTCTCTTTGCACTTATAAAAAATATGTTTCAAATATATTTAATTATATTAAGTTGTTGTGTCAAAACTCCATGGTTATCAAATTTTATTTCAACTATTTATTTGGGTTAAGTAGTTAATGCAATTTTTTTAGGCAGGTTTTTTTTTATCTATTTATACTTAGGAATTTAGTTATCATCATATTAGTTTCTAAAATAAAATAATTCAAAGAGATAACATATTTATGTGACTCAATTACATTATTATTATAAAACATGGCTTAAATTTTTGTCTTTTACTGTATATAAAATATAAGGTAATATAATGAAAGTTTTGCATTGGGGTGGTAAATCCAAAATGGAGATTTTGTGTTTTCTACTTGTATTGGGAGTGTGATTCTAAGATAGTTTTTTTTAAATATTGGTCTGTCTGTCTAAAACCCCTTTGCAGCTTGACCTAAAAAGAGCTATAAACTTCAAATTTGGTACATGAGTTTCTCATACCTGTCGGACGTCATAATAATGTTTTCAAGAAAATCACTATGTAAAAAGGGTGGATGTTATAGAACTTTTTTGGTTTTAAAGTTATTGTTGGAAAAACAAAAAGATATGACTTAAAATTTGAAATCCCCTTATAGGGTATGATTTATTCAGTGATAATTCGAAGTCGTGTAATGTTGCACACCCCTAGTTTAAAAAAGAAAAATCCAATTTATTTTAAGATGCATGTAATTTATAAATTACATGTTGGCATCACTTAAGTTTTGATAATTTTACGAGCGTGCGATAGCACGTGTTTGTTGTAGTTTAAAAAATCAGTTGCAGTTGTTGCAAAATCAGTTAACATCATCAATGTCAGTTGAGACTTTAGAATAATAAAAAGTTGGTTTTAAAATAAACCGTTACGCTTGTGCCTGAATGATTTAATTGCGATACGACCTTTACGGTTCTACATTTCAGAAGTGGGATAAGATAGAAATTATTATCCTTAACGCCGACGATAAACTACGTACGAAAAACTGGATTGTAAAACGATATCTACAAGTCCAGACGGATTACGATACGAGAAACGAATTCTACGAAACTCCGAAAAATTCATCTTACGAAAACAATTGCGACCTGCAAGATTTCTCCATAACGAACTACGAAAACGAAGAAACATTTAGTGGAAGAAGGCTATTCAAGATGGAACAGATTTGTTACTACGGACAACTGTGCTAGAGGTCGCCAACGAACTTGGAAACGGACTACTGATCTACGCCAATGAATGACGAAGGATTATACAAAACTGTAAAGAATTATTAATACGGAAAACGAAGAGTTTCGCCAACGAACGGACTGACTTTAAATTTTGTTTTGGAGCAATCAACAATTCAAATTTGTGTCAACTTTGTGTGAATCTTTCCAGTTGTCAAAATGTCTTATTTGGCGAAGTGTAAGAAAGTAGATTTAGTCTTAATAGCAGATGAGTTAGGCGAAGTAACAAACGACGATATGATAGTTGTTGATTTAACGAAGTTGATAGTAGGATCTGCGAACTATGAGGAAGAGTTCGTTAAATTAATGTCCGAAAGAATAATTAACGAAAGATTAGAAAATGATCGCATAGAAAATGAGCGCCAACGACTCGAAAAACAAGAAGAAAAAGAACGCTTAGAAAAGGAGAGAGCTTTTGAATTAGAAAAGTTACGAATTGCTAACGGAAATGGAAGCCGAGGTAAGCAAGACGAAGCAAACATAAATGGAGACGTGATTGTCAATAGACCAAACAAAGATTTGCAAAAATTGATCCGCAAGTTTGATCTGAAGGAGTCAGAAATTAGTCTCTATTTAGTTAGTTTGACGCCAGCACGAAGAGCTGAAGTTCCAGAGGAGGATTGGTTTCGCATCTATTGGCTACTTCCCTACGAAATAACGCAAATAATAGCAAGAGAACCGAAGAAAAGGCTAACGAATACGAGCATGTGAAGAAATTGTTACTAAAAAGGTTCAAACTTAGTCCTGAAAATTCATCAAATTATTCAACACCAACTCACACAGCACATCGAGTGATTCGCTTCGAACCCGGTAGCAGAAACCGCGCAGCACGGCAGCAATGCTGCAGCCGATTTAGGGTCTGCGGCCAAATTGCGAAAACTCTCTCTCCCCTCTTCTACTCGCTAGTACTGAGGTTTCAGATTTTATGTTACTAGTAAATTTCTAGTTCTCTGAAATTTTCTGGAAAAGTGCATGAATATTTTTTTTCTTACAAAGTAAGAACCATGGTAATAAGGATATGTAATGAAAGACCAAAAGTTGGGATTTCAAACAACCAGAACTGATTTATACCAAATAACAGCAAAAACATGTTCATAGACAAATCTGAAGATAACCCAACACCATAAATAAAGTAAATATACTTATTTTTTAATTTTTATTAAAAAATTACAAATAAATGTAGTAGAATACTATTAAATAATTATTTAAATTTGCCGCGTCGTGATTTATGTATAAATGCAAGTGATTTAATTGGCTTGAGACACGCTGATTAAAGTAACTAATGTTCTTGAGCATTTGCTAAGCTTTCTCTACATTTTAGCATTTTTTACCCAGGTGATCCCTGCTGTGCAGGCACCAGTAGGTGCAATGGCTTCCCGTACCGATATGTATATGTCATGATTGTACTATATTAATTAAACTTAAAATTAAAGCATTAATTTAACAGCGCTTGCGGTGTAAGGTAATCTTTGATGTCGCGAGGGGGGGGGTCTTTTCTTACAGCCAAATCTTTCTAAAACGTCATGCTACGCCACATTCCAAAAGTTCTGCTACTGGCTTCGAACTGCAGAACTATTGATGAGTGGATTTCTGGTTTAGAAATTAAGGATTTTCAAGGCTTAAAGGACCTAATGGTAACAGAACAGCTAAAGCGAAGAGTTCCAAACGAACTGAAGGAGCATTTTATTGATGTGTGGGTAAAATTTTTGACACCGAAGAGTCTTGCTGACAGGCTGGATGAGTATGAAACCGTGAGGGGAAGTAGATCAACCACACAAGCAAACGAACGCAAACAGAGTAATGGCAACGGCTATAATAAGAATAACACCAGCAGGAAAAACTCTTGGTAAAGCAGTTGTTGATATAGAGATTGATGATGTTTCCGGGGATGAAGTAACGGTTCTTATTGTAGAAGATGAATCTCAACCCGTTGATTTGTTGGTCGGAAGAACATGGACTGATATGCCCCACATAGCTTATGCAAAAGTGGGAAACGAATTGCATATCGACGAAGCACCATTCCGCAAATTGCAACTGAATCTAGATAAACGATTCACTCTGAATGCAACCAAAACTTCGGTGCTCGAAAAGAACTCTGTCAACTTAGTGCAGACTGCAGTGTAAAGCCGAAAATTTAAGTGACGGTTTGCTTTTACTCAATAACGAAAGAAACATGGATTGCTTAGTCACAGTAGTTAAAGGAAAAGCAGAAATCCTCATTTTCAATTTTCAAGATAAAAGTCTTACGTTAACAGAAAACCAATCTGTAGGCAGAGGTGAATCAATTGAATTGCTTGAAAACAGTACTGTTTTAGGAAACGATGAATGTAGCATTTCAAGTTCAAGTAATGAAACTCCAAACTCTGAAATTCTGGACACTAATGTCATAACTACTTCACAAGAAAAGTATATTAGTAAACGTCTACTTGAAGATGAAGACATAAAAACAGATGATAACGTATCTTACGAACAAAAGCAACAACTAGTGCAACTTCTTAACGAGTACAGAGGTTGCGTTTCGCTTGATTTACAAGAGCTTGGTTGCAGAGATTTAACTACGATGAAAATTAAGGAAGTAGAGGGCAGCAAACCAGTTTTCATGAGACCCTATAAACAAATGCTGAAGAACGATCGATAATTAAGCAAATAGTGAAGGAATGGAAAGACTACGGAATCTTTTCTGAAACTAGGTCACCGTACGCCAGTCCAGTGATGATTGTTAAGAACAAAACAGTCTTGGCTCACTTCAAGACCAAATTCATTGCCCAGAAGGCCAAAAAGGGGGAAGAGGTGAACCCCAACTGCAAGGCCCAAGGGGACAGACCCATCTCAGTAACTTGGTTCAAGGACGAAGAAATGCTGGCTAACGGAACGATACCTAGATACAGTAAGAGACAATTCGACCACACTGATGGCCTCGCTTCTCAGCTGAGTATCCATTCTGCCTGGAGAGAGGATACCTCTGTGTTCTCATGTAGAGCCTCGAATCGCTTCGGCGATGATGATTCGACTGTGGAGTTGGAGGTGCAAGAAGGGCCAGACAGTCCTGTGCTAGTAAAAGTAATTCATATTTCCAGTAGAAGTGTGCAACTACGATGGAATATGCCGTTTAATGGAAACAGTCCAATCATACGTTTTCTGGTTGTCTCTGAAAATACTAATGGCAAATATGAATCAAACATTGTAACGACGGATGTCTCGGGAAGTCAAACTGATGCAACTGTAAGAGGCCCTAAACCAAGAATGACGTACAACATTCATGTTCTCGCTGAAAACGCCATCGGAAGAAGTCCCAGAAGTAAACTTATTTCGGTTACAACTGATGACGAAGTTTCACGGACTCCTCCATTGCAAGTTCAAGTTGCTCCAGTAAATTCGAACTCATTAAGAGTATCTTGGATGCCACCTGAAGGATCAAAAGACGGTGTAGGTCCCATAACAGGGTATTACGTAGGATACAAAGCAGCCAAATCCGGTGGCCAGTATTTATTCAAGATCTTGAAAGTTACTGAAGAATTTGAAAATGAGTGTGTTCTCTCTAACCTGTTAAGTTCCACTGAGTATAATATAGTTGTTCAAGCATTTAATGAAAAAGGCCCTGAACCTCAGTCTGATGAAATAGTGGCAGAGACAACTAAATTTGCGGGGAATAAAGAAGTGGAGTTTGATTTCTTAACGAGGAGGATTGATATTGGAAAAGTGTCTGTTGGCCACCCTCCTCCCGTAGTAGCCGAATCCTCAGCCATGGAACTCCAGCGGCGACTGGCCGTCATCACTTCGGCCGTGTGTTCTGCCGTGGTTTTGGTCGTGATTTTAATTGCCGCTTGTGCTGTGCTAACGCGAAGAAGGAGACAGAGGCCAGAAGGTCATGATTCCGAAGCTGATCGCAGAAGCACAGGAGAAATTCAAAAATCAGAAAACGTCGCTCTCAGCGCATGGGAGAAGCGATCGAGAGCTGACTCATCAGATAGAGGCTCACAATGTAGAGAATCCCTCTATTTATTCCTACTCTCTGTCTATATGTATTTTAAGTATTGTATCATCGAGGACGATGTATTTATAGGATGGCCGAATGTTGGCATCACTTAAGTTTTGATAATTTTACGAGCGTGCGATAGCACGTGTTTGTTGTAGTTTAAAAAATTAAGACGTTGAATGTCAGTTGAGACTTTAGAATAATAAAAAGTTGGTTTTAAAATAAACCGTTACGCTTGTGCCTGAATGATTTAATTGCGATACGACCTTTACGATTCTACTTGTGCATTCTTGCATGTAATTTATAAATTACAAGTATTGAAATGGAATAAAGTAATTTTATTAACCAACTTCTCATGTACAACATATCCTTTCATGGTATATTCAACCAAAATAAAAAGAGAGCAGTGCTAAAACATTTACATAACTTAAGTTTCTAGGCTTCAACACCTAGCACAATATACAATACAACATGAATTGGATGCATATAACTATCACTTTTTTGAATCACACAACACATAGTTATTAATTTAATAATATTTGCCAAAAATATTTTAAATGCTTTATATACAATCTTTCACCAGGTACTTTTTAATTCAATGTACATTAAAGAATTTTACAAGAATTTGTTTCACTGGCCATATTACTTTGAATTACATAGAATTGTTTATTTATAATGGCAGTTATTTTCCATAGAATCTACTAAATAGACATTTATATATATGTAGAGATTTTTTGTGCAGTTAATTATTTTTAATAGTGCATATTGTATAAAATACAATATTCCATATTTTTGGTGCTTATGAATTGTTGAACACAGTGTATTAAAAAAATTAAGCCTGTTTCTATTTTAGTATATATCCTTTGCGTTAAAATGCAGATTAAAATAGTTCATACAGGATTTTTTTATTGCATTTTCTAAGATGCCCAAATATTTTTGAACTATATATATTTTATAAAAATAAAAAATGTACTAGTTCAAATTTACATTGAATTTGTAAGAAGACAATTTTATTTAGAGCAAAGTTCAAACTCAATTTTTAAATAATAAAAATTCTGTTATTTAATCCTAACTATTTGAAGCACAATTACTAAATAACTTAAATAGGTACCTAATAAAAGTTTGGTTTAAAGATAATGAAGAAAATCTGTTTTTTTATACAATAACTATAATGCTTGTAAGTATCAATGCACATCACAATGTCTCTTAAGCCGCAATAAAACGAGGCATTTTTTTACACACAGAAATTGAATATATTTAGAGTGAATGGGTAAGATGAGGATATGAGATGCATGTGCAGGATTGACTCGTTATGGAAATTCAGAAATTTCTCCCTTTCCATATGAATTTCAGGTTTATTTATTGTAATAAAATGTATAATTTTTAATGGACATAATTGTTCATAATATTTCAAGTGATGGGAAATTCAAATAAAATACATTTGAAGGGTCTAGTTGCAAAAATCACATTCTCCAAGGTATGACTGCTTTTCTAACGGGTGTTGCTTTTTTGGCAGAATAAACCCTTTTCAGACTCGGTGTATTCGCTAAAACTGAGAGCCTTTTTTATGGCACCATCTAGGCGGTTCTGCGACAAATTTTGACGCTCAGATTACAACGAATCCGAGCTCTCTGTGGATGTTAAAAGTATGCTGAGAATTCTGCCGAGAGAACCCAAGCCAAATGGGTACTCAAGATCCTGAAAATCTGCCGACTCAGCCGGGGCTGGAGCCCGAAATCTTGAACTTATGAGGCGGGCATAGTACTTGTTATAGATTATATATTTTTACAAGTCAGTGATGATCTCGTAAAAGTATGTAACTTATATAACACAAGTATTTTCAACAGGGAAGTGTGTTGATTTGTATCGATGACCATATAATAAAACGATCACACTTTATCAATGTTGGTTTGTCCTATTTCCAGTAGAATAGTAACAACCATAGAAGCCGATCACACTTCGTCAATGTTGGTTTGTTTATAACTATGGTTTGTCCTATTTCCAGTAGAAGCTAGTGACAACCATAGAAACCA
This sequence comes from Oedothorax gibbosus, assembly GCA_019343175.1. Classification (NCBI taxonomy): domain Eukaryota; kingdom Metazoa; phylum Arthropoda; class Arachnida; order Araneae; family Linyphiidae; genus Oedothorax; species Oedothorax gibbosus. The sequence continues at coordinate 14,591,647 of CM033278.1, forward strand.
ATCACACTTCGTTAATGTTTTTTTATTCCAATTTCCATTTGAGAGTGACAACCCTGCACTTTTTCCAATGAAACTCTTAATGTCTACACGGGTGTGACGGTGAGCGTTTCTACGTCGGAATGTGATGAGAAAGTCCTGCGGTGCCTCGTTGAGTTGAGCTTCGGCGAGAGCTGCAGGACGTGGGGTCTTTCAACCGAGGTGGTCGTCTGCAGGGAGGGCGCCTTTCGCGACGTCAGGGATCGGAGAGATTCCTGTAAAGGAATTGAGAGATTAGAAGTAGAAGTTACCACAACAAAAATAAGATCCAAAAATCAATAGTAAGGTTAATACGTCTTTATGGTGCCGAAACATACGCTGTTAAAAAGTTTGGTATAAGAGTGCATCGGAATCCGAAACTTTCTAGCTGCCACCACTATTTAGAGCGTGAATTTACCCCGCAAAATTGGTAAATTAAAGCTTTAAATTGTGGTGGCAGTTAGAAAGTTCCTGGATTCCGGTGTAATCTTGCACCAAATCTTTTAATTGTGTAGTTCTCAGAAATCCGACATGCATAATTTCTTTCAGCTGAGTTGAGTAAGGGAGATATTAAAACTATTCTGGCCAATGAAAGTCGAAAAAGAGGATATCGAAACAACCCAATATTTGAGCAATCGAAGAAGTTTCGAAGAGAAACTTAGGAGAGATTGGCTATGTACTCAGGATGGCCGCAAATAGATGCTACCAAACATATTTCTCCTCGTCTGGAAAACTAAAAAGTTTAAGAGATTGGACGAAGTGCAAAGAAAATTCGAAAAAAAACCCTACAAAAGACGCTATTCTCTGATCTAAAAGATGTCAAAGCCCGAGCTTTGAACGGTATAGCTTGAAGGAGTAGGCGGCATGTTTTATTCGGCAGTAAGGGGTGAGCTTCAAAAAGAAGTTTTCCGTAGAACTCCAATTATTAACCATATCAATAGGGATAGGGACCAGATCCCATTCGGATAATTAAAAATTGGGATAATTGGTTAAGCCAATAAATCAAAAAGCAATTTCTGACTGTGACTCTTCGTCTCAATAATGTTAAAGCTGCGATAAGGAGTTGGAGGAGAAAAGGACAATAGGCGCGCGTATACAGAATCCAATCATTATTTTGCGGTTCTAAAAGCGCAAAATAATGCGATTCGGATAATTACCGATTTAAATAGTTGGACTTTTACTATATTATGTATCAGAGAGAGAGAGAGAGAGAGAGAGAGAAAACTATATTATATACTTTGGACTGAACGTAGTGGTAAAAAACGAAAGAATTTTTTTTTGCAAATATCTTTTTAAAAAAAGCTCTTTATATAACCTGAATAAACTAAACGTATTTAAATAAAATTTTATGTTTTCTAAATCAATATTTCCTTATTTATATACACTTATGTGCATTTTACAATACAATAATTGTTAAGTAAAACTAATTCTATTGGATAGGGTAGGAAGGGAAACGGGATTTTTAAACGGGATCTAAGATAATTAACTTAAGCTATTAATGCAAATACCTGAGAGCTTTTCCAAGTAGAAAACTGGAAAGAGAATTAATAAAGTTTTTATTTAAGTCAATTTTTTCAAAATATTTTCAAAAAACAGGAAAGACTTGTTAGTTTAAATATCATGCAGATGAAAAAAAAATGATTTAAAATGTTAAATGAAAAACTAGAAGTTAAATTTTCAAATTATATACGTTAGATGTATATATATTTTAATTGTAAAGATTAATTCTTTAAGATTTGTTACGCATAGACAAGCGGTTTGATATTCGACGACAATTTACCAAGACTAAGTAATGATATATGTAATAACATTTTATGCTGTAGATAGTTAAGATTTGTTATTTTTAGATATAATTAACCAACAGAATCTCATTTAACAAGAGAAAAATAGTTTCGATTAGCCGTCAGTTGAAGAAAAAAGAGCTGACTTTAATAAGGACGCTTTTAATCTAATAACTCAAATTTAATATTTTAAAGGAAAAAAAAACTTGTCATAAATAAGAGCTGCTGGGAATCTGGTGCCACAGCCCTTAAGTTTGTTTTGGCCCTCAATTCTAGAATTTTTGTCACTGTTAAAGGATATTTCGTACAAAATTTGCTAACATAGGTCATCATACCTAAGATATTTAATTTGTCTCATTTAAGTTCAAATCTCTGAAACGCCTATTTATGATAGTCTTTATCGAGCACTGACTATTAAAGTGGATTTTCAATTTTGAGATCACTTAAATCATGTCTATGAGTAGTATATTTCGGGAACAAGGTTTCTTTCGAGGACGCGGGCTCGATCTCACTCAGCTAAGTACACCGGGTGTAATCCAACCGGGCCATCCCATCGCCAATAAACAGTAAGTGTTTAGGCTACTTTAAGTTGTTAAATTTTAAGAACATGTATGATCTTAAATTTGAGATTTTAAAGAATTCTTTTGGCAATATTGTTTTCATAATAAAATAAGAACATTCTAGTATTCTTTTTTGAGATTTTAACCCTTTCACTAGCAGGACGTAAGAAGCTACGTCCTCTCAATTCGATCATCAACGACCAGGACGTATACTGCGTACGTCGTCCACTCTACAATAAACAGCTTCAGCAACAGCTTTGTTAGCCTGGTTTATAGGCTCCTACTCCAGAAATTAAGCTTGAGAGTGAAGGGGTTAATTTTTAACAGGGCTGTAATTTGAAATTTAAACAATATTTTGGGGGAAATCGTGCATATTAGATTTACATTAAAATGAAATCCTCTAAGCATTCAATTTTGAGAGTTTCATTGAGCAAAATAATCAACTTACTCTCCAACTGGATCTCCTACGGTCGTAGCGGTCGAGCGTCCTCCTAGCATACGATCCTGCACCGTGCACCATGGTGCTGCTGCCGCTGCGGCCTTGGGACACCAGGGAGATGGAACTGCTCCCGCTCGCCAGCCGTTTCTCGCTCTTGCTGCACTTTTTAGACACCATGCACTCGGACTCCAGGGAGAGTCTGTGGGAAAAGAACACTTTTAGTGAGTGTGGCGTAAATGGATCTGATGCCACGGACTCCAGTGAGAGTCTGTGGAAAAATAACACTTTTAGTGAGTGTGGCGTAAATGGATCTGATGCTACAGAGACTCCACAGAGTCAGTGGAAAAAGAATAGTTTTAGCGAGTGTGGCGTAAATGGATCTGATATGCTACGGACTCCAGAGAGAGTCTGTGGAAAAAGACTTTTAGTGAGTGTGGTGTCAATGGATCTGATGCTACAGACTCCAGAGAGAGTCTGTGGAAAAAGAACAATTTTATTGAGTGTGGCGTAAATGGATCTGATGCTACGGACTCCTGAGAGAGTCTGTGGAAAAACAACACTTTTAGTGAACGTGGTGTCAATGGATTTGATGTTACGAACTCCAAGGAGGAGTCTGTGGAAAAGAAGACTTTTAGTTAGCATGGCCAGATTTGTTTCAGTGATTAAATTTTCGGCTATGAAATAATCATTAAATTTTCAAAAATCATATTTTATTTACGTTGTTTTTGTTTGACAAAACTATAAAAAAAATAAAACGGAGACCAATCGCACAATTTTACTAGCTAGATGGTTCAATAACAAACTGAACTGTACTGCGAAATACAATACGTCCGGTCACACTATTTTTAGTGAGAGTGGCGTAACTGGATCTGCTGCTATTTCATGCAACTAAGGACCTTGATTCATCATCCGAAATAAATGAGGAGTTTTTTTACAAATTATCTATGCAGTATGCATTTGAGATCTGGTATAAACTGTTTTGGGAAGGTGAAGGTTCATCCAAGGATATCTATATAAAAAGGATAGAATTAAAAATATGATTTAATAATTGAGAATTGAGATAGTATTTGTTTAAGAAACTTGGTCGCTAAGAAGGAGCTTAAAGCTTAAGCTGGGGTGTGCTGTAGAAAAGTGAGAATTATACCAAAAGATTTTTATAGGGATACTATTTTCAACATTTAAAAAAAAAATTCTTGATGCTTATAAGCTCCCCAAGCAAAAGATTTTTATAGGGATACCATTTTCAACATTTAAAAAAAACTTCTTGATGCTTATAAGCTCCCCAAGCATATTAACTATAAAAATATTTAATTATAGCATCTTTCGTAAAAATAATAATAAATCATTAAAGGAACACTTTCAGAATTTTTTAAGGTAACTTTTTAGTCATCCCCAAAAGATTGTAAACATACATTCTCAACATCGCCGTCACATTAAAACTGTAAAAACGTCACAAATTAATCAATGCGAGGATTTGTCTGCTTATGAATTCCGATATAGTAGTAAAACAAAACAAATTGGAATTACTCTACCTAGCCGGCTGAATGAGGTTCTGCCACTCAGTGGTAAGATGCCTTCTAATGATGTTCTTGGAGGTAGGGATGCCAAGGGCCGTAGCAATGGTGTCTGCAGTGAATGATGGCTCCAGCACGGCTAAAGCCCCGTGCACGCCCGTGTTGCGAAGGTTGTCGGCGTACTCAGCAAGGTCTATGCTGGCAGCCCACTTTATGAGCCGCTGGTTGGTCCACACTAAGGGGTCAATGTCCATTGTCTCGCTGTTCATGCGGCGCTGGTGCAGGTGCTAGAGAGGGATGAAAGGAAAATGTGTAGGTATTGTTTCGAGTTTTGACTGTTGGCTATCTGCGATAATACTTTAAGTTATAAAGTATTGTTAACACTTAGATCTTCCGTCAGGAACTCCCATTTTATTACCTACACCTCTTGTTCTTAACAAAACTCAATTATCTTCTTTTTTCGGCCTTGAAATACCCTCACTTTGCTACCGCAGTCCATCCTCACTCCTTAACTTTAATGATTTTCCCTTATTAACCTAGAAGATTAACTGTGTTTGGCAGCCATAATTTGCAACTCAATTTGTGTAATAGTTCGACAAAGGGTCAACTATGAAAATCCTAAGAGCGAGGCTGGAAGCCTAGAATTCCAATAAATTAAGTACACTGACTTTATATGGCATTAGCTTTTAATAATGGAGCTGTACAACATCTCATTCAATATTTTATTTTTCACCAAGCATCATTGACAATGAAAATCTTTTTTCAGGTATGAATATATTTTTAAAATTTATCCCACAAATCAGTTCTACACAAGATTACAGTTTGCTGGAGGAATGTACGTACGCTCACCAAAACCGGCTTTTGCCTCACCTTCTTACTCTGGCCGTCAATTGACTGTGGTTCTGAATTACGACGCCCGTCACTAATAGCCCACGTATAGTTCTAGTGGGACGATAATTCAACTCACTTGTCAGTTTAACACACTGTCCTTAAAATGAATAGCGCACAATCACCATTCCATCGAAAACCTCCCCATGTTTGAACAACTCAATTCACTCAACTCAACTTGTCAGTTTAACACTAACACTGCAATTAATAGCGCACAATCCCTATCCGAACAAAATCCTACCATATGCTAGCAACTCAACCTATGCCCTTACCTGTCGGTCGAAGTTGATCATCCTGAGCATCTGTACGGCGTGCATGATGCTGAGCTGGTGGAACTTGCGCGTCACCCCGAAGTGCTTCTCGAGATCTTTTCTGGTGAGGGTGTCCAGCACTCGCCCGTCCACCAGGTGTTCGGCGAAGATGGCGGAGTAGCAGGGGAGGGCGATGCTGGGCAGCCACTCGTCGAGAACCCACGAGTGGGTCAGCAGGCACAGCTTCGGGTAGCGGCTAAAACATCAAGAAAGTTTCGATGGTCTACAATCGATTTCAACAAGAGAGTTTCGATGTACAATATGATATTAATATGATCAATATGATATATTGTACAATATGACATAAGTATTTTATAGAAATGAAGACTTAAAGCATATTATAGAAAAGCAGAATGCTAGTGGGCCCGGATTCGAATCCAGGATAAGACATGGATATTTGTGTTGTCCTGAGTACATGCGGAGAACGTGCTCGTTAAATCTGTGAGTCCAAAAGTCCTGTAGGCGGTCATAGAGCAGTAACATGGGTGCAGATTATCTGGAGAAAAATGCCCCTCCCCTTCAGCGACGTGCCTAAATTGAGCAGGTGGCGCCATCTCGGAGCATAAGTCAGACTTCCAACCCTCATGGGGTGCTCAAAGGCTTGTACCCATGAAAGATACTGCACCCCTTTTGCCTTCCAGGCTATGCCCTAAAGGCACACTTCAACAACAACAACATAAAAAAGAGGCTGTTTTTGGACCCTTAATTGTATCCTGGGCCAGGTTTTTCTCAGTTTATGAAACTGGCAAATTTAGCATTGGCCAATGGGAAAGCCCTCAAACTCCTGGAATGACCTGGATACAATCGGACATTCACTTATTATTTTTTAAATTAATGCTGATATCAGAATGGTGGAGATTATATTGTCCTGATGGGATTCTAACCATTGGAGAGGGGATCATTAGGCATAAAATAAAAGTTTAAATTAAAAAAAAATCCCCGTTATATTAAAGGGTACACATTTGCAACGCCGGATTTCTAAATTTTTTTTTCTGTTTTCTCTATTGTTATTCTTGTATTGTTTAGGAATACACTAAATATTATTTTGGAGATTGACTACTATCTCAGGAAAAGTCTTCGTCGTATGCCTATGATGAAAAATAAGCGAGTGCATTGTTCATGAATCTTTATTTTATTGCAGAATCTATAAATATTCGTAAGTAACGAATTTCACAGTTTTTAGTACTACGGTACTTCTCTTAATAAATACTAACATATCTATGCTTTTATGCAAGTAACAGCAGTTCTCTACTGTTTTAAAGACGGACATTATAAAAACAAGTTTAAAGTTGAATTATATTATTTATTCAAAGTTTACTTTGCGAAGATGATATAGTTCTAATTCTTACCATAAGGAGGGCTGCCTATGTTCTTCAATGGCCAGCCTGAGTCTTCTACGATGCATTACATTAGTTATACCAAGCCCTTCTTCCAGCTCAGAGTCATTCAATTCCATCAATAGCTAAGCAAGAAACAAAATACTCATTAGCAATAAACTTGGAGTTTTGCATTTTAAGTAAAATAAATATACGTTTAATAGCAAATGAATTGGAATCCAAGAAATACTTAAATATTAAAACTAACTGTAAAACTGCAAGTACATTTTTGTAGTTCGTATTCACAAAAGCAATGCTTTTAAATGAAACGCGAATCACGGAATAATTAAGGATTACAACAAAATTAAACAGATTTTTTTGTTTAAAAAAAAGAAAAAAGTCAATCGATCAAACCGCATATGGCATAAATACTGGCTAATAAATTCTTACAATCAAGGTATTGTCTCTAAAGCAAGAAATCAGAGTGCATTTAAAACATTTGGCGGACCTTACTCCGGAAAAGCGGTGACAGCAAGTGTAGTTTTACGGTGTATAGTTGCAGCATAAATCAGTATAAAATTACACTTCCACCCTCCAGAGAAGATTATTCTATCTCTAGTCCAATACGAAAACCTTTCGGTTTAGTACCTTCGTGAAACTTTGTTACATTCGAATTCGAATTTATGTTCGAAGTAATTGTGCTTGAAACTGGGTATGTCCGGTAATTCAGAATTGAAAGCATTGATACGTCACATATAAAACAAAATGTTTCCATTTCAAAATGAAAACCTAGATTTACTCATATTTGAAAGCGTCACGTTTCCCAGCGTACCGAAACTGAGTATATCTGTTATTTCAGAATCGAAAGCATTGCATTGGTACGTCATATTTGAAACAAAATCTTTCCATTTCAAAATGAAAAAAAAATAGATTGAAGCCTAATGTTTGAAAAGTGCATATACTCATTTCTGAAACCATGCATATACTAAAGAATGAAACAATGTGTTTTCATTTTTGAGTATATCAATTATTTAAAAGTCATGTTTCTCAGCGTACCTTCCCGCTCTTGATGTTCTCCGCGCACATGGCCCCGTACTGTGGCATGTCCATGGTGATCTCGAGCCAGGCGAGAACAGTGGCAGCTCTCCAGTGGAGCATCGGGGTGCCATGGGTCTCCTCGAGCAGTCGCAGCTTTTGGGCGTAGCTCTCTTCGCTCAGGCCGCCCGAGTATTCTCGGGGGGACCACGAACAACGGCTGCCGCCTGGAAAACGAATGAGGATTGGATGTGTTTACGAGAAGAAACTACCATACACAAAATATAGTCACAATCTTTGGTAAAAGAAGATTAATAGAAACCCTTAACTGTGGTCCAAAATTATACTAATTTAATTTTTTTAAAAAATGAAGTGAATATGTCTAAAGTTAATTTTGTCTAATTTCAATTGAAGTGAATATACTAAGCGTATATGTCATAATTGCTGGATAATTTGTTCTTACAAATCAAGTGATTGCCTCTGAAACTGTCTCTCTGACGATAAATAAGCAATAGATGTAGAGAGTTTCCTCCCACCTAAGCCGTATGCAATAGTTAAGGATTGCAATTAGTAGCCCCCTGGTATCCCCCGATGGTTCAACTATAGATTGTGCTTACACATTCTCCGAAGTAACCCCTACACTTTAGAACTGGCTTTTAGAGAAAAGGTAAGGATTGTAAGGTTAAGACTATTTTTTCCGTGGTCAAGAACTTAGGGATTTTCACTTAACAAGTATAATTCTCATGCTCATCTCAATGAATGCGTTTTCTCCTTCCATTTCTATGTACGTTAATATTGCTGTAAGAAAAATGCAGGATATTTGACAATTGTACATCATGTGCAAAACTGTGCTTTTAAACGAAACAGCCTCGTGTTTACATATGTTTTCAAACTTACTACCTTATTACATGGTAAATAGCATGCAAATGCATTGCAGATGACAACGATCAAGTTGGAGATTAACAACTATCCCATCTTATGTCATGCCACTACTGCATTAAATCTATGTTTTTAGGAAACAGAAAAACTGGTGCCATAAATTACGGATAAAGCCGGGTTTAACACTCAAAAGGTTAAGACCAAGTTGTACCTTGGAAGAGGTCTGGATCCAGGGGCTTCCTCTTCTTGCTTCTGGAAAACACTCTGGATATGGAACCCCATGTGCCCTTCTTCTCTTTGGCGGCCTTCTTCTTGGTGCCCCCGAGAGTGCTGCTGTTGAGCATCTCCGAGTTGAAGATGTCCTCGGCGGAACGCGACAGCAAACTAGGGCGGTGCGACTCGGGGGAGAGACCCTGCTGCACGTGAAGGCCTTCAAGAAGGATGTTAGAAATTAGAACTTGGGGTTATTATAATACGTAATTAGAAGTTAGATTAAGTTTTGTTTAGGTTTTCTTGTAGTAACGTCGCACAGGTGCTTGTAAGGTGCCTTATCTTACTAAGTTTTTTTTTATCTATAAATAATCAATCATCTAGTGTGGGTTTTTTTCTAGCAAGGAGTCCGAACAGAGTTTTCTTTGGATTCTAGGTTGCGCTTTTTAATTTTGTTTTATCCCATTAAAAAAAATCGAATGTTTAAATTGAGAATAATCTGATGAAGATGTTTTTTTTTTAAATAGGAACTTAGGATCCAAAGAAATCTGCTTGGACTCTTATTAAACAAAAGCTATGTGTTTATACACTTAAAAGAATAAAAGCAGCTTTGATCCAGAAATTATTCCAAGCACTGGAAGTAAAAGAAGGACATATTCTATTTCACTGTCTGACTTAGAGCCCTTACCTCTCCTAGGAGACATCATAGGATCCGCATAGTGCGACGTCGTCGTGGGCGTTCCGGCATACGATGGGGACGTCGTGGGATCGGACCCGGGTGTGGGGGTCGTAGTACCCCGGGAGTCGATTCCGTTGGCCGTTCGGTACGACACGGAACCCGGACTACCGAAACCGTTGCTGGGCCGAACGTCCGTGTTGGAAGAAATGCGTTTATCTTGCAACTGTTGAAAGATGGATTGTGTGAGTTTATTTGGTTACTAAGGTTGGAAGAAATAATAGGAATAAAAAGGTGAATGTGATATTTATAGTTTGTCGATCATTTATTTTGAGATTAGCTAATTGTAAAAGGGGTGATGTTCATAAAGAAAGCCTCTCTCTACATGCTCTTTTCTTTCAACAAATTAGAGAGAAAAAAAAGCATGTTTAGATTTGTTTCAGTGATTGACTTTTCGACTACGAAATCATAATTAAATTTTCTTAACTCATCATTTTATTTACTTTCTTTTTTTAGAAAAAAACGGGGAGTATTTGCACATTTTTTATATCTAGGTAGTTGAATAGCAAACTAAACTGTACAGTGAAATGCAGTAAGTCTGGTCACTCTAAGCATATATGGAAACCTACTTTCTGTACATAAACCCTTGTTTTACATTAAGAAATTCAAATATGATATAAATATTTTTTTTCAACGTTATGTCTTAACTCATAAGGGTGAAATAGGTACGAGTACATTCTTTCACAAAAAAAGTACTTTTAACCATCCATTCAAAATTTTATAATAATCAATCGCAATCTTGTATTACAAAATTTAATGGACTGTTATTTAATTTGATAATATTCAATAAAACTGGTTAAACAAAGTAAACCTTAATTGAACTATTTATATGCAACAGAATCCTCTGCATTGCATATGACAGCTATAGAATCCTCTGAATTGCATATGACAGCTATTGAATCCTCTGAATTGCATACAATCATCCTCACCGTGGCTATCTCTTCCTGCAGCTCCTTGATGTGTGCGTCCTTGAGCCCCAGTTGTGTGCAGAGGAGCACCGCTCGCTCCGACTCGTCTCTTGCTCGTTTCAGGATGCTCCACTTCTCCTGCTCCATCTCCTCGCGGTCTTTAGTCATCTGCAACACACGCACCACAATTACTAATCCATTCATATACTCTTATACAGAGTCGCTCAATATTGATTTATAATAGATAGTACGGTCACAAATACAAATCAGTTGACATAAGTCTGATGAAGAGAAGTAAAGCCACTCCCCAGGTAGCACACTAATGTGGGATCCATATGGGGCCATTTGGGCAATGTGGGCATTATCTCTTTTAATTTTGAAACAAACTCCTTTATTTTTGATCAAACCATAATTCCAGGGATACCTCACGTAGGCACATTTACAATTTTGTACCATTTACAATTGAAAACTATTCAAAATAAGAAACAGTTAATTGCTTTTCATTAAAAAAATTTTAAATTAACAATTAAACATACTTCTACAAAAAGTTCAAATAATAAGTAACATTGTGTTATAGATTACTCCTTTTGATAATAATGGCCTCATATGAGTAGTCCATAATAATCTTTATTGTTTATCCATCAGCAACCCATGAATAACCCATTTGCGATTTTTGTCAAAAAAAAATCACGTTGATCAACAAGAAGTAAACAATGAAAATTATTATTGGCTACCTATATAAAGCCCATGTTGTCGAAAGGAGTAATCGAGGAAAAGTATAAGTTATTATTTGGATAATGTATTATAGTTTAAATGTAAAATTATGTGTCGTTGTAAAGTTGATATCATTTTGCCACAAAAAAAAGTTTTATATTAATTTTGAATAATTTCTCTAGAGAATGGTGTAGGTACGAAATAATTGAAAATGGACTTACGTGGGATACCAAAGAAGGGCCCATGGGGTTTGACCAAAAATGAAGTGGGTCATTTCTTTTTAGGCCCCATATGGGTAGTGCCCACACAAACTAAGTGGGCCCATATAGATCCCACATTTGTGTGATACCTGGGTATGTAATTTTTTGCACGGTTATGCATAGTAACTCTAATTTGATGGATAGCGCTTGACTCTGGAATTTCAAAGTTAAGGTAATACAGCACATTAAAATTCCAGAATATTTTCTGTTTTTTTTGTTATTATTGTTTTTAACTTCAAGGTTTTCCGTGATTTTTTTTTAAATCTTAGATACAAGAACTAATTTGTTACTATACGGCATTAGAAGTACATTTGCTTTTATTTTTTTACAAATCTTTATCAATCACAGAGGTTTTTTTTTAATTGGCTTACCATCGGAGCAAACAGCCCCTGTAGAAGTTGCTTTACTGTGCTATTATAGTAGTGACCAAAAAACTAACAAAAGGGGTTTCCTTAAAACTTATAATTTTCGTTTCTGAAGAATAAAGAAAAAATTTCCTGAAAACTAATGCCCATCACTTTCTCAATTACAATTTATAACTAAGGGCCTCCTCAAACTGCTCGTTTAGATTTTATTAATTTTATAGAAAAAATAACGTAAAAAGAACTTCAAGTAGAAGGACTAGCAAAAAGTTTTTTTCAGAGTTTAATTTATAAGACATTTTGGATTAAAACAAAAGTTAGATTGGATTATTAATCCCAGAAAACTGTCAAAGCTTGTTTATTTGTTCATAGCGCACAAAAAATATGAATTTTTTACTATGGCCAAATTTAAAGCAAATAATTTACTTCAGTTAAAGTTGAAATCGGCTGCTAAAACTAAAATGACCCTCTTAAAATCAATTATTTAACAAAACTCCTCATTTAAGATTTTAATATTATTAGTTTTTTTAAAACATTGACATAAAACGTTCCCCGACCTGCTTGATGCTCTCGTCGCTCTCTTTGATCTTCTGCTCGTAGTTGCGGATGAACTCCCTGAGCTCGGCTTCTTTGTCCTCCAGCGTGCTGTACAGCTGCTTCATCTGGGTGAGCAGGTCAAACTTCTCGGCCTTCAGCCGCTTCCTGTCCTGCTTCAGAGCTGCAACAAGGCACAGTTTAGGTTAGTTGCAAGTATCAAGTAGGGGTAACAGTACACGACTTTCAATTACAATACATCAATACATTTAAAGATTATCATATACCCTACTAGCTTAAAAACCCGGCGTTGCACAGGTGTACCCTTACCCTTACTAACGGTGATTGTTTTTTATGTAAACTTTTATTTTATACCAATTGATTCCCTCTACACCGGTCAGCACTCCATCAGTATATTACAATTTCCTCCCATTCTAATATCAGCATTAATTTTTTAAAAAAGAAGTCCGATTGTATCCAGGCCCTTCTAGGAGTTAGAGGGCTTTCCCATAGGCCCTGTTAAAATTGCCAGAATAGCTATGGTATAATGGCCAGATTCTATTTGCCTTCCTACACCCGAAAATGCCCAAAATGTGGAAAACATTCCAATCTATATTCGACCACTCGACAGGGCTGGGGTGCCCAGTCGGTAAAGGCGTTCGCCTTGCATGCGATAGGTCCCAGATTCGGGTCCGGCATCGTCAAAATAACTGCCGACCTATAAACGGCTCATGCAGCCAAAAATGTCCCGTGTCCCGAATAATACTCCGTGTGGTGGGAGTGCACGTTAAATATTTTTCAAAGTCCCGATGCTGCGTTCGCCCTTAAAAGTTGCATTGGGTACCTACTCAGGTGTTGGCTCGTCACTTGACTGTGGTTCTAAATTAAGACGCCCGAGGCCAATATCCCTCGTGTATAGCTCTAGTGCGACGATAATTCAAACTAACCCTAACCCATACAACTGGATGCGAATAGCTATAGCTATCCTACTTTAAATTTCAACTTCGCCAAATCCGCCAATGCCAAAATTCAATTGGTCATTATATCATAGCTGTACCAAATTGTTTTGGGAGTAAAGGTCATCTAGCGGAGAGTCACTAATCTGTTGCATTTTTGCAAGGATGGCTGGACAAAATGATGAAAAGTAAGAATGACATTTAGAAATTAGTAATGAAAAATTACTATTAATTGGTATGATAATTATTGAAACTCCTTTGTAGACTTGGCTTGTTTCATTGTTTAACCACAAATTTAGCGTAACATTACCCAGTAAAAATTTAAGCACCACTCGCTGTCACTTGTTTTACGGAGTAAATTCCTTATTTGCACAACATTACTAAATAAATTAGGCGTAACGCTACTTCATTATAGCTGAAGTAAAGTTTCACAAAAGTTTTACAGTGAAGAAACAACATTGATGAAGAATTTTCTTAAAATACTTTTATCACATAAGTGTATTTTAAAAACAGTAAATATCGGACTTTTTATTACTTTGGAATTCCTCAGATGGACAATTATATTGCTATCGTAAATGTTTCTAGACGAAACGGGATAGCCCAATTTCTCTCACGAAGATTGAATTTATCTTTTATCTGTTTACACAAAAAAAAAAGTGACGGGAAATCGAAAAAGTGCTATCGAAAAAGTTTTCGTTTTGAACTTAACAAACGAACTACTTTGAGAATAGAAACTCAATAACAAGTAACCAATAATAAAAATGTAGTTGAAAAAAAAAGCATATTAAAGTTGTAATTATTACAGTTAATAATAAATTTTAATTCAATAAAGTTTCTAGTCTGTTTTTGTCTGGAAATTTTGTATTGTGAAATATTTTGTATTTTGTATTGAGAAATAGTTGTTTCACAAGCTGTATTCAATTAACAAATATATAATAATAAAAATGAAACGTTGTTTACGTGGCCGTTTGTACCTTATACAATCGGACTGGTACACGTATACTTGGGCCGATTTTGGTATTTTTTTTAGCCTGTACGAAAATTATTAATTACCTAAAAATGGAAATAAAGTTGATAAATAACCACTTATAGATTTTTCTCTTTTAATCAGCAGATTAATTGACTTCGAAGGCAGGTTTTTTTTTAAAACAAAGAATTATTTTTAATTTATTATTTTGTTTTATGCATACAAATATGATTAAAGCCACGAGCAACAGTTTTGGGGCGCTTACTGAAAGGAAGCAGTAGAACTACACAAGAATAGGCTCATCAATAATAGTAATCCGTTCTTCCCTAAATAAAGCGTGGCATTTCCATACAATTTTCTAGTCCAGGCAACATAAGGTTTCATCGCTAATCGAAATATCGAGGGACATAGCTGAAAAAAAAGCCCCGCCGTTCGACAAAGCTCTGAAAAGGGGAATCAGAAACGGGGAGTTCCATCTTTTTTTCTGTTCTAATGGATCACTCGCTTTGTGGGATTGTATGCAGGTTTTGTTTGAGAATATAAATAATAAAAAAAGGGCTTTGTGAATAGGTTTAGGTAAAGAATGGAGCGTTTCTGACTGTTGAAAGCTAAAGCTAATCGTTAATTCCCAGGCCGTATGGATTTAAACGAAACTCGGCCATTTTGATACTTGATGGACAATAAGTAAAATGAACAGCAGTTCGATAGCAGAATTGAAATCTATATTATTATTTTTTTTAAATATTTACTGAGAAGATGGTAGTATATTTAATGATACATGTATAGAAGCTTAATTATATTTATTTGTTGTGAAAGATAATTCAAAGTAATTTAATAAAAAAAATACATTAAAGAATCTAAAAGGCCCAAACATGCAGCGTCAGCACGATTTTATCTTTTCTTATTTTCCGGTTTTTAATAACTTTATTTTCCCGCAATATTTTGTTTTTGTTCAATAATAATGACTGAAAAAAATTTGTTAATAGTTTCAACGAAAATATGATAAGTTGCTTCCGTTTTTATAAAAATCCCACTAAGAAAAAAAATAATTTTTAGCTTACCAATTATTTTTGCTTAGTTCTTTAAAATTGTTTTAAAATAATAAGTGATCTGAATTACATGCAATCACTAAGAAATTAATAAAAATGAGAAGACGAAAAAAAAAACGTGACACTAATTAAATAAGTAATTACACAGCTCAATAAATCAACAGGAGTAATAGGACACACGCGTCTTCTACAAAAAACAATGCACAAATACCACTCTGCAAAGTTATAAGTGAAGCGCAAATCAAAATAAACACTTTAACAATGCGGAAACAAAGAATCGAACCAAGTTAAAAGTCAAACCACGCGCCCGATGCTCGAAACCACAATCAAGGTGAGATCTTATCAACTTTTTGTAACTTAGCGATATTTATATTGTTTAGTAAATTGGACATACGTAAAGAATTGAAAACAGTATACAGTGCACTTTTGCTTTACTTGCACGGTTTTTTTTAAACCTTGTGAGGTCATCGGCCTTGAATTGTACATGATTGCATAAAGAGATGCGAACTTGGCTCACGAAAGTACGATTTAGGTTTAGTTTAGTTTAAATTATTGTCGCACTAGAGCTACACGAGGGCTATTGGTGACGGGCGTCGTTTTTTAGAACCACAGTCAAGTGACGAGTCGACACATGAGTAGGCACCCAACGCAACCGTTAAGGAATAGGGCGACATCGTACGCAGCGTTAGGACTTTGAAGGATATTTAACGTGCAGTCCCTCTATACGGGGTATTATTCGTCGATTTTTCGGTCGGACCATTTTTTGGTCTTGCATTCGGTCGGGCCGTTTATAGGTCGGCAGTTATTTTGGCGATGCCCGGACCCGAACCTGGGACCTTTCGCATGCTAGGCGAGTGCCTAACCGACTGGGCTCCCCTTCGATTTAGGTATCCCGTTTCCTGGAATTTCATACTAGTATGTGTTAGTGCCTCACAATGATTTGCATAGGTTGATATACGTATCGCGAATGGTCGGTGTTAGAATTAAATAAAGTCATCTTCACAGCTTGATGACTTGACTATACTGTATGCCACACAACTACAAATAATAGAATTCATTTTTAATTTTAAAAAAATACCAAGATTTTTTTTTTGTATCCGTAAAATGAAGTAAATGTGCTAATGGAAAATTTTGATAAGAAAATACAAGTAACTTGTTTCAAAAGTATGATAAGGGAGAAGGGAAGGTTAGAATGAATCTATATGCAATGAAATTTAAATAATTTAATGGCATTGATAGCAATAACATGTTTCAGAAAATATATGTCAACCGTATCACTTACTTTTTTTGGCCATTCCGTTAAGTTACAAAATTAAGTTATTAGTTAACTAAAAAACATATATTCGGTTAAGCTATTGCAATTTGATTGCGAAACAAAGGCTGTAATTTTAAGGTGCATACACAAACAAAATCTATTATATGACGTAACCAGAAAAGTAGTAATCAAACAATCATACAAAGTTTATGCCACAATGCCTAATTAGAAACTTATTTATTCTCATAAGTTATGGAGAAAAAAAATATTAAATAACATAAATTGCTAATTTTTATATATTTGAACTACAGCTCGCAGAAATTTATTAATTTTATAATAAATACTAAAAGACATAAACAATACCATAATTCGAGAATATTTTTCTAATTATATCATACATTCAATATGCTTGTCAAACACGAATGAACAACTGAAAGATACACCAAAATATATGACGGAGTTAAAAAGATAAAATAACTAAAAAGACTCGATAAAAAATATTTAGAATGACGTGGGTGTAACTTTTGCAGATGAAAGAATCTTTTTTAGTTTGTTTTTTTTCAAAACGTGGCAAAGGAATGTCGTCTTGAGACGTTCATGTAAGAAAGGCCGCGTATGTCTTTTCAACTCGTGCCTTAAGTCACGGAGGGTCTGACAACTCTCGGTAATTTGCGGGTCTCCCGAAAAGCTATTTAACGCTGCCAGCAATCCATTTCGGACTTTTTTTCAAAGCTGACATTTTGCTGGTGAAGACTGCTAACTGCCAGAAAGGAGATTTGCACGGGGATGAGGCAATGTGCCGTTATAAACTCGGAACCACAGTTAAAATGTCAAATTTTTAACGTATTGCTTTGGCCTTTTTCTACTAAGATACTGAACTTTTACTAGGATACTAACTTCGGCTAGGATTTTTTTTGTGTGTGTTGCAAGATGTTATTTATAAGCCTAAAAACTTAGCACACATATCAAGGCTAACCGCTCTTAAAATGTTGAATATTTCTTCCTTACTCACCTTAACCACTTCGTTTTGTTAAGCCAAATTATTTATCTTAATTTTTTTCAGACAGTCGCTAGTTTACACTCGTTTGGTTACGATGGTTATTTGTGGCCAATTTTCATATAAAGTGCTCTAATGCGGTGTTATTGAAACCATTGCTTTTAAGGAGAGGCAAACGGACTTAAATTTAATATGTTGTATCCGTTGCTGAGGATACATTAGGACTTAACCATTTACATAGGATTGCTTATAAAAACCACTCTTAATAAATATAGGGGTAGAATAGTTATAATTATATTTATATGATGTTAATAAATAATCATAATATAAAAATATTATTACTTCTTCTAAGAAAAGTTAAATGAAAGTAGTGTCACTGGAGCACGCTATTTCTCGATGGACTGTTGGACCTACACTATTGCTTCATTGTTCTATTTCTTCGTTCATATTTATTACCCCACTGCAGATCCAATCATTACGTTAACCACAAAATATATATAAACAATCTAATCAATAGTTGACTGGACTCAATCGACAAATTCGAAATGAGGAATCCGCACAAATACTCATCTAATTATTATGTTAACCACAAAATATATACATAAAAAAATCTAATCGGGATAGCTGGCTCTGTCGTCATCTTCAAAATAGCCCATTTATTTTCTAATATTTTCGGAAAGTCTTAATCACGTTTCAGCAGAATTAACTTTTGGTTTACTTCATTTGCAAATAAGTCAAAACCTATTACTGGAGCCTTTTATTTTTATTTATTCTCAGTCACTATTCATTAAATATAAACTGATAGGGAAAAGATAGGAATAATTACTGATGGGGAGAATTTAATGGCTTTAGATTTGAAGAAAGTGGATTAAAAGCGTAATAAAACTGGAAAAGTGGTATTCAAACTTCATTTTAGGAGTGGTCCTTTTTTCCCCACTTATTAATATGCGTTCATCAACCATGAATTCATTTATGCTTAATCATCGTTTTTTTTTAAGTCTTCCTGCACTCAACAAATACAGGGACGCCAATAAAAAATCTGGTAAAAGGTTTTAATATACTATTTTTTAAAATTTTAATTGGAAGGAATCGTTTAATTTTGCCTGTCATTGATGGCATGCCGTTTTTGGGGCTTATTATAACTGCTAAAAAATCTATTTTTTAAGAATTTAAAATTTTGCTTTGAAGTAATGTTGTTAAATAAAACGGGATATGCACAGAAAATGTACCACAATATGAAAATAAATTTCCTCTAATTTCAGTAAATGTTGGTAGGTAGGTTGTACGTTTTCCAGCTCCAGCCTTCAGCATTAAATGTCATTGAACATTATTTCACATTTCCAATGCCTGTTATCCTACTTTCACAAAGGCAACTTATTTATCTTTAATAAAATTAGTATAAGTAAATATTTTTTTTAAAAAATTCCATGAATAAAGAGATGGTATTTTTTTATAAACAAAATCAATAAAGTGGAACGACCGTTCTATTATATGGCTTTAATTTTCAAGGGCAATAACACCAAACACTTAAAAATGTGTACTCTTGTGTTACACTGTACTTTTCATGTTTTTATCATATTTATCTTAAAAACTAAACAATAAACCAATAAAAGAGATTCTGTTAAACAACTGACTTCCGTATTTCTGCCAAGAAAACGTATAAATCGACAATACAGTTTCAAACGCTTCATTGGTTTCATAACTAAATTCAAATTGCATCGAATGGTTTCAAATTGGCCCCCTTTACATAAATTAGGAAAAAAACCTTTAAAATTAAATGGATATCTTCTCAACGGTTTGGTTTATTACAGTAAGGATACAAAAGAATCAATGACAACTTCTTTTTGACATTGAGATAGTATGTTAATCTGTTTCCTAAAATTTCATGGAAACAACTTTTAATTGTAATGGTTATGAAGTTCTTTTTAAATTTATATTCTAAACTGTATTACAAAAACCATTTTGGACGAGAGTATAGCTTAAATACTCATAATACTTAGAATTTTATAGGAAATTCCCCAATCAAGATTCAAAGTTAAGTGTTCCTCGAATTCGACCGTATTTTCTTTTTGCATCCTAACAATATAATTTGTCAATTGTTACACTTTGAAAATAAACCTTATTATTTTAAATCTGCAAAATTGGTGTTCAAGATGTGTTAATTATTTCATGTTCGCCGAACTTATCTAATTTTATACTCTATATATAACACTATACGATTTATACTCTTAAATACTAGATGTCAAAAGAACCAAAACCCGGACCAAATAATAGTTCTCGATGAAAAATTAAAAGAGACAGTTCCATAAAAAACCCTTCACTAACAACAACTCGTTATAGCTTCCGGACTTCCGGGCGCAATCCACCATATTGATCGATATACCGTAATAATGTGCTCTTTGAGTGTGGCCGCCCACATCTTTTGAATAAATATTAATACACCCTCTTTCTACTAGAGCTCCTTCGCAACTTGAGAGGCATGTCACGAAAGACGAAAGACGCGCACGCGGGGTCGGCAATTAGAGATCCCGACGCCATTACCATAATTATTAATGGATGTCTCTGGAAAAGAGTTTTGAGAAGTGAAATCGGTGAAGAATGAAATGGAATTGTGATGGATATGGGAATCTAAGATGGCCTTAGTTTAAAATAGAATTTTATTGTTAAGTTGGCGTATAAGTCAGATAAAAGAATATGAGTTGTGTACTGTCTCAGGGATGGAAATAAAATCTGTCTCTTTGGCTTATTAGTATATTGCAATTAGGTTCAAAACCGGGGATAATCTATTTATAATAATAATAATAATAATAATAATTATTATTATTATTATTTTTATTTTTTTTTTTTTTGGGGGGGGGGGGGGGTAGTGTCTCTTCAGACATCAATTAGTAAGATCTGAAAAGTCCTAGCCTTAAAATCAATTACCTTTCTTTCAGGGAGAACCATTCAAATTGCTCTGGCTTTTTGAATTTTGGTTTTTTTTTTAAAAATAACCGATAAAACTATTTTCAAATTCCTTTTTTATTGTACGCCGTCGTTTTTTAAGTCATTTTTTTAATTCAACTAGTACTCTTTTTATTTCATAATTTTAATTGCATTTTTTAATTGAATTGAATGTACAGTTTCAATTATAAACTAGCTAGTTTAAACTAATAATTAATTGGTTTTAAGCTCAAACTATTAATATGATGTAGGCTGACTACTAATACGATAAATAACTACTTTTTATGGCATTATATGAGTTGCATTGGTTGTTATTAAACTGGTTTCTATAAAAGAAAATATTTGGAAAATGTGAAGGTTTTTAAAAAAGCAGTTTTTAAAATGTGTTTATAACAAAACTTTACGCAAAAAACATTTCTGGTTTGCATACATTAAAAAACTTTATCGATGTCACCATCAAGAAAAAAACATCAATATTAAATAAATTAAGTTTCACGAATAATTTTGGCTTTTTAGGAAATGTTCAATTATAAAAACCGCAACAAATTCTAACACATTAGTTTGATAACAATAAGAAAAAAATAAAGGGAGTAAAATTGTTTAAACCATTAACTATTTATGTAATTTATTTAAAAACTAAAAAAATATAGATATTTATGTAACAAATCTGTAACAAAAAAAAAGGTATTTTATTTACTAAGATATTCTTTTACTCATATCCAATGTAGATATTCTCATGAATATTTATTAACGCATTTTAACGACAGAGAAGAAACTCATGAATAAAACTTCGTTATTATGTTTCAAAAACTTTCATTTTTATAAGCTGGACTCCGAGTAAGATGGAATTCTTAGAAATTGAATTATCGCTAACTTAAAACTTACGATGGAGTTGCAAGCAAAGGCTAACACAACCCCAGTTTTCCAGATGCTCCAAAAGAGTACAACTTTGTTGAATTATTTTTTTAAAAAGAAAAGTAAAATATTCCTAAAATTGAAAATATACGTTTTATGTGTAGCACGGTAATTTTTAGTTTAAAGAACTTCTGAATGACAATAGCTATTTAAATATTGATATCATAAAACCATAAATATAATTAAAATTTATATTCATATCACTTCATTTATATTGTTTCATTTCAAATGAAACCTATTTACTCAGATTTTAAAATTCAATTTTTCTCAGTGTTTAATGTGCCTTAGCTGGATGCCTAAAATTTTTAGAAACACCAAAATTATGTCATTTGCCTCTTTTATTGATAAAACTCCTAAGACAAAACTATGACAAAGCTATTCAGACAAAAAAACAAATAAAAGTTTGAACGTTAATAAAATGGTCGATATAGTAAATTGATTGTAATAGATAGCTTTTGGGAGACCAGTTGACCACGTAAAACAGTGCCTTGTTCATTGCATCATACTGGCGACATGAAGCCAAGTCATCGATTGCAAAAAATTAAAATCTTGGTGACAAATGATATTTCTGACATGGTATTAAAAACATTTTTTGTGGAAAAATTGCCGCACCATATTAAGCATATATATTGGTTGCTAGTTATGAAGATACTAATAAACTGGTGATTATATGGCTGATACAATTGTTGATATGCATTCCCAAACTTAAGTATACGTGGCTCATTCAACTGAAGTAAAGACTACGAGCTACAAGATAATGCTGCATATTTGCCTAAATATATTCAGCAAGGATCCTATTATAAAACCAAAGGGCAAATGCTCATTCCGGACAAGTATTCTGCCGTAGACAGACAAACTGCAGTAACCACAACAATGAATCAGACCGTTGTTGCTCTAAAATAATCATTCCTTCAGAATACTTTCTTATATGTTAGAGTTATTGAGTGCTTGCAACAATAGTCTAAGTCATTTTCTTAGTTACTGCAGTTTACCAGCCCACGGCAGTATGACCCCATGAAGACCGACTTCCAGCAGTCACGACTCTAAACAACGCAATTCATCAAATCTCATCCCATGTTAACCCTGATGGCAACTGCAATGGTAATTGCGTCCACGGAAAGAAGAGAGGGGGATGAACAACTGCCCCGGGTCCGGTCCGCTTAACTGCGAGTGACTAAAAGGATGCTGAGGATGAAACAATGCCCGTTTACTTTTCACCTGTTGTGATTAAAAAATGTGATGGTGGTTGAATGAAAATAGTCAACAGAATTAGTTTATTTTGGGGTATTTCCACGCGTGACTTACACTACATCGGACGATTTAACAAATTTTGTTTGCGTAGTTCATAATTATTTTCTACTTATTCAAAAAAAAAAAAAATATTGTACGCCAGTTTATCCCTGAACATATACTATTTTTAGAAATCATAAAAAACAATTTTCATTTAGCATTTCACTAAAAAATAATAAAAATGTCATACTGTGACTTACACTACATGAAAGGAAGTCGAGTTTTGGTTATCATTTAAAACTCTCATTTCTTCTTCATAGTGCAGTAAATCAACATTCTACCAGTGCTTAATTTAAGTACAAGATTTAAAGCTAAATAATATAATTGCAAAAAAGTGTGGAAATATCATAGGAAACAATTTATTAACAGATTTGTGCGTGACTTACACTACATTCAATTTGTGACTTACACTACATCATGTGAATTGTATCACAGATATGGAAATTTAGGCAATAATAACATAACATAACATATGTAAATAATTTTGAACATGGAAAGTTAAGAATTGCATACATGGTAAATCGAAACATGTCAGGAATCGCAAATTTTTCTGGAATATCTTAATCTCATTTCGTTTATACAATTGTCAATGAAAATATATTTTAATCTACCTATTTCGCCCTTTATACAATTGTCAGAAATGTATAATAGTGATATGTTTGGGCAGATTTCTTATGCGAAGTGAAAAAATCTTTAGCAGAATGTGGGTCAATTTTCCTGGAAGGTGTGGCTGCTTTTATCCCCTCCTCACTGTATCACCAAGTCCATCAAATGGTCCGTTTTCATGACTAAAGGTAAAGATGACCAACATTGGTAGCAGAGAAATGCCATCAATGTTGTCTAACGGTTGGAACATTGAAATAGAGATGGTGTATTTTTAGTTAAAGTGTTGTCCGTAAAGTCGTTTTTGCTTTCCTTTTCTTTAAAGGATTGAAATTTTCCACATGCTTAAAGTCTTTCCCTTTGCTCTTTTTTTTCTTTTAACTGTTGATTCAGCCATCTTAAAATTATCAAAATATAAGAAATCTACAAATATTATAGCTAATCTATAATAGATAAATCAAACAGAAGCTGTGACTGACACTACATTGTGACTTACACTACAAAGCTAAAATGTGTTATAAATAGAGAAAATGCTTTTTTTATTTTAAAATTAAAAAGGTGTGGAATTACGCAGAGGTTACTATAGAAAGAAAATATCGTAAAAAATTTGAAGTAAAGCTTTATTTAAAAAAGTTATTGAAACTTTTATA
This sequence comes from Oedothorax gibbosus, assembly GCA_019343175.1. Lineage (NCBI taxonomy): Eukaryota > Metazoa > Arthropoda > Arachnida > Araneae > Linyphiidae > Oedothorax > Oedothorax gibbosus. The sequence continues at coordinate 14,615,734 of CM033278.1, forward strand.
TCTTTTCGTGACTTACACTACAGTCAAAAATGAGATTTTTATCTTTCTAATTAAGTATCTTTTAGTAATAAATGCCGATTAATAATGTGTTTTTAAGATAGTTCTGATAATCTATTTTAATAATTTCTCCAAAAAATCTGATAAAATGTGTTTCTTACCTTAAAATTCCTGGGTTCAAAATGATGAAAAAACACGAGACCATGCTTTCAATACAAAGCAGCCATTTTGAAGCTGCTGTGTTGCCAAAGGTGAAACAATAATAGTTGTTGATACAAAAAAAATAAAATTCAAACTTTTCTTAAGCACATATAAAAGTTACAACTGTAGATTTTTTTTTCCAGTTGTGGTATCATTTTACGTGGAATTAACCTTTGGTGTTGTCGATGTTTGAATAAGAATCATTGGTTTCTCGAATTACGGTAGTATAATAATGTTCTCCATATTGAATAAAATTTCTACCTCGAGAATTCAAATTCATCCCCCGTAATAATCTTCCAATATGACCCCGTATTTCCTTACTTTTTGGGGAATAATTAATGTAATCGGAATCGTTATTCTTCACGATAAACTGTCTCAAAACAAAGAAAAATATTTTTAAAAATGTAGTTGTATAATTTAATATTGCGTTTTCTACAATTCGTATTTTCCTATTTTTTGATGAGAAATGAATATAATTAGAAAGGTTTCTTTAACGATAAGCCATCTTAAAACAAAGTATAACATAAAACATAATGTCGTGGTATAATTTTTATTACGTTTTATTGATATTATTTCATTTTTAGTGGAACCTTAATAAAGAGTTGAATTTGGGACTTGAAGCGCTGGTGGAGACTTGCAGAACTATGTTACCATCACCAGTTATCCTGTTAGGAACCCGTTCGAAATTAAGTTAGTCTATAATTGAAAAAGATTATGATTTACTTGATATTGAGACATAAAAAGCTTTGTATTCTGCTCTGTTCTACAAAACTACCACAAACGCCATATCCCAACTTATGACCTCCTGTTGTAGTATACAGGGAGACACGCTCTAATTGGAAGCCCAAGAGAATGAAAAACCGGTTCCCGAGGCTGTTGGTTTATCAAATCAAGTGACTTCTCCTAGCGGGGGTCATGAATAGTGTGTTGACCATTGGAACAAAGTGTGTGTGTGTGGGGGGGGGGGGGAGGAAAGAATGTAATAAAGTTATCTTTTAGTCCCTCGAACATGACGTCATATACAGGTGGTCGCTGTCACGGAGTTTCAGGGCGTATTGGTTCGATCGCTGCGTAATCAGAGAACGAAAGAAAGTAATTGGAGTCTTTCTGATTAAACTGCATTCGTGATATTGCCAGGGTTTGAGTTCTGATGTGTAAGGAATTTCTCTGATGTGTAAGGATATATTTTGATAGTTGATGGGGGGCAAGCATATTTTTAAATTGCAAATAAGATTAATCTGGATTACTTTAGAGCAACTAAGAGTTTTATGAAAACTTTAAGGCGAGTAACCAGATCTACAATTTACTTAATATTTATTTACCTATATACACTGCTCACAACAATTAGGGGAGCGCATGGTTCAAACCCTTTCACCCCCAATGATTCCATTTGGAATCATCAGCTTGCAATTTTTTTTCTGACTAAGTTAAGCTCGCACTTGTGTATCGTTAGATGGAAGAATCATTTCTTTTGAAGAATTAAATAAAGTTTGTTTTAATTAAATGAAAATATGAAAAACATGGTATAATAAAATTCACTCTGAAACAATTTTAGCAAATAAATTGACCCTAAAATCTTCATGCATGCATTTTTTAGATGTTTAAAAATAGATTTTAACTATTTTTAACAAATAAAGTTTTGAAAAAAGTATTGTTATAATTTATTCAAAAATTATGATTTCAATATTTTCCCCTTAAATTTTAGTTTAAAAATTAAGATTTCCCCCCTGTTTTTTACAATTTCATACTGGATGCATAATGAATCTATATTTCACAAATTTTAGATTTTTAGAATAAAAAATAAAAAGTTGAGGCTGAAAGGTAACAAAAGTATGCAAAGTGCTCCCCTAATTGTTTTGAGCAGTGTATTAAGTAATAGCTTTTGAACGATATAATATTTATTATCCTTTGAGAATGTTTAATATTCAGATCCTTCAAAATAGTTAAAGCGTTACATTGAAATGAAAAAAAGTGTAGCCTTACTAACATTAAAGTAGGCCATTCAATGAACACAAATATTTCAGTTTCATAATACATTATTTAAAGCATAAGATACACAAATATTATATTAAGTTATTAAAAACTCCAGGAAATAGAAAAATCAGTTTTAAAAAAAATGCTTCCTTTGAAACAATTCTACTGTAAACATCACTTTTATTTTCACTTTTGCACCACTGTTACACGAGCTAAGTAACTTCATGTTATTGATTTCATACCACGAGCCACCCCTCAATTAGTTGCCATCAATCGAGCATTCAAATCGCTATGGGACAGTTAATGCTCATCACTATATTTCACTGCTTTGCAAAGACCATTCGACGAGAGGGCTCATTGAGATGATGATACTGTTTATTGCAGTAGATTTATACTTTACAGAATCGCATCAGGCTTTTCTGAAAGGAACTACGTGACATTTTACAACTGTTTTGTGCCGTCTTATTCATTTATTAACTTTGATAAACTTTAAAATCTCTTTAAGAAATAGAAAATGGGAAGATAACATGACACAAAACTGTGTCTTTGGCTTTGAGATTAACAATGAATTTAGTAACTTAAAAAGTAAGAATTCGTTATAGAATTCGTTATAGTAGAAAGTAGAATTCGTTAAAAGTAAAATTCGTCACTTTGCCCATGCGTCACCTCACAGTACGAACCACAAATTTATCAGGTAATCTAGATACGTTAAGATGTACACTCTTAAAACGAGCGGTTTTAACTCAGTCTGAGTTAATTTCCACTCCTTTTCGTACCGAAAATGCACTTCTCCTATAGGAGTGAATTTCACTCTTTTTCGGAGTGGGTAAAAGAAATAAAAGAAAACAATCTGCGTCCTACAGTCTTAAAACGAGCGGTTTTAACTCAGTCTGAGTTAATTTTCACTCCTTTCCGGTGCCGAAAATGCACTTCTCCTATAGGAGTTAATTTCACTCTTTTGTTTTAAGAGTGTAGGTTTTCACCATGGTAAGATTCATTGCACACAAGTATGTAAAATACGATATTTAGTAGCCATTTCATCTAGCATTTATAATTAATTTTTATTCATTTTACTCCCTGTTGCCATCATTACTTTTTATAAGAAAATTACCTAAAATGGAAAAACTTCTACTAGACTACTAGTAGTTTGATTACGAAATAAAAATTTTAAAAATTTATTTTAAAAAATGAAACATCAATGATGAGACATTTATTAAAACTATTAAAATTAAAGCTTAAAAGCGGCCATATGAAGTGTCACTCCTTCATAGGCGGTTCAATGGTCTTAGGAGATGACAATGTGTTTCAAGCGTCACCTGAGCATGTCCTGCAATGTTTTGGCCTCACACTGTAAACAAAACCCTGTAATTTACCTTCACAGTGCGATAGTAAAAGTCATTGAGTTGTACTGCCATTACCCTGTGCTGTGAATTTTTATATGATGTAAAATTTATTGTATGATACGGGCAAAATTTTTTTGCTTCACTGGCAGTAATTTTATGCATCAATTTTCTCTGTTTAAACGCTAGCGGAGAAAGTTGTTCATATGACGTGAAAACATTAATTTTCTGTAAAACAAACATTACAACACTATGATGTATAAAGTAATCACAAAGTGTGCTGTAATTTTACAGAAATTTCTTTACAGTGTGCACAAGAGAGGACATAACTCCAGGCCCCTGGACTGTACTAGACTTCTTTAAATATCAAAAACTTATTGGAACTGATATGGCTAATATTAAAAATATTTAGAGGATAAGCAATAACAATGTTATAGTCAATGGTTTAACTCACTAACGACGTTTGACAAGAAAATTTTCTATGCAAAAAAATATTTCTGCTTAAAGTTTATCTAAATGAACAAAAAAAGACACATGAAACCATAGTTCTAAACAATTTATGTAGGACAAATCAATTTACAAGAAAACACATTTCAAAAATTAAAGTTAGTGTTTTTATTGGGCAAGGAAGTTTTTGATGGTATTCACAAATAGGTCTTTAATGGGTTAACAAGTAAAAATAACTAACAAATCATTCGTATACCTTGGTAAAATTTAAGCTTACAATAAGATGGATAATATATACAAATTACGCTTCTATATTTAACTCTGTATGCTACTAAAGCACAATGCTATTATCACATTCAATAAATAACTTAAATTATAGTATACAAGAACTATGCCTTATCGGAGAAAACAAAGAACGATTTGGCGTTTATTTTATATTATATTTAGATCTTGGAAAAACACATCAGTTTCAAATTTGTACCATTCAATTTTATTTGGAAATGATATTCATCCACAAATTTAAATTACTTTTAAAAGGGGATTTAAAATACATTTTATTTTTGTAATTCAACAGCTAAAAGAATATCTTATTTGATTTTAAATTTACATGTCATTGTCTGTAAGCAAATTGTAGTTCTTAAGTAAAATGCACCACACAAGTTTATTGAGTTATATTTATATCATATTTTAATACATTGTTTTTTTTTATTTATTTTTTTATTTAATTTGAAAACGAAGGAAAATAGTACGAGAAGAATTTTCAATCTCGTTAAAGAACAAGAAAAATATCACATTTCATGCATTTTCTGCGTTTCAATTCAATTTATATTTGTAAAAAATTGATTTAGTAAATTAATAACGCACACAAAAACTTCAGTAATTTTTATGATTCGTTAATTAATAAATGGAAAAAATCATACGTTTCAAAATCATCAATTTTTGAAACTATAACGTAAAGAATTGCGTCTATTTAAAATAAACTGTTCTTATATGATTAAAAATTACAAAGTAAAATGAAAACATTTTGAAAGGATTGTAATAGAGAAAAAAATAATCTCATACTCAAACCATCATAATACACAAAAAAGTTTAAAGTCATGCAAAAAAAAAACCCGTCGATTAACCCAGAAAATTCTCCGACAACAACAGAAATGGATTTTTCATTGAAAACGAATTACAAGGCAGGTGAAGTAATCACGATATCATGCGAGGCATGGAGATGCCAGAAAGGCGTTAGGGGTGGTTAGCAAGTGCACCGTTAATCAGAACACCTGTCAGCATTAAGAAAATTATATTCGGATTACAAAACACGTAAAAAAAGTCAGTTTATATTTAACTAATTAGTCAGAATTATTTAAGACTCTTAAGACAATCGAACACATCTCTATAAATTCATCAGAAAATTTCCACTTTAACAACTAAATAAATTAATATTTAACTTTTTTTTTAGTCAAACATAAAATAATTTAATTAATTAGTTGTATTTTTAGCTATAGTATAATACTAAAAACTCGTAGTACAAAATATAAGAGATGAATTCAAATAAATATTCTTTCTGTTTATAATCTTCCAAAATAATGTAGTTTATTTTAAATATTTTTTCTACACAACTCATTTAAATATTTTTCAAAAAAAACTTATCGATTGGAATATTCAATGATTACAACCGGGAATAAGTGAGCGAGCTGGGTATATTGGGGTTGTTTCACGGAGGATCTGGCAATAGCTCTGCGGTTTTGTTGGTTGGTTGGTAGACATATATATTCAGGTTTGTGTGCTTGTGTCAGTGGGCGGTATCTATTTAAGACAGAGCATAGAGGTTTGGCTCACCCCAAGGTGTTTCATGTCTATTTTGATGTCTTTCAACAGTGTTGCCACCAGTTTTAGGAGAAAAACACCATGAAAAGATACCCCTATTACAAATCTAAAACATTAATATCAAATACAATCATCATACATAAAAATACTAGCAAAGCGTTCACGTTTTTTTAAAGTCACTAAAGATTCCAAAATGCAGCTAGTATTTTTACGATATTTTTTTGTAATTTTAAAATTATTCTATTCTAGAATTAAATGGGTTTTTTTTCATGGTGTTTTTCTCCTAAAACTGGTTACAACACTGTTGAAAGACATCAAAATAGACATGAAAACAAAACCGCAGAGCTATTGCCAGATCCTCCGTGAAACAACCCCTTTAAAGGATTAAAGTTTCACGTGATTTAAAAAAAAAAGTTTAATTAGTCGAAAAAAATATTATTTGTAATCGTTTTGTAACATCAATGCATATCAAACTCAAGGCAATAATTCATTTTTTTAAGCTAGTTGTTAACAAACTATTCATGAACAACTATTTGAATAGTTAAATACATTTTTCATGATTTTAACTTGGTATTGGAGATCACATTGGAATGTGGTGTTGAAATCGTTTACTGATAGACGTCTCAAGTGAAGACTTGTCAGCGAAACTTTAGCTTATCAAATGCGATAACAAGGAAAAAATTTGGAAAAAATTCGTTCGACACTTAAATTGAGAATAATAAGAAGGTGTGTTTGGAAATAAACAATTTTGTCTATAACTATGTACTTTAATAAATAGAAAACAACTCTTCTATGAAATACGAGGAACATATAATTTTTGTGTAAAAAAAAATAATAACTATTAACTGTGAATGATTCATTAAGAGATATTAGATTTGAAAGACAGCTAAAAATAAATGAAAAGGTTCACACTAGTTTTTTAAAAGAATATATTGTACCCTGAATACATTAAAACTAATGAGTTTTTAAACAATAATCAATTCCTTAATATTTTGTTATATCGCGTAATTTCATTTTTTAAAAAAGTTTAAAATTATTTACTACGTACTTCAAGCTATAGGTTTGCTTCTTTTTTTTTTAAAGTGATTAACCTATTGTTGATATAAAACATACCAAAATCAAATGTGATAAATATTATTTGATGCAAGTAAATTTTGAAATATATCCTAACTGTGATATCCTAACTAGATGGAACAAATGGTTTGTAACCATAAAATAGTACTCACAAAATGCAGATTAATTTAAATTAATTTTTGATTTTTAAAGACAAATTTGTTTAGCTATAATAATAAAAATAAAAACATTGTGAAAGTTTTGAAAATTTAAACTCCACTAAAATGAATATATTTCTTTCAAAGGAAAACAAAACTCGTATTATTTAAAACCTTTTATTTGAGTTAAGGGGTAAGTTTTATAGTTGAAAGGTTTCACCAATATATTTCATCACAAACAACTTTTTTCCTAACAAGTTATATCACGAAACACGTATTTTTTAACTAATGATACAAAAATCACGCACCACATCAAAGGATATTATCTTGGATCGTGATTTCATCCATAAACTGCAATATCCGAGTTCGAAAATAGATTTTTCATCTCTCAAAGCTGACTTGATACAAAATCTCCATTGGCTTTGGGCCAACAACAAAGAGAAGTTAAAAATAAGGAAACAGTATAACTCTTTTTTTTTCCAAATTACTCTGTACGATGCCGATGTTCCGTTACTTTCCTGTTATCTAGGCTAGGCACACTTGTTTGTGTTGTTAAAAGCTTTGCATAGAGTTAAGAAGAAGGAGATGCTGCCAGGAAAAAAACAATTCAAAAACCGATTTGCCAAGTGAAGCCGTTGATCGCTTTGTAGTAAGCCCAAACAAACGCCTTTTGCGAATTATTTGGCACTATTCTAAAGTGGAGTTTGTATGGGTTCATAGATCTACTTCGCGACTTGTTGACCCTCCAATAAAACCATAATTGTAGCGTATTTTTCGGTGGATGGAATGTATACTATTCTGTGCAAATTCAGATCTCGTGTACAGCTTATAACTGCGCAAACAGCATTTTTTTTTAAATTATCGCTTTTTAAATAATAAAATGACCAGTTTTACATTGAACTAACGTTGAGTGAGCGGTTTCTTTAAGATTACTAGGGTTACTTGGCGACTTTCTAACGGCTTCAGTTTTTTTCGTGCCGACCATCTCCATCTTCTTCTTAACTCTATGAGGTTTTGCTTGTGTTTTCAACATTAGAAATCACTTTGGAAAACAAAAACAACAACTAATGCGGAAATGTTATCTCGGTCGGAAAGTGTCTGGTTATGTTACAGAAGTCATTTTTAAAGCGATGAATGTTTAAAATGTGTGTTATTATTTTTTGTATGTGTATCGCTGGATGGTAGTGACTAGTGAACGTATCAACACAGATAAAGTTCTAGCATTGCCTGTTTGCCGGTTATTTATAAAAGATTTACAGTTGCCGGATATTTGTGATATTTCGTTTCGCCTTAACTATTTGAATAGGGTATTTTAAAAACATAAAATTGTTTGTTGAATTATCAGTTACTGTGCTTGACGTAGAAAACTGAAACGTTCAATTGGTTTTTAACAATTTAAGGTAAATTGTAAAAGATTCATAAGTAAACGATTGTAAAAGAACATAAGTAAATATATTAAAAGATTAAAAAAAATATCTAAACGGGTATTACAATTTTTCTGTTATTGGGCAAAAGTCAAGAAATCGTTTAGTCAAATTTATCATAAAAGGGGAACCTTAAAACCTTATGAAAAGTAATGACAATTTCTTTTAAAATTTTTTACGGGATTTCTATGATGTTAACTTTATTCATTTATTTACGAGTACGATATTTAAAATTCACTCAAATTTTGTGAAGACATTTTATAGTGTACATTAAAAATCATTTAGTCAAGATTTACTGTACTAAAAAGAGATATATTTAAGTGTATAAAGAAATTTAAAACTCTTCATTTTTTAAAAATGTTATAATGACTTTTTTGCCAATAAAAAAATAAATGGAATGCAGCGAAACACCTTTAAATGAAAATGTAAACCTTTTAAATTAGTTAATTAAACAATCTTATTAAAATCATATTTTCATTCAATGGTTTGGTCGAACAAGTTTTTAAATTATGAAAGTAAATGAACTTTCGTGGAACCTTTATAATAAATGTGAGATGTTCTGAACGTGATACTTTATATCTAGTCAACAATTCGTTTTAATATTATTGTCACGTTCTTTCGATCATCGCAAATAGATAAATATTAGTGCACCAATAACCATGGAATGACGGGCCATAACCAAATATTAGTAAGCTCTCGTTACGGTTTTCTTAAATGTTTGGGCAAACGTGATAAAAATATTCTCGCCGTATATTATGGAACCCAGTTAGAAAACGTCTAAAAAAACCCGTTTATGATAGATGTTTGTTCGTTTTTCATTAAAAAAATTCTACTTCGTTGGTAAAAAAAAGAAAGTTGTGCAAACGAGCATTTGGGAATTAATAACAATTGAGTTTTTTTTAAATTAAATATACAATTAAGTTACCATTTATGTCTACTAGTAAATAATAGCATAAATTTATTTCACTTCTTGGTGATTTGAAAAACAAGCAACATTACGGTTTGTTAAAAGTGTAATATATTTTCATCTAATTTTGTTCATCTGAGATTCGGTTGTAACAAAATTTTCATAGCTCTTATTATGATGATTTCTTTTTTTGCCTGCCTATCAATCACTACCTACAATTCTGTTTGATGCTGCAGATGTATTTGTTAAGGAAAGACGATAGTCTAAGATAACGAAAAATAATCACATTTTTTAAAACTTATTTAAAAGGTCTTTAAAATTGCTTAGGTTTACACTAATGTGGGCCATACCATAAAACATAATCGTTGCATGCCATTCGCTTTTTATAATAATTTTCATAAAAATATTTTTGATAAAAAAAGAGTTTTTATTTTATATAATATTGCTTTCGGTGCACTGGTCTCAAAATTTAATAACTATTCCAATATATTTTGTGTGTTAGTAATCGAAACATTTATGTTCTATTTCAAGTACACCTTAGGTACAGTGAAATTTAAAAAATATATATATAATTGAATATTTTGCGTTTTTTTATACGTAAGCATAAATATGGTATAATACAAACACGTTTTCTGTTCTTTAACCAATCAGAAAGTAATATTTAGCAATTAAAATACGTAAAGAATGTAAACTAAGCTTTTTAATACACTAAAAATGTGTTATTATATTTTATAATCATTTATTGAGAAAAATGTACCGAAAGCAAAATTATATAATTCAAATAAACCACTCTTTATCAAAAAAAAAAAAAACTCTTGATAGAAAAAGTATTTTAAAATGCAAGTGGCATGCAGCGTTTGTAAGTTATAGTATGGCGCACATTAGTGTGAACTGAAACTATTTTAAAGACCTTTCTAATAAGTTTTTTTTTTAAATGTCGTTATTAAAGACTATGTTATCAACTTTTAATTGGACTAAAAACAAATGACTGTTGAAATCGGCAAAATCACTGAACATCTGCGTCCATGGGAGAGGATGTCGTTATTGAAACTGAAAAGATTCGTTAAAAATTCGAGCATCCTGTTTCGCGTTGGTTCCCTGTGTGGTGGTCTGTCTGTCCGCCCTCTTTTCCTGCGTATTCCAGCTCTTCCTGCAATTTGTAAAAGAAAAAAGTTCTAGTGGCCGCGCTCTGCTTGTTGCAGATGAATTATTTGTCGTTTTCTATTGTAATTCAAAGAGCCAAAAATGTGGAGTTGATTTCGTTTCATTAAAAGTATAGCGATGAAAATGTCGTACTTATCCTTCATTCATTATACACTTAAAAAATATTTTTTTTGGTGTAATGTTGCAATAATTTTAGATTAGGCTGAATGAAAACCAGTTATGTGAGGAACCTTCCACGAAACACTGTGTAACAAGGTGTAACGTTCCACAGACTCCAAGCGCATGGCAATCATAAATGTTGTGGAACAAAAAAGATTGCCAATTAAAAAAAATCACCAATTCTATTAAACCTGGCTTTGAGTAGGAAGTAAAGCGACGAAATAGTATACGATAGTTTTGAAAAAATTAATAAACAGTTGCTAATTTATTTGGAACATAATAATCGTAGACACATCTATTGTTTAGATAATCAAAGCCTCTATGTAATCTAAAGAGAATATTTGTAAAAGCATTTAATGAAACTGCATTGAGTGAAATCATCACACTTATTTTTCTGTTTTATGTTTTCGTGTTACATACGTATTTCTGGTAAATTATATTTCATTGAGGTTAGTTTAGTTTGAATATCGTCGCACTAGAGCTACACGAGGGCTATTGGCGACGGGCGTCATAATTTAGAACCACAGTCAAGTGACGGATTTGATTCAGAAAATCACTGACAACTTTCTGCAAATAAGGAGCCAAATTAGGAAAATCCATGTGGTATTATGAATTACTTTTCTCAGAATTAGTAAAAAGGAACTTCACTTGAAATCACTTGGTCAAAGGTTTCACTTGAAATTTATATCTAAAGAAGTTATTTTCTCGGATTAAAAGTCAAGAAAAGAAAAAAAAATAAACTTTTATTCTACAACGACATGGAATATCATGAATTAGATGGAGTTAAAAGTTAATCCAAATTTCCTATTATTATTATTTTTTGTTCTTTTACAATTAAAAAAATAGTGCTACTATACAGTATAACTAAAATGTTGATATTTTTTTAAGGGATGTATTGTTATTTATCACATTTTAACATATTTTTACATTATATTGAAAGATAAATATTAGAAGGAAAGTTATTAATAGATCAAATTTATGTATGTAGTAATTTGCTGATTATTATTCAGACTAAAATGTAAGTTATTTTTCGTTCACCTATCTTTTTTGAACCCTAAATAAAACATAATAAAGCATGATCAGTAAAATTCATAATGATGAAAATAAACAATTTGAATACCCCTTTTTGGTCTGGCACGCGCTGTTGGCTATTTCATTTCTACGATAAAGAACTCAGCGTCTTTAAACGATGCATACTCAAATTATGAGGTTAACAGGGGTTAAGTCTATACGTTAGAACGAAGCTATCAATCATAGCAATGTTTCTGTCAAACGCAAGGAAAGAGACAAGTTAAGCGGAAGAGAAAATATTTTAAAAGCTATAAGCAAAAATTACAAAAATATATTATTAAAAGGCAGCAAACTTTTGAAAGGAAACTTAATGATAATTTTTAAAAACATTTAAAATAAAATGTTTTCTGAAAAGAAATTATATTTTTAATTCTGAAGATATTCCTGAAATTCCTGAATAATTTGAAAAGTCTAGTAGCATTCTCCGAAGATTGACTAAGATATCCATCCGTTAACTAAGAGTCCGGTCCGTTCATTGGCGACTTTTGATAGTGGTAAATTCAGTGGTCAATCGAGATAGTGGTCAATTTTCCGCATACCAGTGCCGTTAATTTTTTTATTACTGGTAAACATTAACCCATTAACGACGACTTTGTGAAAACCACTAATGCCATGCATTTTCGAATAAAACCGTTAACTTTAATTTTTTTAGATTCGTTTTTTGTGTAACTTAATTTGTCCTACAAAAATTGTGTCACGCTATGCTCTTCATTTGTCTTGCATTTCGTTTATTTAGATGAACATAAGCAGAAATCTCATTTTCGCGTGGCAAATTTTTTTACCAGTCGTCGTTAATGGGTTAAACTAAACCTGTTCACATAAAGCTTCCAGTTTTTTAAAGATATTTTGACTTACAGAAATCTATTTAGGACCTGAAAATAGATACACCACAAGCACGATTTCAATATATCCAGGATTCAATGTATTGAGGGTACTACTGCAAGTTAGTAAAAATCACACCTGATAGCGCCTCCTTGGCATGCTTCAGCTCCTTTTCCATGTGTTCCATCTTGGATGCCAGGGCGGCGTTTTCTTTCGCCTTCTCGTCCCTCGATTCCATGACCTCCTCGAGATCCCTGAGGAGGGCGCTGTTCTTGATCCTCAGGGTGTCCAGATCGCACGGGGACTCGCACTCCTGGGGCTTGGGGGCATCTGGGTTGAAAGAGAACATCAGTGAGCATCAATTCACCAAGTAATAAAAAAGTCACAGAGGAAATAAAATCCGAGAGTGGTGAAAATGTTGTATGTAGTTTAAAAGCTGGTTTGGGATTTTAGTTTTACGATTATATTTTAAAAAAACTGGATGAAATTTCACCACAAAATAGGAGTAAACTTGTAAACGTACTTTTTGTGTAACGTTACTCCGCAAATTTAGTGCAATGTTACTGCAAAAGCAGGAGACAGCTAGGCTGCTACCAGTTTTATGGAGTAACGTATAACGCTACACCAAATTTTTACTGTGAAGGATTGTCAAAAAATATGTTCCTCAAAGCACCTATTTTGAGCAGATACACACTAATATATACTTTTATTATCCGTATATCTTTTTTTTTGCTTTCCTTGTCATTTTTGTACTATTGATACTAATAAAATAATTATATATGAGTGACTATGTTTCGGATGGACACTATGTCTTAAAATTCACATATGAACTTCCAATGTTAGGCCTACTACAAACTTAAGGGTAGAATTTTGTCGGCATTTGTTATCGTTTATCAGCATATTTTTATAGTTGTCATATGTCCATTATCTATATTTTTCCATATTTTTCAGTATTTTTTTTATGACAGTCATAGATTTTCATATTATTCTGCACAGGCATATTGCACCTGCAAAGTTGTTAATTTTGCATACTTTAAACTGATTTTTAGCTGATTTGAAACAATTGAGATAAAAAAAAATTACTTAAAAGTCAAAATTATCTTCTAAAATAATAAATATTTTACTAATAGGCTTTTATTGTAAGGCTATTTAAAAAATGTATGGTTTTTTTTGTAAAAATAAATATTAACGAACACCAGATATTAAACTGCGGTGAGAAAAAATTCAAAATGCAAAAAGAAAAAAAAAACGTTTTCGCTAAAATGTGAAAGCCTAATTCCCGAGTTTTTTTTCGAACGTTGTTTATCATTAGAACCAAAATGTACATTTCCCTGATTTCCGCAAAAATGAGCCAATAAACATGTACAAGAGGTTATTTCCAATGTAAATACATCCTTTTGATAAATGTATAAGGGCCAGAGAGGAAGTAGTTTGATTTCAAAAATGCATTCATAAAATGAGAAAAGTTAAAAGATAGAAGAATCCTGAATTGTAACCCAAAATGTTTTGAAAAATAAAATTGCTACTTTTTAATGTTATCTGAGTTACGGTAGCTTTGTATTTTAAATACTTTTCTGTATTTATTGAGGGTAAATATACAATAAATTATTAATGTATGATTTTAAAATGCGTTTTTCTTAACTTTAAAGAATTTCTCAATTATGCTTTTGCCATTTTTCTAAAACAAATATTCTCCTTTTAGCTTTTTTGCTAAAGGGAAACAAAAATTTCAGTTTAAACACTGAAAAACGCTCAAACAACTACTTTTATGAATAATTTCTTACACTTTCCGTGCATTTAGTGACAAATTTAACCATGCAAATATTTAATATCTGGTTTTAACAATAGTGCATCACGCATAAAGGAGAAGCATATAAATTGACTTTAGCTAAATGAATGCTTCGCTTCTGAAATGGGGGCATAAATGGCACCATCTGGGTATATAAGCTTAGTCAGTACTGATTAATGGTTAGAATAATCTAGAATCTACTAAGACTTTCGAGTTTTCCAAAAATTAATTATGAAGGTTAATAAGTTGTCCTGATTTAAATGTTATCGAGGGGTTTTGGTAAGTAAAACTAGGAAAAAATATTAGTTTAAGTACCATGTTTTAGGATGTTTAATTTTGTTTTTAAAAAAATGACAAGTATTTTTTATTGAAATGATATATAGTTTATTCACAATTAAAATCTTTGTTGTGTTTTTTCTAAAATAACTGTAACATGCCGAAAAAAAATTCCTTGTTTTTGGCAAAAACGAGTTTAAAGTGCCATTTTAAGTCTAACAGACAATACACTAGAATGTTTAAATTTGACTAAAAAGTCATATAGATTCTTAATAATGAAATAATCAATTTAACATCTCAAAGATAAGAAAAGAAAAAAAACGTTAAAATTCTGACAAATTAGCAAAAGAATAAAACGTCGTTTCTTGCACATGACACTAATGTGACCACTCCCAATTGATTTCACTTTAAATAACTCAAATCATATGGCTTAATAGCAGTCAATTTTTAAAAAAAGTTATAACAAAAGTTTACTAGTCAATTTCATTAAAAGTATAGGTGACGTTAACTTACTTATCATATTTTATGTATATAGTCTTATTTTATTTCGTTAAGCAAGCCAAGAAGCAGTTTTCACCCCCAAATAATCGTTTGCCTAAATAATATTCCGATATCAAGATTTTAAAACCTCAAAGATGTTCTTTATTTTCCCATACCTATACTTCTTCCATACACTGTGTTAAATGTCAGTCAATCCTAACCAATCAATCAACTTCTTCAATCGAAAGTTTTTTTTACTTTAATTATTCCATAAAATGATATTAACCCAGATGTCGTCTGGCTTTGACACACATATTGATGCATGTAAAATTTTAAGAACAAAAAACACGTATTTAATCTCTTTATGTATGAAGTTTAGGGGAAAAGTTATCTTTTAAATTTGAGAAATGCATATGACGTACAAAAATTTCGATTGAAATCTAAATAGCTTATAGTTTTAAAAGAAATATTTTTGTTAACAGCAGAGGGCATAGAAAATGTTTTAAGCATACAAAATGTTCTAAATTGACTATTTTTTAAAAAAAGAATTTGATTTTTTAGGCAGTATGTATTCTTATGTAAAAAGTGTGCGTTGAACTAAAATTTAAATAAAAAATTTTAATTAATAAATTATATACTTTTTATTAAGAGATGGTTTAAATAAAAAAAAACTTGTTTTTAATCAAAAATAATGAAATTCAAAATTCTGCAATAATGCTACAGTAATGCATATTGCAATAATTACCACTGGTATTCAAACTTTGAATAACAATAGAACCTCAGATATAGATTATAATTCAATGGGTAATAAATGGCCTTAAAACAATAGATTACATCAAAATAAAATTTTCCGCATTTTAAATAACATTGTCCAGATAATTTTCAAATTAATTTTTTATAACGTTTTCATGATAAATCTACAGTCTCTTACATGAAACAGAATAAATTGTCGTTAGCATTGTTCCTGGATTCAAATATAAAATAAAATGCTATTGGTGCAAGTTCACATAAATTGATTTTTGATGCATAATATGTTATTTTTTTAGACGTATGTGTAATGTTTGGATAAAGTCCATTATAAAGGAAATAGAAATTTTTTATTTCAAAATTCCTTAAAAGGTGTTAAAACGAGAATTAAATTAAATGTGTGGACTTGAATTAAATTCTAAAGACAATGCATGTATTTAATTAATACAAAATTGTTTCCTGTGTGAACGGGAAGCTTTATTAAGTTTATAGATTTCTGAACTTTTTTTTTATTCATTAATAATATCCGAGTAAAAACACAAAAAAAAATCAGAATCGTCCAATGCTTTAAACAATTGAGAAACTTTGATTTTATTTCTAGACCTTAAATGTAGCTAAAATCTATTAAAAAACTTTTTTAACTTTTATAATTTATAAAGTTTTTAAAAATGTTTTTTATTTATTGGACTACAGAGTAAAATAGTTTGGTGCAACATTGCACCGGAATTGTGAGCTTTCTAGCTGCCTCCCCTATTTGGAGCGTAAGTATGCAAATTTTGTGATAAAACCATAACTATTTTTTCTCCAATAGGCCTGCAATTTTAACGGTTAAGCCTTTGCAGACTCGGCATATTCCCCAGAACTGAGAGCCATTTTTTTTGTGGCACCGCCTAGACGACTCTCGCTACCAATTTTGACGCTTAGATTACAATGAATCCTGAGCTCTCTGTGGATGTTAAAGTATGCCGTTATTTAATTTTGCCGAGAGAACCCAAGCCAAATGGGTACTCCAGGGATCTTTTACAAGCTACATAAACATATGACATGCGTGCTCATGATTTTCCCATCCAGAAAATCCGACGACTCAGCCGGGGCTCGAACCCGCGAACTTGGGCTTATGAGGCGGACACGTATAACGTCTCAGCCCCTGAGCCGTCCGTAAAACCATAACTTTGATACACCAAAAAGTTATAAGTCAACACTACAAATAAATGTGGCAGCTAGAAAGTTCCAGGGGTCAAAATTTTTAGCTGTGTACATAGCATTTTCCGAGTACATGAAATCAACTCTGTGTAATTTCCATACTAACCCTCTACACAATCCAAACAGACTCGCGTATCCCTTTACATTACGCAATTAGAAATCCCAACATATTTGTCTAATAAATCAATTAGATCATGCAAATTGCCAGTGAAATCCCACCCGTATAGGTTATGGACTTTTATTCACCAATTATATCCGAGTGAAAACACAGAAAAATTCATAACAATGTTTTAAAAAATTGAGAATATTTTGATTTTATTACTGGACCCGAAATGTAGCTGAAATCAACTTATAAACTTTTTTATACTTTAATTTATTTGGTATATAGGACTTTCTGAGTGTACATGAAATAAACATTGGGTAATATCAATAGTAACCCTCTACACAATTCAAACAGATTCACGTATCCCTTTACACAATTAGAAATCCCAACAAATTTGTCTAATAAATCAATTAGATCATGCAAATTGCCAATGCAATCACATCCGCTTATTTAACACATCCCCGGGGCTTCGTAACCTCCCTTCCAGTCCAGAAGCATTAGTCCTTTCATCAATCAATGCGGGATTTTCAAGTGCATTGTCTAAAGCACACTCCCCAATTGAAAAGACACGTAACGGCGATTGTTACATCGAGTTTTATCAAGGTGGAACATTCGTTGAAATTGAAAGATTAATCATGTTACGGGAAACGCTCTTCGAGCAGCTAATTAGAGAGGATCTGCATTATGTATCGATTGTTTTGGAAGTACAATGTTGTAACTCGAAGTTCCCATTGAAAATTAGCTTTATATTTTATAAGGTACTTGTTTTATAACCCTTTTTGACCGAGCTATCACGATCGTGCGGATATAAAAGAGAATGTTCAAGCTCTTCAAAAATATTGATATCGAAGCAGCTGACTTGTACCAGTCGTTATTTGTATAAAAAATGACTTTGTTTTTAAGTAGTTGCTGGCATTGATGCTGTTTAAGGTATTTTTTCGGTAAAACTCTAAAATTTAGTCTCATAAACTTAAATTAGCGCCATCTGATAGCCGGTCTTAAAGGGATACACCCGGCGTTGTACGGGGGGTGTACATTTAATAACGGTGATTTGCTTTTTATGTAAACTTTTATTTTATGTCAATCGATCCCCTCTCCACTGATCAGCACCCCATCAAGATATTATAATCTCCTTGCCCTTTTTCCACTCTGATACCAGCATTATTTTTTTAAACAAGTAGGTTTGTTACAGAATCTATCACTTAAGCCGCTTCCACACAACATTTGTGCTCAACAGGAAACAAACTATTTATACACCTCAGAAAGAAATTCGCCAAACAGGGCCTTTAGCTAGTTGTAATTCAAACTTTTAAACGCCAAAATTAACTATTTTCATTAATCTTCTTTCTCAGATTTAATAATTAGACTTTATCGTTTGCTAAATTTGTTTGAAGTTCGAATAATAATGATGTAATCTTTTATAATAAATATCTTTGTGTCGCCACAATTTCCCACTTACATTTCTTTCGAAAATTCAGTTATTTATCGTTTGTTGAATTAATTTACAGTTCGAAAAATATATAATTAGTACAATTGATGCTTTAAAAATAAAAGCAAAACTTTGCATATTTTTTATGCCAAGTTAGAATTCTCTATGCATCTTTCTTCATACATATATAATGAACCATCAAAAGAACTCTATTGTGATATTACAACAATCCAAACTAAATTATATCACATAAATAAATATTCTTTCAAAAGTTTTTATTTTTATTTTAAATAAAGTTTCTCGTACGTTTAACGAAATGGCAACAGTGAAAATATTGAATAAAAATGGAATTTGCATGTTATTTCAATGTAGATTAAATTTTTAGTTATTTAAATTTTAAATAAACTTCTAATTTAAACTTTTTAATGAAATTTGGAATGTAGCCTAATCTGTTTTTATTTTGCTTCAAAATGACGTATCCCACTTGTTTGTGAGACTTACGGTTCGTTCTGTGAAAGTGGGTGACAGACAGACAGACGGACTGAACGATTATAATACCTTCCACTTTTTACGTTATAAACGTAGTGTGGAAGCTAAAATGGATGTCCTATTGCATAAAGGCCCTTCCAGGAGTTTGAGGGCTTTCCCATAGGCTCCCGTCAAAATTTCTAGTTTCATAAACAGAGAAAATCTGGCTCAAAATTAAACCCTTTCCAAACAATTAAGGAAGGATCAAAAACGGTAACAGCTATAATATAAAGGCCGGTCTCAATTTGGTGATTTGCTTCTCGTAGCCAGAGAACGAAAATGTCCAAATGTGGTATACATTCGTCATTTCAGATTTCATATATAACTCCATAGGTACAGCAACCCTAAGTTAACTTTTATAGGGTTTATCGATTTTTAGGAAGTACAGTGTTGTAACTCGAATTTCCCATCACAAAAATTAGTTTCATATTTATAGGGCGATTCATTATTGTTTTGGCTTATCGTACCTAAACCTAAAGAACAAACATTTAACTTATTCAACAAGCCAATGTCAAAACTTAGGTTTGGTTTTGGTTGAATTACCGTTGTATTAAAGCTACTCCAGACATATTTTGAAGCTTAGGAAATAATATTTTTCCGTGCTGATAATTAGTTTCATAGTGAATTTAGATGAATAAAAATTTCTATTGTGAATAGCTGAAATTCAAAGATTTATAGTAAAGGTAAAGTATTGAACTGCTTAATATTCAAGATTAAATAAAACCTACTTTTAAAGTCAATATTCCTGGCTAACTTAGCTGGCTTAATTTCGTGGCATATTTAAATTTTGAATTCAAACATTTTACAATTTTTTTTAGCTATCATGGAGATTTGATCAGAACGTGATATTTATTTAGTTATTTTATTTGAGTATTTAGAGAATGAGTTTCCATTTACGATTAAAAAATGATGTTACCAATCCAAATTTTCAAAGACTCTTCACTGTAATTGTGACCTAAGGTTGAAAGCAATGTTTTTAATAGCAATGAAAACTCCTTGGTGGGTGTGAGTAATAAAATCTATCAGTAATTAATCAAATTTTATTTTCTTAACTCTTCTGTTAAATTATTATTTTATTATTTTAGTCAAAATCAGTCAGGTGTGCAACTTTATTAAATCAATGCAAAATATATTTTTTTCTAAATCTAGATACAGGTATGTAGATTAATGTCTACAATCAGCAAGTTTTGTGTTTAAGATTTTGGGAGTTTACGCTAAGACCAAGTTTACACAAAAGAGCTAGTTTAATTAATTGTTCATTCATGGTGGGAAAATGCTAATTAGAGAGAGAAAAAATGAAAAATGAAACAAGTTTTTTTTAATTAGGGTTTAAACAAAAATAAGAGTTAATTAACGTTGGGGAAGCAAAACATTTTCTTAAAGAAAAGATTATTCGTCTTAATTGTTTAACATACATGCCATTAAATTGTGTAGAAATTGAAACGTCAGCATGTAAGGGGAAAAGTTTAAATTTGTAATATAAGATATTGTTTTTTTTTAAGTGTATGAAATTCATATACTTAAAAAAACAGTATACGATAAAAAAATAAATATTAAATAATAAATATGAAAATACAAAGAAAAGAAAACATATTAGCATGTTGCTTAAAAAAGATAATTTTAATTATATTTAAAAAAATTGCAAAGTTTCAACTAAAAGGGAAAAAAGTAATCTTTAACACACTATATCAATGAGTATTGCTACGAATATGCTTATAAAGGTATAACAGATTTTAAATTAAACTCACACAATTTTTTTATATCTAAACTATAGTTTCAAGTAAATCCGAAATTTTAATAATTTATACTTAATCGAATTCGAGGTTTAAAATATTCAGAAGGTTAACTTTACTAGAAATTACTTAATTGAATAACGCAACCAATTTTTGTAATCCTATTAAGTACTAAAATTAGAATCTTTGAGAGTTGCTTCTATAAAAAATGTAATACAAAAAATAAGTTAATTTATATGCAAAGAAAACAGGTTTAAATTTTTGCCCCCTTGTTTTTCCTCAGATGCTTGTACATCAAGGGTGTGAAAATCATATATAAGGTGTTTTTATGTAAATATTTTATAGTATATCTTGTGTGTACAGTAAAAATATAATTTTAGCAATTTAATTTTCACTACATAGCTGCTATTTTTTTTTTTTTTGGATGTCAAAATCATAAACAATGATTTGAGTTCAACTAAATATATGTTCAATTTTATGAAGAAAAAAATGTAGATAGAAGCATTATGTTCATGTGTAAATCTTAAAAATATTGAAACCATGGTTTTTACACAAAGGTAAAAAAAAATAATGAAAGTGATCAGCAACTTAAAAGAGACACTTGATTTAAACTTAATGCCATCAATTCAAAAAGATAATTTCTCCTGCTTAATGTTTTGGTGGACCAAAGTTAAATATTTATTCATTTACAATAATTTGAATAAAAATGTTTACTAAGCAAACTTAATCGAATATCACACTTTTAAAACACATAATATTCCGTAACGTTACTCCATCACTTAAGAGTTAACAAAAAAAAGGAATTCGAAAATAAATAGCATGTCAAATATAGTTACATAAATGTTTAAACTGTAATATAACACAACCTGAAATGTTACTTCCCATATTTTATTTTTTTTAATAAAAACTAAACATTTGCTCTTATGTAAGCTTCTGATTTTAAAGGAAGAAATCTGAAACGCAAACGAATAACGTGCTTCAATCCATTTAACACAGTAAGGTTGTTAAACTTTTAACTTCTTTTGTTTACAAAGTAAAAATATGAATCTTTTTAAAAATATGACTTCCTAGAAACGTACAATAGAAGCTTTGTTAAGTTCTACTAGAAAATGAGTTTTTTATTATTTGTTTAAGGGACGATGTGAAATATTTATTTTAAAATTAGAATTATTATTCTCGGGAAAATATTCATGCGATATTTTATATTACATAAAAACTATTTAATGTATATTTAATTATTTAAAAAATATGTTTGATTCTAAATAAACTAACTTACCAAAAACATAGATAAAAGCTTAAGTAATTTCTACTAGGAAGTAATTTTTTTTATTTCTAGTTCAACAGACAATGAACACTTAATTTGAATATTTGAATGTCGAAAAAGTTACTTATGTAATTTTTAATAACAAATTTGAATTATATATCTTAGGGAAAAAATTTGGAAAATAATATTTGATGAGAAACAAAAGAGAAAAAATATATTGCTATCAGGCTATCTAGTATAGTCCAAAGAAATATAGATTTAAATGAGAAATAAGTAGAGTTATGAAATTCGAAGTGTTTTCATGTTTTTTTTATCGAGTAATCGGTTATCGATGTAATATTTTATTCGAATTTATGACAGTTAATTTTATTGATAAATAATTTTTTATTGCTAGGACCATCTTCCAAAGCATCATTTTAGTAATTATAAAATTTGTACCTAACAAACTTTATTATGTATATTATATCGACCAAAACTATGCATTTTATAATAAAAACAATAAGTAAATATTTTTTTTACAAAAGAACAACAAAATTTCATGATAATGACGATTATTAAGAAATTGTGCACAAGTGTACTACTGATTATTTAATTTAAGTCATAAACTAATTCAGTCTAATGATGAGAAATTCCAGCTACACAATGGGCTTGTTTCAACACTTTGTCAAAGAAAACAAAACAACCAATGAAATCGCAGTATGAAGATTGTGACATCATAAGAAATAATAATAATTCTAATTCATCATAAGAATAATTCTTGACATTATCTTGTCACGTGGACGTAAATTATTCGTGACTTCATTTCTGGATTATAATGCTAGTTTCAGTGATTGCTGGTTTGGCACCGTAAGCTCCGTCCACTACATTGGTTAACGAACCGATACTTTATTTTCATTCTTATGGAACTGCTGCCAATCAAGACGAGAAACATGCCCATTCAAGTAAGAAAATGATAATTCTTCCTATTCTCAAAACAAAAACTTCGGATAACTGAAAATCTGAACGCATCCAAACTACACAAAAAAAGCCTCCAGAAAAACTCAGAGTAAATCATATTCAATACCGAGGTAAAAAGCCCACCAAAAGCATCGAGCGGGAAATTCAGAAGAGCGAGCCAGATGTTGCTATTCCTTTACGAGCGAATGCTCTTGCGATCCATCACTTAACGAGTAGGGCGGGATAAGCTCTTCTTCTTGCTCTATACTACGCACGATGGCCATTTGCAACGGAGAACCTCCCCGGCCAAAAACATATCACCAAAGAAATAAGAACTTCAGAGCGAAATTGGTGTAACTCTGCATCAAAAAATATACGATGTAAACGAATTAATGGTGATGTCGAATTTCGATAGCCAACAATGTTAGGTTTATTTGATTGTAAAATTAATTTAAAGCCGTCTCTTCTTTCACATAATTCTTTTTACCATTCTATACTTATTAAAATAATTGAAATCGATGAAGATTGGTGACGAGTAACTTTCTCTATTTTTTTTTATTTCCAACAATCGCTACTGGTGCCACAGCCAACTTACAAACTTATTTTAAATAAAAATACAAATTAATTTTACAATTAAATAAACCAAACATTGTTGGCTCGCGACAGGTATGTTACTCCGTAAAGGCAGTGGAAAAAAAGCGCAAAATTGGAAAAAGCGTCGATGCTGTACACTGTTAAAAATTTTGTGCTTGGTTTCACCATGATATTGGTTCCTAGTAGCTGCAAAGGCTGAGTGGTGAAATGTTTCACCTTTTTTTCGGTGTTTGGTCGAACCATTTTTCTGGATTTGGAAACAAAAACCTGAGAAATGATTCAACCGAATACCAAAATTATGGTGGAACGTTTCACCATTCAGCCGTTGCAGCTACTAGGAACCAATATCATGGTGAAACCAAGCACAAAATTTTTAACAGTGTAACTTTCCACCTTCCACCATTATCAACAGTACAGAAACTAATAAACTTGATTTAGAAAAATTTATTAGAGCTATATTAGTCAGATAATTTATCTAATATCCTATATTCTCAAGTTTGTGCCCATTTTATCCCAATCTACTGGAAATTGATTGTATTTTTTTTAAAAACTAATGTTAGACAAAAAGTTGAAATAATATTTAATTCTTATTAAAATGGAAAAGGATTTAAGAAAGGTAAGTTTATAGTCAAAGTCTAATCTATAAATAGTGTATAAAACAAAGGACTATTTAGAAGCAATTAAAATAAATTTTCAAATGCATTTGTGTGCTATTTACTGTTCATGAGAGCTGTGGATTTAAAATTTTGTATACGTAATTCTTTTTCATTGAACTGTAAAATTTTAGTTATAACTTTATAAAATATCACTTTTCTTGTATTATATTCAAAATAAATATTCCTACATCCGAAAAGCACCAACTGCTGAAAAACCTAAAAACCCCAAATTTTGGTTTGAAAGCATTTTCTATATTCGAGTATTAGAAAGGTTCAAGGGGAATAAACTAAGAATCCACTTTTTTGGCGTTACGTCCCTCTGAATATGAGGTTTAGAAAAAAGTAAGAGAAATTTAATGTTTCTCTTCTAGCGTTCATTTTTTATACACAGCCGTTTTCTCTTTTGTTTTTCAGTTGGGGTTTCCCTGCTTTCAAAAATAGATATACCTGATGCACGATATTTTTTATTATTTAAATTCATTGTAGACGCGATTTGAATTCAATAGGTTTTTCCTGAACTTGATTTGACGAAATTGTAAGGACGCAACGTACCATTAAATATCGTGCAAATAGTAGCATGTAAACACAGTTATTTCCGAATGTTCTAATCATGTTAACTAGAAAATAGTAGATTTTCATATTCCAAAACGTTTTAGAGTAAATTCATAAACACCTGAGAAAATGTGTCTTACTGAGAGCTGTCCTGTTTTTGACAAAATGAATCAGTCCTTCGGACAATTGACACCGACTACGTGAGTCACTGTTTCGACACATATTGTCTGTAATAAAACTCACATAAGTTAATCTCTTTGACACACGACCGCAATCCTCTGACGCGAGCTCGTATATCTGTGCGGGGTTTATATGACTTTGTTTACGTCGATGGGGGCCTGGAATCAGGATAATAGTAAGGAAACGTCCAATTAAGTGAGACACCAGATTTTGACAAGTACTTAGTAACGATTCAGGCTGCCAAATATTTGTAAATATGTCCTACAATTTCCGTAACTATACATTTTTATTATTTAATCCCTATATCGCTTCGGAAAATATAATCGAAATATTAATAAGCTGAAAGTAGGTATAAATATTTATTTATCTTGTCTCTATAATGAGAAATTCTCAAATATTCAATTTCAACCAACAAATTCAGTAATGAACCTAAGAATAATCAAAATTTAGATAATTTATTTAATTCATTAAGTGGCATACCATCTATAGATTAAAGCGTACATACTTAAACAAAATCACTTACTATTTTGAGAAGAATAATCCAAGTTTGTCGATTTCTTTAAGTAGGAACTTTCTTGAACCATACTACTATTGCTCTGGCCGTCTTTTTCAGGTTCTTGCCTCTTCTCATCAACGCTTTTCGCATGATTTACCTCAACGCCATTATTCTTATTTACAACCCAAGGATCCGGCACTTGGTCCCTGTAACTCTCACTGAGGGTGGTTCGCCAATCTTGGTAGGGTCGCCTCGATTCTTTGGAGTCGAACACTACATATCGACCACCCTGATTCTCGTTCCTAATTGGTCTTTGATCACAGAATTCAGACGGAATACCATCCTGACTGTCCGACGTGTCCTCTTTCGAAGATGACTGGTTCATTGAACTTTTAACACTCAAACTTGAGGAATCGTCCCGAGTCCCATACCACTCTCCCCCGCTTATCGGAGAACTCTTGTTCTCGAAGCGGCCATTTTCCCAACTGCAGTGTCCCGGCTGAGGTTTCGAGACGTTAGCCTTGTGCCGCATCACAGAACTAGGGCTAGAGAGAACTGAGAATTCTTGAGCATCTTTATCACGACGTTTATCTAAGGGATCACTTTTAGTTTTTGCCTTGAATCTGTGACCGTTGGTGGTCTCTCTGTGCGGCAAATGTATGTCCGACGACTCTTTCAGTAGGGAAAAGCATTGTGCGTTCGAATCGTCTTTGACTGGAGGACTACTCCTATGGAACTCTGCACTGAAATCGTCTCCTTTTGAACCATTACTTATAGATTCATTATTTCTTGGTGACGAGTTCAGTGAAGAAATTATTAGATCACCTGAATCGATTATTTTGGAGCTCTCTTCTTTGAAGGGAGAGCCACTAATACTTAGATCACATTCAGGAGCCGAGTTCTGGTTGCCATCTGATTCCGATATCTGCAAGTCAGATTTTGAAGAATCGTCCAATTTCGACATTTCTTGCTGTGATTTGAGATCATTTAGGGACTTTTGGACATCACTACCTTTCACAGATCTTCTCTCCCGGCGGTTGCTCTTGTGTTTAGACACACTTATCTCCTCGCTCGCTTCCGAGCTTTCGGTCAAACTGTCCGGTTTGTCAGAAGAATCTTTCACTAGCAAGACATCGCGTTTCGCTTTGGATCCAAGTCCCACTTGCTTAAACGGTACTTGTGGCCTTTCACCAGTATTAGATGAAATCTTCCCATAAGTAGCCTCTGTCGGGTTTTGTTCATTGGTGAAACGTGGATCAACATCGTTCTTTCGACTGGATGTTGAACCATTAACACCATTCCCTTTATGATTTTGATGAGAGAAGGGGTTCGAACTCTTGTGATGAGGTGAATACAATCCCTCCGTTGGAGACTTATTCCCACTCTTATCAACAACTGACTTCGCTCCCGTTGGTGACACCGTGCCACCTTTATCCGCTATGGTTGGCGGCGGAGACATCACCCTGGCTTCCTTCAACTTCGGGTCAGTAACTGGGTAGGTGCTCCTCACCTCCTTCAACCAATGTCCGTCTGCGTTGCTGACCACAGCCGTGTTGGTGGTCGAAGTCGGTGGCATGCACGTGGTGATCACGTTTCCGGCCATCGCTGGGTCTGCCAGGCGGATGTCCTTAATTCGCTGGTTGGTGTCGGCGAGCTCAGCCCGCAGCGCGGACACCTGAACATGGGCGTACTGGATGTCCTGGTCTATCCTGGAGGCCAGGGCCTTGTTGTCGGACATCATTTGGCGGAATTTCCCCTGGGCGTCTATCAGGAGCCTCCGCATCAGCACCATGGAGTAGCGGCAGTCGTGGCTCCATCTGGCTGCGACGGTGGGGTCCTCGTTTAGGTGGCCATCGGACTGGGAGCTGAGGAAAACTTGGGCTATCTGCTCGTTCAACGAGTCCAAGGATTGTATGGCTGTAAGAAGAAACAAAAACTTTCATTAATCCTTTATGTATGC
This sequence comes from Oedothorax gibbosus, assembly GCA_019343175.1. Classification (NCBI taxonomy): domain Eukaryota; kingdom Metazoa; phylum Arthropoda; class Arachnida; order Araneae; family Linyphiidae; genus Oedothorax; species Oedothorax gibbosus. The sequence continues at coordinate 14,643,195 of CM033278.1, forward strand.
ACTAAATTAAGATTTAATTTTAACTATTTGCTTCATCCTATTTTAATGTTAGCTGTACAATTAATAATAATATTAATGTAAAAAAATAGTTGGGACAAAAATGCACTGTAATGTTTCAATTTATTTTCCATTTTCCTCCTTTCTATTTGTTATTACTAAATTCTACTGACCAAAAACGAAATTTTGTTGAATGAATATGATATACCTTTTCAGTCTTTAATGCGTTGAAAGAGAATATTGCATTAATAAAAGCCTCACTACCATCGATTTACCTTAAAACGAACAATGTGAAATAAGAGACTTTATAAAAAAGTCCAGAGTATATTCAAAATAGTAGTGAATTCATTCATACTAAATTGTATTTAGAAAATGCGTAGTTTTGAAGGTATTGAAGTTAACAAACCAATTAACAACACAATAATTTAAATCAATACCAGTGCATTATTTCGGAAAATTATAATTCCCTGCATAAAATATTTTCTGCTACTGAAGTTAAAGCTTTTCTATATATCGTTGTGAGTTTTATGAATATAAAAAATACAAAATATGCAATCAAGAATTTGAAGAAATAAAACAAAATGCTTCCAAGTGCCAGTGATGACAGGCATCTGACACTTTACACGTTGTAAGACAAAACTGAAATTTACTAAAAACGTTTCAATTCAATAAAAAAAGCTTTGTTTCTCTCCATTAACCGAAATATATCATTCTTCAAAAAATAAAGCAAAATGCTTCCAAGTTCCAGTGATGACAGGCATCTGACACTTTACACGTTGTAAGACAACATTGAAATTTACTAAAAACGTTTCAATTCAATAAAAAAAGCTTTTTTTTCTCTCCATTAACCGAAATATATATCATTCTTCAAGCTCATCACTCCTCTCTCGCTTGAATACAGAACCTATCGATGTACAAAATCCCCCTATATTTCCTTGGGGACACTTCTTAAATCTCCCCCCTACAGCATAAAAAATATATCTCCTACAACCCCCAGATAACTTGCAAAAGAACAATTCCCAGCAGCGTTTTTTTATTTTTGGTGTTGTTGAATTTCTTATTAAAATGTGATCTCCAAGAAACGCGAGAGGACGTTTCTGGGAGGAGGGAATGAGATATGGGAGCGAGTCTCCGGTGTGGCATGGATTTGCACAGAACTAGGGATTAAGTGCCTTAGGAGTGAGAAACAGGCCGTGCATTTATTAAGGCATTCACTGTTTCACCATTTTTGTTTTTTAAAGAACAGTTGATGTATGCTTATGTTATTTAACCCAGTAAAAAATCATTTGGGAATACCATTAACACCTTCCTTGCTGAATAAATCGTTAACTTTACGAATTTAAAATTCGTTTTTCGTGAAACTTCCTTTGTTTTACATTTTGTTTACATAAATAATCTTAAGCAGAAATCTTATTTTTGAGCGGAATTTTTTCTTACCGATCGTCGTTACTGAGTTAATTTAAATCTGCTTGTTTTCTAAATAATAAGAAAATTTGTTTTTTCGCGTAACTTAATTTGATCGATTTTACGTTTCTGAAGGGTATGTTTTTTAATATAATTAAATGACATACTTTGCATATCAGAAATATTAATATGTAAGTCATATTTGTTACAAAAAGATATATGTTTAGTGAGTTGGGTAAAGGTTAAAAGATATTAGTAAAGAGCGATTTTAAGAAGAGTCAAGACTGTTCAGTGATAAATGCTGAAGTTATGACAAACGATTGGTTATATAAGTTCTTTCTCTGTAGACATTTTTTTCCTCTTAAATAAATGTATTTAGATTTTTGAAAAACTCTTGCTAGCGTTTTTCCTAAGTTTTAAATTAAGAGAGCTTAAGTAACATATTTCAAAAACCTTAAATTAGAAAAAAAAGCAAAAAAACTCTTTTTATCAGACTTGGTTATAACATTATTTCCTTCTTAAATATTTTATTTGAAAAAAATGCGGTGTTGGCTAAATCACGACTATTCCTAATTCTGTATTTATTTAGTTATTATTACATTTGCAGCTAAATAGTTAAGCTTAAATTTTTATTAATCCCTCGAACCTCTCTGAATCCACACATAAGTAAGGCATAGTTGTTCGAAAGCAAATATTAACTATACGGTTAGCTTAGATTCTGCAATGTCAATAGACATACTGCCATCTCCATCAGGAGATGCTGCCAAGTCACGTAAGCATTCTCCCACAGTTGACGCTCTCTATAATTCCGAGGATCTTGAAGAGTGCGAAAACTAATTCTTCAAGTTCCCAGCCTCACTGCATTTTCTACAACTGTCAACATGGGTTTGACAAAGTGACAACCGGACATTTTTGAATAAAATGTATTTGAAGAAGTAGGGTGTCTTGTACGTACATTTTAAAAAAATCTGTTTATTATTTAAAACAGCTTTTTGTTCTGTAAAAATTAGCAGTTTTAGTAAAAAAAAATTTCGGTTTTTTTCCAATTTAGAGTAATAAACTTCAGATTAGACAAAGCTTTCAACTGTTTGTCGAAACTCCGTGTGCCGAAACAGCTTAGTTGAGAGAGCGTTGCACAGAGAATCAAAATGTTCGGAACCAGGTTCGGCCAAATCCTCGATAGTACTGTGGTGAGTATTAAAATTTCGTTTTTTTCTTTACAATTTGTCGGTTAAAAATAGCTTTTTAAATTATAAATTGCTCGTATGAAATAAACAGGCTATCTCAGTAAATTTTACTGTGTAGCCATAACTAGCCTATGATAAAATTGCATAATATAAACGGAAACTATGAAAGAAATAGAGATGGAAGATTTTTGATCAGCGAGAACCGAAACTATTTTCCTACTTCTAATATGTTTTAGATGACAGGTGGCACTGTAATAGTTAAAGGAAAAGCGGCTTTTCAATTTAATAAATAAAAAGAAATTTCATTAAAAGGCACAATTTATAGATATGTATTTAAATATATAAATAAATATTTTTTTTTAAATGCCATAAACAACTTTGTCAATCCTACGCTGAAAGCTTTGGTGGAGTAACGCCAAACTTTTATACCGTCGTAAACCCGACACGTATAACACAATTTTTTCCAGCACGGAATATTTTTGTGACGGCATTAACAAATTGACAGACTTTCTTTCGTTGGCACAACCTGGAATTTTCAAAGACTTTTTTTTATAGTATTTGTAGTAGAGCATGTCACATAAGAATATGCACCATTTCAAGATAGAAGAAACAAATTCCAGAATTTCTATTTTTAAAATGTGGGGATTCGAACTGTGGGGATTCACTAGACAATATATACAATGAAAATATTATAATATTCAAATGCTTGAGCATTAACGAAAAAGCATTTAATATGGCATAACAAAAAAATTTTGTATGTGGAAAAGTACTTACAAGTATTAGAGTTTTATAAAACGTTGTCTAATTTAACATATTTTGATTATTTGTTTTTATCATTCAAAAGTTCCATTATGAATAAATATCTGCATTAGAGAAAATAACGTTTCGCATTTTGAAAAAAGTTAGTTTAGAAAAGCAGTCATTTGTAAAAGAAATAGAGTTACCCTATTATTTCTTAATTTTATAGAATACAATTGTGATACATTTAATTAATGAAAAGCGAGAAAAAAAGATTTGATCGATGAGAGAAAAAAATTGAAATTATATGGACGAATAATGCTAATTAAAAGTAATAAGAAGTCATTTATTTAGTTTGATTATTCACTATTTGTCTTTGTTAATGAATCCAGAATCGTTATATTATCATTGGAACGAAGTAGAAATTTATATTATTAAAAATCACAAAACCTAGACATTAAGATCATGATATAGAATTAAAATACTTGTATAATTTAAGATTAGAGAATTAAAAAAATCAAAAAAGATAAATATTTTTATAAAAAGAAAAATCACTATAAATTAAAAAAAAATAGTTGATAAGAATTAAGAACCAAACGCTATTTAAATTAAAGAGTATATGGCTTTATATACTTCAATTGTCCTACATCTTGAAACCCTCATCCATATTTAGAGCAGTAAATAATTGAACTAATAAAGTGGTTAACTAATATTCTTAAAAGTTTTTACACTGTTAAAATTTTTATAAATTCGACACTAGAAATTTCACGAAAAAAGTGGTTCCATTCAGGCATCTATACTTACAACAATATTTAAGTATACATTTTCAAGAGTACTTAAACACACGACATTCAACCCCAAAGAAACCAAAAATTTTATGTAATCCACTTCAAAAAAATTCTGTCGATAAGAAAAAAAAAAATATTAGTTAAGGTCTGGATCTATAAACCAGAAATAATTCAATTAAGAGTTAAGGGTAGATGAGCTAAAATAAACCAATTACCGTGAAGGCAATTGAATGTTTTTTGAATTTACAGTTTTTATGAATGGACTATTATGAATGGATAAGATAATTCAGAGGATATTATTCTTAATTAGCTTAGGTCATATTTGCCCTAAACTATTCAAACATTCCACTCATTCATCTATACGCCCAACAATATTTAAATAAATTTTCGAGAGTACTTGAACACACGACACTCAACCTAAGAGAAACCCTAAATGTTATGTGATCCACCGTAAAAAGAATCTATAGATAAGAATGAAGGTAAAAAATGCAATTAAGAGTTAAGGTCTGGATAGGCGCCAATGGCTCTTTATCCTGAAGCCTACAAGAAACCACAGTTCGATCGATTTCTGGGCATCGTCCAAGCCACTGTTTGTGGAGAACGAATTTTAATATGTGTCACTGGATAAGCATGGTCTGAGATGAATGAAGAATTGATGGAGACAGTGCATTATTGCAGATGCGAGATTAATTTATCATTGCATTCTGAGAGGGAAGATCTTTGCATTTGGATCCTTTACCCAATATTGCTGTTTGATATTGCTAGTAATTGCTTAATATGAACTTATAAGATAATGAAAGTATTGCGATGGGGTCGAAAATCCAAAATGGATATTTTTTTTTGTTTTCTACTCGTTTTGGAGGGTGCTGTTTCTGTAAAAGTGGTCTTTGATCATTGGTCCGTCTGTCTATCTGTTTGAAACCATCCAACAGCTTGAACTAAACGAGCTACAACTTTGGGACACGAGTTCCTAGTACCTGTTGGATGCCATATAATAAGATTTTCTGAGAAAATCGCGCAAAAAAAGCAATTTTCAAGGCATTGCAGACATATGAAAAGAGGTACAGACTTCAAATTTGGTACACCAGTTTTCAATACCTGAGGATGTCGCTATAAGGGGTTAGAGCAAATGCGCAAATGGTAGCTACTATAGAATTTGTTTTAAGTTTTAAAGTTATTGAAATTATCTTATAAGATAGATACCTATAAATGCATTGATTTATTAAGTGGTAATTGAAAATTGTGTAGCGTTACACATCTCTAGTTTATTGTAATATATTTGTTTATGAACTTGTATCTTCCTATGTGAAACAGATATAAATGATTTTTTTTTTCGGAAAATGCGTAGGGTTCAGTTGTGAAGGGAAATACTATTATTTACTTAAATGAATACAGGAGATGTTTATGTCAAGGAACAGTACTTTTAACAACCCAAGGTTGTAGTGGTGGAACTAGAACTTATAAGTAAAGTGAAGGCTAGGTAGCATGTGTAACAAATTACTTTATTTTAATATAATTCTTGGATAATGGAAAGAATAAGGAATTTGTTCCCAAATTGTGCACATCTCGGTGCCATCCTTAATTGAATAAGTTCAACAAAATAAAATTACATGTTTTATTTATCTATAATAATAAAAGAAAGAGTCTGTCTATGTGTCTGTTTGTCATCGGATCGTAAAAGACCTACTTATACTGCCCTCAGAAATGCGAAATTTTTAAGATAGATTCCCTTTAATATTAACGTGTGCACCTGAGGCTTAGTTTTTTCATATTTGTTCCATTTTTAGAGAAAATTCAAATTTTCTGAAAAAAATGCACCCTTTTCGCTCAAATCCGATCATTTTTTCTCTTTCCTGATGCCATCAGCTGAAAAAATTAAATAAAACTTTTAACGAAAACATTTAAAATTCAAAATGTTTATTTTATTCTTTTGCCATTACTTTCAGAAACTAAATAATTGACATGTTTCAAGTTACGTAATTCCGCCAGTCTTCATTCCCGGATTTTATTGTGGGTTTATTTGATGATTTTTCATTGATTTTTCAGTTAACTGCATGTATGCATATTTAAGCAATAAATGTATAGTTAAGCTATTACTGGAACTATGATGGTTAATAAAGGCCATCGCACTAGATCTATTAGTGTTTTATGCCTTTATTTTTTCGCCAAATACGTTGCCAAACTCGCCAAATTATTAACTAAAATTCGCCAAATAGGCAATTTCTTTTATAAATAATGTATAAGCTGGTCGGTTGTTCGAAGGTCATTGTGTTAGAGCTGTATAATGGGTGTGGGTAGCTATATCTATTTTCTCGCCAAATTATTTCCCAAAACGCGCCAAATGAGCTAAAGGGTTTATGTAGTTATGAGGGAATTGCGATGACATTTATGAGTGCATTTTATAGCTCATTTTTCATTTTGGAATTTTAAGGCAATGAAACGGGATTTTATAATTTATAACGAGCGGAAACAATAATAAGTTTATGATCCTATAACAGGGTATATGGTACACATATTTGGCATCTATTTGATTTGTTTTTATTCCGTGCGAAGAACGGGTGTAAATTTGCTAGTCCTTTAATAAATCTATTATCTATTTGAGTTAGTAAACGATATTACATTTATATAGATTTTCTAAGTGAATCTGGATAGAGAGAAAAATAAGCCGTTAAAAGAAAAAGTTGGAAACCTCTATGATTATCCAAATACATAGAAATTTTTTAAAAATGCATTTTTCAAAAACAATATAAAAATATGATATTGTATTAAAATATATGAGGTATTATTTGTAATAGTTTTAGTGTCATATAATACTATTACTTTGTGAATGAATTTTGAAAGAACATACTTAGCATACTTAATTTGTAAAATTAATTGTAGAGTAATACAAATATGACTGGCATATATTTATATTTAAATAGAAACAATTTATAGATTCGAAATTTAACAAAACACTACAAATACACATTTCAGACATACTATTATTTTAAGAAGATGTGAATGAATTTGAAATACCTTTTCAAAACATTTTACGAATTTTAAATTCTACTTAGATTTTAATCATCCGATAACAACCCTTAAGACGCAAAAAAAGTAGAATTATTTTTCTATTCAACTTGCCATAACAATTTCTGACTTTAATTAACATTACAGTTTGCCTGAAACACTTTAAACAGAAAAAAAAACTAAAAGGATTATTTTACTTTCTAACTGTCACAATCGTAATAACATAGATCGAAAGACGCGATTGATACACAATAAAGTTGAGTAAACTGCACAGAACAGTTTCAAAATCTTTCCCAACCTTATCTAAAGTCATCTTTTCCGGGGTCAGTTATCATTCTAAAGTATGACGTTAGGCAGAATTAGTTTAAAATAGATAGCGCAATATCAAAAGCATAAAAGTATAATGGTTAGCATACTTAGATATGCTGATTAGATATAGCGATATATATTTATAGTCTAAATACAAGGATATTAAAGTCGAAAAATTTTTAAATGAAACTTTTTAAAAAGAATAAAATATTTAAAAAAAAAACGTCATTTAACTAAGCATATTTCCATTTTTCATGGTAAACTAAAGAAAATGTATTCGAAAAAAGCTATTTTAGTTTTCTATTCAAGGCGCATCTAAAATTCAGTCATGACAATGACTTAAGAAACTGCCTTACAAAGAAATACAAATGCACTTCGTCACGCAACTTATAAATATTTAAAATTTCCGCTTTCAGGTACTAATAAAAAGCTAGTACATAGAAAAAGCTTATAGCAATACAGCACTTGGCACTTTTCAAACTCCGATGATAAAATATTTTTTTATTAAATTCTCAAGCTACAACTTCTGCACAATTATTTATTCCTTAATTAGCCATAAATAGTATTTTTGGAAATGTAATCTTAGTTATAATACCTTAAGAAATAAACTCTATTCCTGTATAGTGTATAGGTATGTTTCGCTACTTGTGACAACAGTTCCATCGGTTTTGTTTTCATTCTTGTGCTTTCTGGAATTACATTTGTTTTTGACAATAACAATATTTTCTAACCTTACGGAAACGAATGTGGCGTAAAAAAATATTATTTCAGACAATATATCTTTTATCTGTTCGTGAATCACGTTAAATTACTATCCTACAATTTAGCTTAATATCACCGCTTAAGACAAAATATAATCTAAAAAGAAGTTTTCCAACATCAATGAAGTTTTGGTAATGCTTTGCTTACTTGAAATTTAATCAAATGAAAACCGATAAAGTTTAATAAATTGCAGAAATCAAAACAAGTTGCAAGCAAAGAACTCTAAGAAAAAGAACACAGCAGACGAAAAAAACACGCATTGGAGTGAAACTGAAACAACCAATGAAATCGCAGAAGCAAAAGAATGGAATCTGGAAAGTTACGTCATCTGAAACAACGCAATTGTATTAATTAAAACGATTGTTTAAGTTTGGAAACTCTCTTATCCATTTTATTAGTCGATATTTCCACATAAGAGTATAGGGAAAGTGCAAAAACCAAAAGGAGAAATGCAGACGGAATAATTCAGATTCCATCCAATTGACCTTAATTTCACACACGATTAATAAAGTGAGTGATGCGCCTTAAACAATTAGGAACCGAGGTCATACAGACGAGAAAGTCAAATTCATTTTTCTGTCGCTATGTCTTTGGTATGATCAGTGGTCACGTTGTTGAATTATTATTAGTATCTAATACGGGAACCCCTTTAACAACAAAATTTTCGAATCAGAGAACAACTATTGAGATACTATAAAATTATTAAAATGACATCAATATATGTTGTTAGTGACTCTGCAATACTAATTTAAACTAATAACGGTTACAAACTATTTCATTTGTTGTCATAAAACGTTTATGTTACACTTGATAATTTAAAAAAAAACACTATTTAAAATTATAATTACACAATACTCTAATGCAATAAGTTGGTTATAAGGTTAATATGTAGTATATTAGGTGTTTTACTTATATCTAACCAGTATAAGCAAAAAAAAATAAAATCAATTTGTTTAAATTCTAAAATGCCATGGAGAGTAAACAACTATACACTAGAAAAATTTCCTTACCGGTTAGAAGGTTTGATGAATGAGATAGTATTTTTAATGGATTATTATATTAAAATACTTTATTTAAACTTTGTAACGCAACCTTTGAAGGATATAGAATGTATAAGTGTTAAACTTATCAGCCGAATTTTTAAGCGATCTTTTAGTGGTAGACATAAGTTAAATTTAATTTATTAAAACTTTGTATGTAGTGTAACTCTGTTCTTTACAAATAATAAAACGCCTTAACAAGAATTTTCAAATAATAAATTTTTAAACAAAGTTATTAAATTTTACCTTAATCAAATAGAATATAAATGGAACAATCACAAGGGAGAAAATGTATCAGTAATGTAAATAATAGGTCGTGAATGTCAAAATACATTTAATTGAAGTATTTTTTTTATCTTTATTATTTTCATCACGTATTAATCATTGGAATTTTTCTTTGAATAAAGCAATCTGTTTTTCATTAAATGCAATTACTTTCGACTTAATTTAAAAACTATTTTACTCTGAAAAAAAGTGCATTATTAAATGCTTTGATAATTCTACAATTATTTCTGCTTAAAATAAGATTTAAAGTTTAAAATCATTTGAAACAAAGAATATATTTTAAGGAAATTATTTTTAGTGCTGCATATTGTAATATGCAGCATTAATTTTTTTTATATTTTGACGTAATTTTTAAATTAAAAATACAGTTGAAATATTTTTTTAAATCTTGTAAATAAATGTTTTAACTACTTAAATGGCAGTTAGATGTTAACATTTTTAGTATTACTTCATACAGTACAACAATACAAAAATATTACTGTAGAATTTAGGACAAAATGAGATAAACAAAGAGTATTGATACTACGCTAAAAATTTTAAATATTTTTTTCTTAGTCAAAAATTAATATAATTCATTATTCATAATTTATTTTTCATCCATTCACCGAAAGGCAATAGTTAATATACAAAGTTAATGTTGTGCCATGTCTTTACAACGGAAAATGCGTTAATCGACATTAACTATTGCCAAAGTAAAGATTTTAGCATCCTAATGAATTTAGGCGTAGAAGCGTGCGCTTACTTTATTAATGTGTGAAATGCGGACCCGCTAATTGGCAAGTTGCGAAGTAACTTAATGGTGTTGAATGCATACCTGTGAAGAAAGTGTACAGAGAAATTAATCAGGTGCCAAATGGAAGGCATGTCTTGATGGCTTAGATAAGGGATTTATGTGGAAAATTTTGTTTCATACTTCCAAAGTGAATATTTGATGTGACTTAAAAGAGAAATTTGACTGGTTTATCGGCTATCTACCTAAAAGAAATTGGGAATTGATTTACATGCTGTTAAAGTAATAATGAATGACATTGATTTTATTTAATTTTTAAGAATAAATTAGACGAATTTCCTAGTTTTTCAACGAAGTTTAAAAATATTTGTCCCCAAAAATTTCTATTTTTTCGTAGATTTCTTTGATGTGTACATGTACAAGTGTTTTAGTTGTTTGTAATATTGTAGCGATGGGGCAATATTTACTTTGGTGATACCATGGTTTAAAGGGGACAAGTAGTTAATGAAAAGAATTTAAGTTTGAGAAAACAATAACAAATAGAAAACAAATCATTTGTGTCATATTTTCCATGTATATATAAGGCTTGAATAATCAAATTAGTATTCTTTAATTGTGTGATTTACTATAATATGATATTTTATTTTAAATAATAGCGAATTATAATATTTATTATATCTGGTTTTCATTGCATCTGTAATGAGTTAAGTAACTGCTTCGTTTTTTTAAATTTGAAGAATGTAGAACATTTGAAACATTTGTTGCATGTATCGCGTTTTTATAAATATTAATAATATATAAAATTAACTGTCAAAATTAGTAATTAGTTAACCCATATAGAGATATTAGACATTTTAAAGTATAAAATAATATTCTAAATAAAGAGCACGAATTGTAATGAACATATATCTTGCAAGAAACAAACAACTAAATAGACTTGCTAAGCCCCAAACAATAAAAATAACGAAAATAAAATACATTACTTTCTTCATTTTAAATAATTTATTCAATTATCTCTTTTTATAAAGTATTTTGGACCCCAAGTGGATGCCAAATTATTAATCAAACCCATATTTTAATTGGAGATAAAAACGCGATACATGCAACAAATGTTTCAAATGTTCTACATTCTTCAAATTTAAAAAAAAACGAAGCAGTTACTTAACTCATTACAGATGGAATGAAAACCGCAAATAGCACGCAATCTAATGGGTTTGGAAAAATCATTTAAGATCAGATTCCCATAATCAGTTTACGAGAAGAAAAATTGAAACATAAAACATTCCATCTAAATCACATCCATTCATTAAGATTCCTCACTTAGCAGTGATAGAACGTTTTTTTATTTTTTATTTTCTTTATTCTAATTTTTCAGGATAAAAATGACTAAATTTAGCTCTGCCTTCTCAAGTTTTGCGTGATACATAAGATAAACTTAATTATTTCGAAGAATGCATTTAAAGAAGGAAATAAATGTTGACTGTACTGCCACTTTCTTTGTAGTAATTAATGGAAAATATTCGGTGACGTTATAATTAAATAAATAATTACTTTCTCAATTTAAAATGTCACTTTATAGAAATAACTTATCTAATGTTTTGATAAACTTAATTGATGAAATTAAATAAATGAAAAGGCATTTATATATTTTCTGTTTTTTGTTTGTTTTTTAATTTTAGATTGTAGTGATTGGGAATTTAAAATAATTAGTTCCGTTTTGGTTTAAAATGTGAACAAATAAACAATTTAGCAAAACAGGACTTAGAATATAAAGGTTGTTTAAATCAAAATACATTTTAAATTTATTGAAGTAATAGTGCCCTTTTTTTATAAAAACTTGTACAATTCACAATAGTATTACTATTTTGCATATTAAAATCGAAAATTGGTTTTACGGTCGAATTGTGTCATGATTTAATCAAACCCTAATACAGAAAAAATACCATAACATAAAAAAAATCAGATATTATTCGATCAAGTGTTTATTGAGGAGTAAAAAATGAAAAAAAATTCTCTTAAACTTTCTGCAACCTTCAAAAATTTGAAAAAGTATCCGATCATTTACAAGAAGTCTTATTTAAATCAATGAAAAAAATATTTTCCAAAATTAAAACTCGTGCGTTGAAATTATTTAACACCATAGAAAATATGTATTTTAACTTCTAATTTTTTTTTACATTATCGGATGGTGTAGTCATAGGCTACAAAATACAGTTAGATATAAATAGGATATTTTAATTATTTTATTTTTGAAGAATAGTCTATAGGTATGCTTACATGCGTCTAATTCATTCTTATAAACAAAACTAAAGTTGTAGTTGTTTAAAGAAAAACTTGTTATTTGAAGTCATTGTACTATGAAAAGTTTTGTATTGATATCGTGTTGTTGAAGAAAGGCTTCTCTTAAATGCCAATACATACCTTTTTGTATTTAACTTAGATTTTCCCCAATCATTTAAAATGCATTACTACACACCGAACGACAATAAAATCATAAGTGTTATTTGTACTTTTACTGTATAGATAATCTTGGTTAACCGCTAATATGCTTTTGTTAAATGCTTTTTAAAGACATTTTACTACAATTTTTATTACCTACTACCATAAACTAGGATAGGGTTTTAGATTCAAATAATAATAATGCGTACACAAAAAAAATCCGTAAATTTTAAAGGATTACCCGAAATTCTGGTGATCTAACAATAAATATTTTTAGTAGTGGAGAACAAGTGTCAAAATATTTGAAGAGAAATGAAGAGATCTTAATCCTTTACTGCATACTGTTGTCATTCTGTAACATATACTTAAATCCGCTTTAATAACTTAAAAATATTATTAATGTTTTCGGCATATTTTGAAATTTATCATCTATTGGAAGCAATATTGATGTTTTAGAATGAAAAATTCAACTGTTTAAAGAAAAAAGGATTTTATATTGTATACAATTAATAGTATAGTATTTCCTCAAATGTAAAGCATCATCTTCAATGCTAACGTCTATGGAGATGCCAACATTTTAAATAATTAAATTCCAGCGTAAAGATATTTTTTAAAAATATTTACCATTATGTATGACCATCAAAGACCAAAATATATTTTTTGGAGTAAACAAAAAGGAATCATGCATTAGAGGGTTTAAAATGTACTTTCTACCATTTCGTATGAGACTTGAGGAAAGGAGTATCTAGGGAATCCCTCCAATAAACTCCACTGGCCATTTTTTACGAAGACACGTCTACCTTACCGAATTGCAATAGACTGCAAGTCCCGAAACGCATTTAGCCTCAATAAATCTAGGTACAAGGGACAATAAAACCCCGCAACTATAAGAAAACACACCTTGATAAAGGATAGGTTTCGTCGACAACAAAAACCACCCCCACCTCATGCATGCATAATAGACTCGCCTCACTTTTCCTCGTGAATTGTTAATTCAGCAAGAGTAATCAATGGAAAGCGTCACCGTCAAAGTTTTGGGGGAAAAGACCGCCCTTGACTGCAGATGTGTGAACATGCGAGGTTTTGTTTACAGCTGTTATTGAGCTTTAATAGAAGAGGATCTAGTTCTTCAATGAAAAAAATATTACCATTATTTTAAAATAGTTTGTTAGTTTAATTTTAATAATTGGTTACATAACATTTCACATTAACTTGTAAAGAGTTTAGGATTTCAAAATCAATTATGTACGTCAATTTCCATCGTTTTATTGTTCGCGAAATACTGACTGCAATAACTTTAGGCCGGGCATGAAAGATTGACATTTGTGGCAATACAAATCCCATTATCCTGAAGATTTTAAATCAAAATTTAGGATCACAAGCACACAAAAATAATATATCAAAGCAAAGAACTGCTGTGTGTAAAAAGAACCAACTAAAGAAATATTAATTTCAAAATTAATCAGTGAGGGATGCTAGTCCCATGAAATTTTATACTTATAGTAGAGGAATCCCATTTTCTGGGATTCTAAAGATTTTAGCTACAAGAATAGTATAAAAATAAATCTCGCTTTATATGTGAAGTACTGTTGCGCTAAAATAGTATGTTATAGAAATACCCGTTTCAAAATAAAGCAAAAACCACGAGCAACTGTTTATCTGAAGAAGACATGTTTCATATCTCTGGAAGCGTGACACTAAAAGATCAGATTAATGCCGGTATGTATAGTGGAGGAATGACGCACCCACCGGGGGATGCTCACTCATACGGTCCGTCTTTTGAGTGGAGTCACGTCCACTCATGGAGTAGAGAAGAAGATGGAGATGTTGCCGGGCAAAAACCAATACAAAAACTGGTTTGCCAAGTGAAGCCATTGATTGCTTTGTAGTAAGTCCTGAGTGAACTATGCATGGATAGTGTAATGGCTAAGTGGTCATCTATCGTCAATGACTTTTGTCGGTGGTAATAAACACTTCGAAATCTGCACTAAGTGTTCTACTGCCCAGACCTTCCTTGACCGCATTTTATCTTGTCTGGGGCGTCCCAGGTAAGATTTGGTTCAAGTTCTCCCTATTGGTGCTAGACTTTCTGAGAGTGAACGAGCTGATGGGCTTGATCTAGCTCTTCTGGTCACGGGGTGAAAAAAAACAAAACGAAAACAATAGTAAGCCCAAACAAACACATTCGGGGAAGTGTTTGGCGCTATTTTACATTGGACTTTGTTTAGGCTTACTACATTGACTTGGCGATTTCTGAATCTCTAATATAAACTATAATTGCAGCGCGTTTTTCGAACCTGTAAAAGAAATTACAGCAATCTTGTGCAAATTTAGATCTAGTACTACAGCTTACAATTAAGCGAACAGTTATTTTTATTAATGTTTTTTAAGGGATAAAATGATGCGTTTTAGCATGAACTACCATTCAGTGAGGGGTTTGCTTGGGCTTGGCGACTTTCCGATGGCTTCACTTATTTTCTCACCAAGCATCTCTATCTTCTTCTTAACTTTATGCGTCCACTCAACCATCAGCGAAGAAGTTCCCGCGTGAAAAATTTTGGATAAAAACAAGGAAAGGTACTGGAATTGGTCATGAGTGTCCGGTAGTGGAAAATAGGTGCTGTCTGGAGGTAAAGCGTCATTTTCCCAAAAGCAGTTGAAGATAAGACGAAGAAGACAAGGTCGAAAAGACGTTTAATATCAATATGATGGGTGGGACATTGAGACATCGAATAGACGTCATAATCGCTTTTTTAACGTCAGCACTTCTGACTGAATAACAAAGTCGGAATATCACGTCTTATTGATTGTCTAAATTTCACCGACTGAAAGAAATAATTTAATTAACCAAATAAAGATGACATTTATTTCTTTAAAACTCTTTAAACTGGAATCTTTCGCCCAACGACAACCTTCATAACCATAGTCAACCCAGTTGGAACGTTTTTCGCTTACTCTATTTTTAATGCTCGGCGATTGACTAGGATTTTTTATACACGATTTAAACGAATTTTAAACATTAGGTAAGATACTTTATAAGTAAATTATTTAGCTACACATAACGATAAATTTAGATCAAAGTTCTACAAACATTTTACATTAGTTGCGATGGGTTTGACGAGAACCTATCCTCACAAGATCTTCTTTTAAAATAATCAATATTTTTTAGGGGTGAAGTGAAATTGTAATTAAGTAATTTTGCTAAGTGCTTTGTGAGGTAAAAAATCTCTAAATTAGATGTAAAACAGCAGAACAAATGAAAACTGTTTTTTTTTTGTATGCGAGTCATGTTTTTAGTTTTTTTGAGGACTCAACTGACCAGTGGTCGACGTTACTATGGCAACGGCAACACTACAATGAACAAAGCTTGTGAAGAACTGCTGAATATATATTTTTTTTCTAAAAAAATATGCTGAGGCTTTTCATAAGCAGATTTCTATCAAATTAAATATGCTCCATATGATTGGAATAACAAAATTATTGCAAGTCCAAAAACGAATTGTTGTTACTTTCAATTACTTAATATGAAATATAAGGTAATGAAAGTATTGCGATAGTTGGAGCCGAAAATCCGAAATTGAGATTTTGTGTTTTTTACGCGTTTTGGAGGGTGCTGATTCTAAAAAAAAAGTGGTTGCTGAACATTGGTTCGTCTGTCTGTCTGTAACCACTCTACAGCTCGAACTAAAAGAGCTACGAACTTGGTACACGAGTTCCTATAAAACTATGCAACGTTATAGTAAGATTTTGGAGAAAATCGCAAAGGGGAGCCGCCATAGAACTTTTTTGGTTTTAAAGGTATTGCTGGAAAACGAAGATTTATACAGACTTCAAATTTTGTACACCAATTCCCAGTACCTATAATGAACGTTATAGTAAAGTTGTCGAGAAAACTACCCATGCGCAAACGTTAGCTGCCGTATATCTTTTTATGTTATAAAATTATGGAAATTACCTTATAGGGTATATAATTACCTTTAAATGTATTGATTTATTAAATGGTAATTGAAACTCGTGTAGTGTTACACACCCCTAAATTTCTTAGCCGTTTGATACTTTTGAGATCGGAATCTCATATTGAGATCACATTTCCGTAGTAGGTCATCAAGTAATGGGCATTTTTGATAATAAAGCGTTTTACTTTATGACGTCAGTACGGATTCTTATCGATTCGACATCTCCTTTAACACACAGATGACATTTGAACTTTCATTCTCCAAAGAAATAACTTGAAGTAGTTTTCGCAAAATAAATAAAAATAATCGATGAGTTTCATCAGTTCAAAGGGATCAAGGAAACATTTTTCGATTACAAAGAAAAAATCGATTGAATTTGTTTTTACAGTTGGAATATTTTCTTAACACAGAAAAAAAAATATGAATAAAATTTAAATGCAATCGAGGAAGCTACACACTTTTCATGCAATTATAATACAAGAAATACAATACTATACGTTTCCATTCGTAAAAAACTAAAACTATGTAATTTTATTTTTGTTTTAAAGCCGGATATGCTTTGAAAAATTAAATGACTTGTCTTTTAAAAAGAGAGGATCCTATTATTTTTGATCATAGGTTAAGAAAGCAAGAATTTATCTAAATGCAAATTTGTAGGAACTTCGTGAATGTTTTGTTCGAAGTCTTTGAACTTGTGCATTGCAAATTTTATTTATTTTATGAAGAAATGGCAATTATTTAATTAAAAAGATATTCTGGTAACTTATTGTACTATATAAAAAAGTCATTCCCTATATTTTTTAAGAACAATGGTTATTTATAAACTTTTAGATATCTAAAAGAATATATTTGCACAATGATAAAAATAAATTTAATGGTATAAGTTTATCTTCTTAAAAAAACGAAAAACAACAAATTATTATAACTATACTCTTTTGTATGGATGATTTTGTTCAAAAACCGATACATTACTAGAGTTTCAAATAGTTAAAAATACAGAAAATATAAATTTTTCTTAATACAATTTTAATAACTTAGATAAACCAACTTAGAAATAAAAAGATATAGTCCAATACTTAAACATTCTATGGTGATATGAGTTAAAATGTACCTTTGTTAAGTTTTCTGGAGAAGGAATCTAGGGGACAAGGTATCTATATAAAAAAACCCAGTAAAAACTTTAACTAAAAATCTTTTATATTACTAGGGGGCTCCGCCCCCTGCTCGCTATCGCTTGCCAACCCCTTGCAGGGAGATCCTTGCAAAAACACATCTCACAACGAAAAATAAAACTAAAAAGTAGGTTTGTTACAGAATCTGTCACTTAAACACCGCTTCCACACAATATTTGTGCTCAACAAAAAACGCACTATTTATACACCTCAGAAAAAAATTCGCCAAACAGGGCTTTCAGCTTATAATTTATTTCTAATTCAAACTTTTAAACGCCAAAATTACCTATTTTCATTAATGTTCTTTCGCAAATTAATGTTTACTCATTATCACTCTCACTCATTATTACTCTAATCTCACTCTATTGTGATATTACAACAATCCAAACTGAATCATATCACATAAATAAATATTTTAATGAAATTTGGGATGTAACCTAGCCGGATTTTTGCTTTAAAACGATGTATCCTACTCGTTTGTGCGACTTGCGGTTTGTTCTGTGAAAGTGGGTGACAGACAGACGAATTGAACGATTATAATACCTTCCACTTTATACGTTATAAACGTAGTGTGGAATCTAAAAAAACATTTCGCTTAATATGTTGGCTATACAACAAATCATAAAACAATGTTTAACAAGCGTTTCTTTCTAAATTTGCCAAAGTAATTAACATGTTCATATCTTGATACTTCCACTTCCATAATTAAAACATCTTCAAAAACTTTTTAAAAAAACAAAAAGGAATATGTGTGGCATATTCGAGTGTACGAATTTTATTTTATTCGCATAAGAATACATTTTTTAGGATAAATAAAAAAATAAAATAAAAATTCTTTCATCGCGGTTTTGCTGGGAATGAATAATAAAAACTAAAAAAAACCCAAAAGATTAAATAAAAAAAAAAAGAAAGCCATCTGCCAGCTGAAGAAGAAAAAAAAAGATTAAAGAAGAACAACGCGACCTTTTCGGCCAGCTGGACAAAAAAGATAAAATTACGTGATAGTCGTAACCTGTTCCGAAAATAAAAAAAGACTTTTTGTTCTTTTTATAAAAAAAATGTAAACATTTTATTCCAGTTTAGCAGAATTAACCTAATAAAAATTTTCAGAGTAATTGTTATGTTAAATGTTTATTTAAAATAGTTTTGTCATAATTTTTTACTATCTTTTTTTTACATAATTTTATCTATAAACCTTCTATCTTGCTATAATATATTTTAAGGCCAAATCATTTTTTAAAAAAATCTGTAAACCTTTTCTATATATAAACACAAAACCAATGTAAAAAGAACAAGTTAAAGAACTGTTCTTTTTAAAAGAACAGAAAAGAGAGCAACTGTTCTTTAAAAAGAACGTAACAAAATCACACATTTCTGTGGCCGTTTTGCAGAAAAGGAATAAGATTTTTTTGTGGCTGACTTATTGTAATTTTTAATTAAAAAACTTATTGGAAATTTGAAAAACAAATAAGTGGGCATCGAGGCATAAGGGGGACACACCTGCCCAAAAAAATTTGGGTTTCTGACATCAATATTTCATCATGTTATGGCTGCTAATACTTTCAAATCCTATACTTTAACATAGAGAAAAATTAATTTTTATTTTTAATTAAAAAACTAATTGGAAATTTGAAAAACAAAAAAATTTAGGTCGAGGCATTAGGGAGACACACCTTCCCAAAAAATTTTGGATTTCTAAGATCAATATTTCATGATGTTATGGCTCCGTACACTTAAAAGAGCTTACTTTTTTTAATATAGAGAGATTAATGCTTCAGATCTTTATAGTGGTATCCTTGTAATAATATTTTTATTAATGATGGTAAATATCTTTGAGTTGCACTAGAACTCAACCCTTTCACTCCCAATGATTCCATTTGGAATCATCAGCTTGCGATTTTTTTTCCTTATTGAGTTAACCCTCGCACTTATTTCAAATAAGTTTTATTAAATACTCCATAAATTTTTCTATAAAATTATATTTTCTTTTTTGTATCGTTAGATGGAAGAATCGTGAATTAACTAATGTTTGTTTTAGTTAAATGAAATATGAAAAACATAGTAAAATAAAATTCATTCTGAAACAATTTTATTCAATAAATTGGCTCTAAATTCTTCATGCTTACACTTTTGAATGCTTAAAAATCGAGTTTTAACTATGTTTAACAAATAAAGTTTCGAAAAAAATATTATAATTCATTCAAAAGTTATGATTCCAATTTTTTTCGCATAAATTTTAGTTTAAAAATTAGGATTTTTCCCCTTTTTTTACCATTTCATTCTGGATGCATAATGAGTTTATTTCACAAATTTTAGATTTTTAGAACAAAAATAAAAAGTTGGGACTAAAAGGGTTCAGTGGCTTTTACCAAACTATATTTTTCACACACACTATGTTATATAACATAAACAGTTAATAGGCAATGTGCCTCATTGTACGGTAAAAGGTCAGCGACATTTCTGGGCGGCCGCCAGTCGCAATGGGGAACCCATTAGTTCCACTGCGATTAGTGTTGTTCCTTTGAGGGAACAATAATGCCCGACGAAGACCGGAAAAAGAAAGAAACTTTATTTCAATGCCGAGATACGGACAAACTAACGAAAAATCTATTATGGTATCCGATTTACAGACGAAGGATTCAATCTATAATAATAAAAATGAAGTTTTGTGTGTGTGTGTGTGTCTCTTATAGACTGAGCATTTTTTCCGATCATTTTTTCCGATTTTTAATCCGATCATTTTTTACCTTTCGTGATGACATTCGGCAGAAGAAATTAAATAAAACTTTTAGGAAAATAATTAAAATTAAAAATGTTTATTTTATTCTGTTGCCAATACCTTCAGAAACTAAATTCATTATTTGAAAAATAACTGACATGTTTCAAGTGACGTAATTCCGTTTAGTCTCCATTCTAGGATTTTATTGTTGGTTTAGGTAATGATTTTTTCATGGATGGTTCTGTTGTTTGCAAATATGCATATTTAAGCTATTTCCGTGAATTATAACTATGATGGATGTTCAAAGCCTAACGTACTAGAGCTGCATATTAAGGTTTAACGTTTTCATTATTTCGCCAAATACGTGGCCGAACTCGCCAAATTCTTACCTAAACGCGGCAAATGAGCCATTTTTTAAATTTATAATGTTGGTTTATTGTTCGAAGGTCGTCGTGCAAGAGCTGTATAATAAGTGTGTTTGTAGCTATATCTCTTTTCTCGCCAAATTCTTACCAAAAAGGCGCCACATGAGCTAAAAGGTTTTATATGTTTATGAGGGAAATTACGATAACTATTATGTGTACATTTTATAGCGTATGTTTTTATTTTGGATTTTTAAGGTAATATAAGAAACAGTATTTTGTACTTTATAACGAGCGGGAATAATAACATAAGTTTATGATCCTATAAATTGTATTCTTAAATTGTACATTTACTTGGATCAATTACAACTTTTTTTTAGTCCGTGCGAAGAAATGGTATTTATTTGCTAGTAATTTAATAAAAATACTAGCTCAATTTTGAAAAAATAATATAAATATTTTAATTTATGGACTTATATGGAGGTTTGGTGCCATCCGATAGAGCTATTTTTATTTACGTTAACACCATAACTGCGATATGTCCCATACAGCTAGCCTTACCAAATTTGTTTCAGTGATTAACTTTACAGTGTATGACTATGAAATCATCATTAAATGTTCATAAATCGTATTTTATTCGCGTTGTTTTTGTTTTAAAAAGTTAAACGCTAACTATATGCCTAGTTTTTATAGTTATAGGTAGTTGAATAACAAACGTCACCTTATATAGGGCTTAACATATTTAAGACACAGTACCTTGAAAAAAATTAAATGTCGAGTTGAACTAGCTTTATATTTACCATTCAAATAAACCGCTATGCGGAAAATAGTATAATTGTCAAATTATTTTCTATCATAAATAAAGCGACGAATTTGGTATTAACTATTCACTCTAAATTTAGTTAACTGAACACATTCAAAATAAATAACTTAACTAAGAAATAAGTAATTAACTTTAGAAGTCGTTGTTTAACCCTGTTACATTTGAAATTCATCATCGTTTACCATACAATAAGAGGGTGCTTGATAATACCAAGCTTTTTTTTTTAAAGGCTAAGTTATATAATTAATTATAATAGAACATATTAATTAATAATAGAAAACCCATTATGGAAGCACAATTCTTCATAATGCATTTACTGAAAGCATCGATAATGTGGAGGGGATTAGGTCTGCAGTCATCGAATTATGGGATCCCTATTCTCATAATCCGACTCAGAACGGTTCGCTAACCTCTAACCTAAAGATTTTTATCGATTATTTTCGAAACGTATTGTATAAGGAGCTTTACGCGTCTCAATAAAAACGTTTTAGAAAGGAATATTTTATAGCGATTTTGGCTCGATGAGAATAGTTACATTTTTACAGTAAGTCTAGCTACATTTAATTCTTCTCAAATAAATTATGAAACGAAATATAATAACTTAAATAATTATTATATGTAAACGTTTTATAATAGTATTCGTTTTCGCGTGTATATAAAAAAACATCGGTAAAACGAATGAGTAATTTTGAAATTCCCATATGAAGTCTATCATTGACTTTTTAGTTTCAAAATACTTTGTAAAAATTCAATTACCAAAAAAAATATTGAAGTATTAATGTCATTTTTACTTTCTAATGGAACAAGATTATTTTTTATACAAAAATTACAAGTTTTACCTTACAAAAAATAGCAAATTTGTTTTCTTCAAATATCTTCATTTACAACTGCCGGACAAGACCATATACTTAAAGAATTTCAAAAGAGCGAAAATCAATTCTTCAATGATGTATCCAAATACAAATGGAAGCTCTTCAAGAAGAAAAATACAATAAAAATATTCTCTAACACTATCTTCTTTATACCTCGGCCGTATATCTAAACTACCGAGCAACCGTGAAAACGGCCATCAACCTACCACAATGCTAATGACTCAAATCGGCAGGTTGCAGTTCCACTTCATAACGATTCCCACTTTGAACAGGTAGAAGATGAGGGTTGGAAAGATAAAATACCCCAATTTTCCACTTTTGCCGTTTTTATTACAGAGTTTCTTTCGCCCGATTCTATCAGTTAGACGTTTCTGGAAGCGGCAAAAGTTTGAAAAAATATAATAAGTATGAAAAGCTTTTTTTTTAAACAGTGGTCTAACGTTATTGATGCTAATTTTGGAATCTATAGCGTCTTTAGATCTCTTTTAAGTTGCAATGCTACTTCTTTACACATTCTGAAACCTTGTAATATTTTATAAACAAAAGCAATACAATACAAAATGGTTTAAAAATAAATGGCGTAGGAATGAACTGAAACGTAATACTTTAGTTTCTAAATTGCCCATTAAAAATCTTAGTTTTAAAACATAATTTACTGAAACTGTAAAATGTAAAGTCTTTCGAAGACGATACGATTTACTCGACTATATTGCCTCGTTCTGTTTTATTGTAATACTTTACTTTCTAAATTGATCATTAAAAATTTTATTTTTGAAATATAAGACGAAACACGATGATTAAAAATGTAAAATCTTTCGACGACGATACGATTTACTCAACTACATTGACTCGTTCTGTTTTATTGTAACACTTTAGTTCCTACATTGTCTCTTAAAAATCTTATTTTTAATGTATAATTGAGACAAAACATGTAGATTAAAAATGTCAACTCTTTCGAAGGCGATCGATTTACTCAACTTTATTGAATCGTTCTGTTTTATTGTAATACTTAAGTTTATAAATTTCCAATTAAAAATCTTATTTTTTGAAATATAATTGAGACATAACACGTGAATTTAAAATGTAAATCTTTCTAAAATAATACGATTTACTCAACTACATTGCATTGTTATTAAATCTCATTTTTAAAATATAATTTAGACAAAACACGTTGATTAAAAGAGCAAAATATTTCGGATACGATTTAGTCAACTACATTGCATCGTCCTGTATTAGGGTTTAAAAAAATCGGCAAAAGTCCCGGTTAATTTCTACCCTAAAGAAGAAGAAAAGAAAAAATCTAGTAAAAAGTCCAGTGGTTTTTACGGGGTAGTTGAGCTAATCTTCTTTAGGCCCCGATTACCGGGAGGATTTGGAAAGGTGGGATACGAGAGAGAGAGGCAGCTTTCGCCTCGAGGTAAACTACAGATGTTTCAAGTGAAGCGGTATTTTTAGAGTAAGGGAGTGAGGACTTGAGATTGGTTTTTCCATTTTTCTTTTTCTTTACGCACAGTAAAACTGTCCGGACGAAGAAATATTTACACGCCGAGATTGGAAGTATTTTTTTAATGTAACGTTGGATCTTTTCGCGGGATGTGTTTCAATTATGGAGAGAGAGATTTTGAATGAGCTTCGGGGAGGTTGGATAGGTATGGAGCTCGTTTGTAGGAGTTATTTTGGTACAGAATGCGTGTTTCACATGTCTATGGAATCGTAACAATTCAGTTCATATGTAGCACATGTAACATGGCAGAAAAGGACAAATATCCACTGTTATAAAATACGACAAGTACGAAATGCATGTTTCATATGTCTATGGAATAGCACAAATTCAGTTTATGTGTAGCATATGTATCATGGCAAAAAAGGGCAAATATCCACTGTTATAATATAAGACAGGTATAAAATGCATGTTTCATGTGATTAAGGAATTGTAACAATTCTGTTTATATGAGCGTATGAATCATGGTAGAAAAGGGCAAATATCTATTGCTATAACATAAGACGTGTACAAAATGCATGTTTCATAAGTCTATGTAATTGTAACCATTCTGTATATGTGTAGCATATGTATCATGGGAGAAAATGGCAAATATCCACTGCATTCTACCGCTGTACAAAAATAAAAGCAGTCATTTTTATCACATAGATAAATGCCGTAAAAATAAAACTTAAGTAAGCTTAAAAACATTAATAAAATAGGAATCAGTTAAACATCTTCTGATGAAATAACAGAGGTAAAAACCCTTTTGATTGTATGAAGAAAAAAATATTATTTTCAATATTCCTAGAAGCAATTCCTAGAAATTAGAAAACCGTAATAATTCAATTTAAACAACAACAAAAAAAATTACTCACAAATCTGAGGTTTCAAAAACATATTTACAATCAACTGACGTGACAATATAAAACAAAGTTAATCAAAAGAAAATAAACTTTAATTATGTACTCCGAACTAATCCAACATTAAACAAATAACGAACGATAAGATAATAAAAGAAACTGGTTTGTAAGAGTATTTTAGGCATTTTTAAGGCACAGTGGCCAATATAGCTAACGCAATTTATCATCGAATAGTTCCTTTATATCAGCCTGCTGATAATTGTGTCATATTAATCACGATTATAAAATATGAGGACAAATGAGACAATATAAGCTATAAATAAAAGTAAATTAGACTACATTCTTAAAATGACAGGTACAAGTCATTAAGTTTAATGTTAGTAACAATCAAATGTAACGTTAGTAAACTATATTTTACAGTGTTTATTTTTCTAATGTTCTCAATATTTTCTACAATTCTAAATATATAAAACCAATAAATAACTCGTTTGAAGTTGAATTGAGTTACTCGTGTTTATCGCAAAATTATTCCTCGAACTAATATATTTTATTCGATTAAACGAACCAAATGCATTAATGCTCGTTTACGATGAAATTCGTAAAAAAAAAAAGTTAAAGGTTTGAAAAGTATTGAATAATTAAAAATAAAATATCTCATTGTTTATGCAATTATTATATCAATAGATGAAGCAAAATACAATATTACCATTTAATTAAATTAGCAAAACAATCTGTAATATACTTGAGTTAGAAAAGAATATATATATTGTTTACAATTACAAATTTATTTGACAAATTAAGACTTTTTATCATAACAGCAGTATAAGAAAACACTTTGAAATTCTGTAATATTTAAAAGAAACATGCAATCTAAGAAATATTGTTATACGTAATAGAAAATTAAATGACGACAAAATTTCTTAGAATCCAAACTCAACACTGCAAAACTTATAAATTACATAATACATAAGGAAACTGAATTGATTGTTTAAGGATAAGAGAAGAAAAAAATAGTCAAAAGTACTATAGGAGAATATAAAATAATAGTACCTCAATTTAAAAAATACATACTGACCAAGTTCTCCCAAAAACATAAAGTATCATCGAAAGAAGGAAAACAACATGTTTTTGTAAGAAGATAACATAAAAAATAAAGAAATTCACCAAAATAAAAATACGTTTTACCCTCACATAAAAATCGTTACCGAAAAAATACTCCCATAAACTTTCGATCAAAATGGAAATCCTTGTTATAAAAAAAATAGCAAAGGAGAGAAAAAAAAATAAACCCGAAAATAAGGAATCGCTCTTCTCTTACCTGTAATTCACGCATAGGTAGCCAAACGATTGTTTCTACTCGGGGATGATGAGAACATCTGACGATTTTACACTGCGGTTCGACACTCCCTTCCCATCGTGCACCGCGGCAGATCCCAGTTGATCACATGACTGAAGAGTGAAGATATGTTCTTCCGCGCGACGCAAAAAATAAAATTCTTTTATCGGTATTTAAATGACCAGAGCCTATATTGTAAAGATGGTTTTGGTGTGAGACTCTCCCTCGCCTTTTGTGATGGTTTTTTGTAGAGTTTTTTTCCTGCTTTAACTAAAAGGTCAAAGAGGCGCATTAGAGACGATCGAAAGGTTTGCCACAGGTCGATTCGTCGCCAAGCGCGGCGCCAATTAGAAGTACTTACGCCATAACGCAATGAATGGAAATCTCGATTTCGGAATGAATGAAAACAAAATCGATGCTCGGTGGTTTAGTTATGGTCATAAATAAACAAACCTTTCACTATGCTCGTACAGTTATAAAATAACTGAAATGAAATTAATAAAATTCCCAGTTTAAATCGAGGGGTTTTAAGAATGTTTGGCCATACCCATGAAAGTCCATCGAAGCACAATATTTTAAAAGAAATAAATGTGAACTATATATTTACCTAAATAATATATTTTTGTTGAATGATATATATAAAAAGTAGTATATTTAGACGGATAAAAAAATGTTTATAGATATTTTTTTGTAAAGTTTTAACATTTATCACGCATTTTAGACAGAGTCTTCATTTGATATTTCAATGGAAACTGGAACATAATGTTTCTATGTTTGTATATTTTCAGCGCTATTAGGTTCATTCTATATGCCTTTTATACGTTATTTTTGCTGGTTTTGTAATGCTCAGCATAATTAATGACAGATTAAAAATTGCACTATGTTAGTTTATTGAGAAATGTAGAATAAAATTTCGATAAAAGCGAAAAGAGAGACCTCTTTTCGCTTTTATCGAAATTTTATTCTACATTATTATATAAATAATAATTATATAAATAGAAAAAGATTTAACTTTTGTAAAATCTCTTTTAGTTCTGTAAATCATAAATGAAATATATTTCGATCAATAGAAAGATAAAATGAAAAGACTTTTTTAAAAACACATTCCAGTTTAAGTTCCATATGCATGGTTGTGGAACTAAATATCTTAACTCTTAGAAAGAAGTGAAGGCTGAAATTAGAGTTTAAAATATATTAAATACATAATTTTAGTTGATTTTCGGAGGTTAAATTTAACGTATTATCTTACAATTCCCAAAAAAATTCTATTGAATATTTTTATACACACAATAGAAATCTTCTAGGAAAAAATACTTTAATAACAAAATGTTATATTCAGGTCCTGACCTGCGCTAGAGCTCAATCTGATTGAAGCACTGATTGAAGAAAGAGTAAGAATGAACTACTTCACCTAAAACAAGCCACTAGAACTATTTACTGAATATTCATTATTTGAAAAAATAATGGGCTTGTTTCAACACTTTGTCAAAGAAAACAAAACAACCAATGAAATCGCAGTTCGGAGTGCGTGACGTTATAAAAAACCAATGAGCTTGTTTCAAAACTTTGTCAAAGAAAACAAAACAACCAATGAAATCGCAGTATGTATGGCGTGACATCAGAAGCAATATTCCCATTGGTAAAAATTAAGTAAATTAAATTAGCTTACAAGGTGGAAATTCTGCTAAATTAAAATAAAAGAAGTCAAAGCATTTTTTTCTAAAAATTAACCATTTCCATTTTAAGCTAATAAACTTTATCGTATCGAATTAATCATTAGAGAATTTTTGATTTAATTAGTAAATATTTTTAAAAAAGAAGAATGAATCTATACATTGGCAATATAATCTATTTTTTTTTTAAGATTTTATATATTTTTTTAACTTTTAATTACATTCTTTAAAACGTGAAACATACCCATTGAATAATTATGGAACAACTAACAAAATACAAAGCTATTCTAAGCGCATTCTAGTATTACTTTAAAGATCAATTACATTAAAGATTAATTTCAGGCGATAAACTTTGTTAGTTGCTATTTTAATGCGACAAAAGAATATTTTTACTTATACATACATTTTAACCAGAGACATAATTTTAACTTGATGCAATCTTAAAGCTTTGTTAGTCGTAAAAGTGGTTACAGAACATTTATAAATATAATTTAAATAAATTTATTAAAAATAGAGAAATTTATTCTAAAATCAATAAATAACTTTGTTCTAAAATCAATAAATGAACATAGTGTTGGTCAGACGATAAACCAATACTTCTCAGAAAATCGATCATTCTACACCGATGAAGAAAAGCTTCAAAAGAGGGATCACGACGTGTCTTTCAAAATTGCGCCAAATATGCGATTCGTGAGGGAAACTTCCAAGTTACACCTGCTTTTTGTTCGTGGTTATTGTCTCAAGATCTTGTCACGAAATCCCATCTTTTGTTATTTATCATGTAAGTTTTAGAATGTCTTTACTTTACTTTAGGATCACACAATTTTCTGAGGGCCATCATCCTTAAGAATGATGTTGTGATCTGTGATGTAAATAAAATTCTAGTATTGTTCGTAACGTTATTATTCAAACTTTGTTTTATATATATCTATTATATTATTTGATATAGTATATATATTAGGTATTTTATTATTTTTATGTTTATTAATTTGATGCTGAACATTTATGAGTTTTTCTACTATTTTCAATAATGTTAGTCTTATAAGTTTGATTTATATTACTATAAACATTCCTTTTAGCTTTATTGACAGTTAAAATATAATAAATTATCTAACTAATTTATTTTAGTCGACTAAGTAAGCTTCAAATTTAATATTATTTTACATAAAAAAATAACATAGACAAAGGAATTTTTTTCTGTAAATGTTTACATATTTTTTACTTAACTAAAATTAATTTTTTTTGTAATAATAATTGTCTCACGTTCACATAATATATAAATAAGAAAATAGTGACTTCAAATTTCATGAAACTGAAGTCTAAATTTAAGCTTTGGGGCATTTTTATCTATATACAGGTTTTAATTTCTTATGATATTGAGGCATATTAAAAAAAAACTTTTCTGAAGCAAAAATCTTGCGAACTCGACAAAACTCCTACAAAAAGAAAATTAGAGTCCATGAAATTTAATTTTTCGTCACACAAGTGCCATTAAACTTGCCGTTTGCAAAAAAAATTAAAAGAAAAAAGAAAATGTTTTAGATAAATTTTTACTCTTTCACTCTGATTCAACTTTATTCATAAATTTCTGAAGTGTTTAATGCAAACAATAAAAGATCACCATTTTAATAGTGCAGGAAGTCATTTGAATAGAAAATTACATATTTAAACATGTAATGACTAAATAAAACAAAAATTGGAATATTTATTTAATACATTTATAAAATAATAATATTTTAGTTAGTAAATTAATTAATGAAAACTATATTAAGAGAGGAAAACAACTTAATGCAACTAAAATATATCTTTAATCTTCGGGAAATTAAAACGAAATTTAAAAGCTGGCTTGAATCCAAGGAACCGTCTCAAGAGCCTCGTAATGTTTATATAATGGCTTACGATTACTCTTTTCACGCATGAGCAATAAACTCGCTGTGGAAAGCCATAATCGTATATTTAATTTTAAATAAAATAGAAAAAAGTACCCATATACTTCGTTTGTTAGAAAGATTAGGGGTAAAAATTGTGGCAAAGGTCATATTTCGCTTTGATCCCTTCCGTTCTTTAACCTTTTCAGACCGAAATGTTTTCTAGAGTCATTAATTTAGAGGTTTCTTCTTAAGTGTTTAGATTTTATAATAAATGTAAAGTTAAATGGCAGATCATACAATTTTAAATTTTTAATTTAATGTTAGAGAAGTGTAACTTCCGAAGGATATAAAGTGATGTTTATAATTGGTAAAATGATACAAATCAAGAGCATTTCATGAACAAAATCAAGTTTATTATTCAAATGTAGTAATATTAATATTATCACTTTATTGTGGCTAAATTTGCACCTTTCATTTTATTTCGATAAATAATCTTATAATGTATATCATTCACGTAATTTAGAACTTTTATTTATTATACCAAATTTTTTTAAATTTTGTTTTAATGTAGGTCAATATACCCTGAAAAAATTGCATTAAAAATTACAAAGTAAACATTTCAAAAACTTTATGATAAAATCCATGCTAAGAAAGACATTATTACATTTTTCAAAGTTAAAATAAGCTTTTCACAATAACTCATACACGTACAAACAAATAATCTCTTTAAAAAAAATCTGCAAATAAAAAATTATTGGTTTTCAGCTCTTAAATTCAAATGAAGAACAAAAAGATAAAAAAAAAATACAACCCTACTCCACTGTTACAACTCATTTTAAACAGGTAGCGGAGAAAACAAATGACCGATAAAAAGGGCCCAAATGAAAAGCTATGTTCTGCCCTTTTTGGTGAGAACATTTATCATAGCCTTGCTTCGTAACTGAGGTAATAAATCGACTGAAAAGAAATCACAAGCTTCGGTCTGTCGATGCAGGAAAGCAACATTTTTTATTCATCTAGAGTTTATTTTGGTCACCTTGGAGTGAATGGGAGAACTTTATTTTTCGATGACCATATTCTTTTTTCCTTTTCCCTAGATACACTTTCTTAGGAATGTCAAAGGGAAAAAAGAGACATTTTTCAAAAGAATCATATTCTGTACCAAAAGTTCCCAAACATTTTTGATTTTTTGTTGAGTCCAAAATTATGTACAATATCACATGCAAACCTGTAACAAATATTATTCTGCAGATTTATCACTATCTTTTAGTTTAATAAAGACATCAAACATAGGACAGAAAGATAGAACTTTATTTTTCCATGACTATATTCTTTTTTTCCTTTTCCCTGGATAAACTTTCTTGAGTATTTCAAAGGAAAAAGCTACATTTTCCAAAAGAATCATATTCTGTACCAAAGGTTCCCACTATTTACATTTATATACCATTTAATTTTCAACTTAAACTGTAACAATTTTTTTTAAATAACTTAAATCTTAGTATTTGTGTAAGTTTCAAAGCTGATTTAATAAGCTATTTTGCGTCAAAGATAGAGGAAAATTCTTCGTATATATTTTGCGATATGTCAGGAGCAAAATTCATTTTACTATAAATATCTTAAACATAAGTATATTGATTGAACTAATTGATATTACATGAACTCGTTCAACATCAAATAACTAAACTTAAAAGTCGTAAAATTATTTTCGTACTAGCGCCTTTCGAAATGATTGAATATCACAAAACATCCTGCTTCATATTTAATTAATATCTAAGGTTACTAAACCGGAACGATAGGAATTTTTGCCATTTCCTATAAGGCATTTCTATGTATGAACACCTGGGGAAAAGAAAATGTAATGAAAAATAAAAAAATAAAAATATTTTTCATAGCATTTATATCATTTTTTAAAAAGCAATTTTACTTCTGAAACAACATATTAAGAAATTATGAACCATTTTCGTATTATAATATTAATCAGTCAACGAAACGCAGCATGAATCTCAAACTCAATTAAGAAGTTTATAGCTTTTCAATAAAACATGTACAAGAATATTTTCGGTTATTATTTTTGAGAAATATTTCCGACTACATTCCTTTATGTTTGTTTTTATCCTGCTATTTTCTCCTACAAAAAAGTATAGTTTCCTATAGTTTATTCTTCGAAGGGGATTTATACTTTTTTTTCTCAATGTTCGTTTTGTTCTCCAAATTGCATTTACCGTTGCATACATTTCTAATATAATCATTTATTAATAAACATGTGAACTTCTGAATATATGATTTTGACAGATCAATAATGCTCGTAAGTACATGATTTGGTTTTTCAACTAACCAATTAAAATATACTTTACAGTTTCATATGAAAAGAAGAGAAAATAATTACCATGTACGAAAAGTAAAACAAAGCAAATGAAAAAGTAACAAATAACGTTTCATTTTAATTTTATTTTTAACAACTAAATTGATATTTAATTCTCGCAACAAAAATTTTAACGTTTGTACATTTTCTATACACATCATACACTAATTAGCAATATAAAAGTGACGCATACGTAAAGTACCTAAGCTGATATCAAACAATAAATAAAA
Organism: Oedothorax gibbosus; assembly: GCA_019343175.1. Lineage (NCBI taxonomy): Eukaryota > Metazoa > Arthropoda > Arachnida > Araneae > Linyphiidae > Oedothorax > Oedothorax gibbosus. Next base: position 14,675,599 of record CM033278.1, read on the forward strand.
AAACTCAAATATATATTATAAATGTTTTCATTCTTTTCTCAACTTTTAAAGAAAAGCTGTCTATTTCATTATTTTCAGAACACACAAACCCTTGACAAAGCTGCCACTTCTATCTGACATATTGCTTTCCTAGCTTTTGTCCATTCCGTTTACCCAACAATCTGCTAAAAACTCTATTCTTCGGCTAATATTGATTTCCTGATAAAGAGGTTCTCGAATATTTACCCCCACAAAAGCTGCATGAAGAAAAGGGAAGAGATGTTTTCCAGGGTGAGGGGGATCTTTAATGCCAAACGATTTTCCTATGGTACCCATCCCCTCTCCCCCGCTTCCGAATTCACGATGAATCACGAAGCAAAGCGCCTGCCACCCCTCAAATCGTTGCATCCCCACATTAAGAGCTGTGGAATACATAGCTATGTTCAGAAAACAGTGTTGAATATACTGGAGAGTTCAAGACTTCAAGGCATTCTGCATTGCCAAATTGCATTTACCGTTGCATACATTTCTAATATAATCATTTATTAATAAACATGTGAACTTCTGAATATATGATTTTGACAGATCAATAATGCTCGTAAGTACATGATTTGGTTTTTCAACTAACCAATTAAAATATACTTTACAGTTTCATATGAAAAGCAAGAAGAAAATAAATCACCAAATGTTTTCGAATAAAGTTACAAACAAACAAATGAAAAAAGTAACAAATAACAGTTTCATTTTATGTTTTATGTTTTTAACAACTAAATTTGATATTTTAATTACTGCTGCAAAGCAAAAATTTTAACGTTTGTACGTTGGGGGGTATAGTGAAAATACTCATTAAGTGAAAATTGATTCCTCAACACTTAAAAGTATTTATTTTTGAAATATACAGATTTCAAAAAAATATATATTAGATTTTCTACATTTGTGTTCCATATATATATATGGAACACAAATAAGATTTTATATAAGATTTTCTATATTAGAGTTCCAAAAAAGTATCATGAAGTAAACCTATGAATTTTTGATTTAAAAAAATGTCAACTGCGTCATAAATAATTCGAGAATAAGATCCCTTTGCAAAGAATTTTAAATATTCTGTTTCCAAAAGGCTAATTTTAAGGAGCAGAAAATTAGATTCAAGAGTCTACGTATACAGATGAGTTTTTAGATGTGCTAAACATGAACTAATACTCCATTTAAACACTGTTTTTTCCACCAAATCTACCTATTTTCTTATTTTCGAATCGTACCCTAAGATTAAAATAGTTCCGTGTTTTAAAAAAATACATCTGTAGTTCATAAGTCATCATAAAAATCATTACAAATTGAATGTTAGCTAAAACACAAAATTGGGCGGGTTATTTAAAACTTTTTCATATAAATGCGAAAATTTTAATTTATTTCATAGATGAAGCTGCTTCTGCGTCGTCACTCCAAAATATTTTTTTGAAAGAGCAAGTGGTAAATTACCATGCATCCTTATCTTTGACATCTCTGTCTTACATACACACGCGTATAGATAGATACACGGGGCTGCCAAATGTATAAATCGCCAAGAGGAAAATTGCTAAATTGCTTATTGATTGGAATGGAAGAAATCTACATAGTTTTCTATGTTTCCTACTTTGATTTTAAAACAAAATGCAAAGTTAAAGACGGTATTGAGAAAATAATATGTAGATTTTTTTTAACATTATTTTGTGCATTGAAATTTTCCATGCTACAGTTAAAGTTTCAAGTGGAAAAAGAAAGCTTGCAGAGAGGTACTGGAATGTCGTACCGGCGCATTGAGACCCCTCTACAGCTACACCACTGCATGCCATAACAATTGTATTTTTGTAAAAGCTATGATTTTTTTCACTTATTACAAGTTTTAAAAAAAATTAGATTTTACAAAAATACATCTATCAGTTTGTTTTGACATTCGGTGGTGCTTGAACACTCCGGTACGACGTTCCGGAACTGCTGAATATCTAATTTTTTAGGGAAGGGGGGGGGGGGGGGTAGATGTAACTGTTTTTTTTTATTTCTCCCTCCCCTCCGCGGACAATAGCTATCAAACAAAAAAATGCAGTACAACACTGATGGCATGTTGCTTTTTGAATCTTAATCTATTTTTGTTACCGTAGATAAAAAAAAAATATATATGCAAAGTATGGTGAGGTTATCATAGATGTACCCATCCATCATTTTACGGATCTATTTTAGTGCGTAATCTATTTTACATGTTATCGGTCATTTAACTTTTAATTTTCACGCTAATTTGTACTTTGAATAGGCCAACAATAAAAATTAATAATTTTTTGTTGTTGCTAAAATTGCATTTTTTTTACTTTAAAAATTAAATTGCCGAGAAGCTATTTTAGAAAGTAGTAGTAGTATCAAAGTAAAGACAACAATACAAACATGAATATATTTGAATATTACTTGTTATTTTAGAAGTACACATAATGAATGTCCCTTTCTTTTATTTTTTTTTACCTTTAGGAAAAAGAACATTTCTAAACAAATTAAAATTAAACATCCAAAATCACGGGTAGGTCATTAAACTTTTGTTTTGCTATTTAACTAAGCAATTGAATAAATTAATATTTTTAAATTGAAATATTACGTTCAAATTCAATACACTAAAATATAAAATACATTTTATAAGGATATTGACATAATTGTGAGAACTAAATTATTAAAGAAATAAAATTATCAAAAATAAATATATTGTGATGAATAAATATTATACTTTTCCATTGTGGTAATAAAAAGACGGACAAAAGAGAAACAACAAGTTTCTGGATTGAAATGATATATGGAACTACTAAAAAATGATTCAATTATAAAATCCTTAGAAGCCCAGACATCAATTCTCTTTAAATGTTGGGACAACAAATTATGATCGATAGCAAGTACTTTTTATGGTTAAAAGCTAAAAGTAAACAAGATAATTTTAACATCATTTCTCAGCTTGTTTTTTTTTCCAAGATTTTTCTTTTCTAACACATTTGTTTATATTATTTATTTAGTTTTCTTCCCTTTCCTTAAAGTTTATTTTTCGGTTTTCAATTTCATGTGAAACTAGCGTCGAGAAATTAAAATGACCAACAAATAAACCTTATTTACAGCATTTGTGTTGAATAGTAATACTATTACGCATAAACAATAATTATAGAATCTGCTAATTGCTATTATTATAGAATGTTTATTGTTTTATTTATCTTATTCAAAAGTTGAATAAAAATAATCGTAAAATGTATATTAAAATGCATTATTGCTCGGCAAACAATAATTTTATGTTTACGATATTTTGTAACAAACTAATTGCTTTAGCAGAATATTGAAATAAAAATATTTTTTTAAACGTTCGAAAGCAATTAAAAAGTAGTCAAATCAGTTTTCAGTCTAACAGTCCGTAAAGCATTTCCTCAAGAAAAAAAAATTATTCGTAAGTGATTGATCAAATAAATCGATACATAAAAAGTAAATAAAAATAATTATAACGAAAAATACCTTAATAAATTTGTATTTCTAAAAGTGCAATAGTTATACGACATTTGTTAAATATGGTTTTTAATTTTCTATTCTTATTTTTTTCCTTCTAACTCGACTTGATAGAAATCCGATTCATTTTGAAAAAAATAACATAGGGTTTGCATTAAATTGATTTTCATTGAGATTTTTTTTTTAAATAAATAAACTTGGAAATTCTTTTTATTTATTTTTTTACGAAAAATAAACTAACAAAATGAAAATATAACAGAATCCAAGCAGAAAAATCGCCAAAAATGGCAAAACCCAGAAAGAAAAAAAAAGAGTATCACGCACCCCCTAAGTTCAGCCCCTTGGCTTTAACTCTGTCCCCCTTTTCGAAGATCCCCGCCCCTTTCCTCCCCCTCCGTCCCTTAACCCCGATAGAAATCGAAACAAAACAGAATCGATCTGAATGTTGCATCACTCTTACCATTGCTGCCATATCTTTTAGATTTCAGCGATAAAATGCCAATCCTGGGACCCCATATCTAGCTTTGGTAATTTCTAAAGTGGATACTAGATGGCAGCATGACGGTTGTCAGGATTAAAGGGCATGGTAGTTAGGGAAAAAATGTGATCGCTCATTTTGGCTACTTTAAAAAAATAATTGGTAATTTAATTTCTAAGTACTACTTTCGGCTGATTTTGGAGCGTAGGAATTGTTCTGGTATTTTTTGGAATACCATTAAATAATATAAAGTTTAAAAGTTCCATGACTGAAAATTTTAAGCTTGGTCTTAAATGGCGTAAAAAAAAGTTTTAGATTTCGAAGATAAAAAAAAAACCAAACATTTAAAATGTTTAAAATTGAAATGTCTGCCTTTTTTAAAGCTTTTAAATATATCAAAGTAAAAAAAATCATAGTGTTGCACATTGCTTTAATAAAACTAAATTTAATGTACAAAAAAAATAATGAGATTTAAAAAAAGTAGCTCAACACATTTAAATTGAAACAAAATTATAAGGCTCGCACACAGTCTTTACTTTAAAATCGCAAATCTTCAACATAGAAAAAATCGTCAAAAAAAACGGTTACAGGGGAAATTGTTTTTTAAAAAAAATAATAAACAAGAGTGAAAACATGGAAAGTGGTACTTGGGTTAACGACAGGTAAAGTAGGCAAAGCAGTTAGAGAAGACGCTGCAGGGAAAATCTGGGAAAATCACAATCCATTTTGCAGACGATTTTTTATGCTTTCTCGTTGCACGTTCTTTCATTGCAATAAAATTGTTTAATATTTAAACACTGACAGGAAAAGGGGGTCTCCGTCTTACACAATTAGTGTTGAACATTATTCGAATATTTTTTTATTCATTCACCCTCTAGCACTCTTTTTCTCTTTTCCAAAGGAATTTGACATGGTAGTACATGCATTATAGAAATATCCCATGGGGTTACTTTTACGAATACATTTATTTTGAAAGAAAAATTCATTATCTAAATAACATGAAACGGGGAGCTTTAAATCAAGTTTTGAATACTTTATTTATGTTTGACGATTGTAAATTTTTGTTTTACATATTTCATTCAAAAAGAACATCACTCTTTGGACGCTAAGTTAGATAAATTTTTAAATCACGGGTTTGAAAACACAAATAATGCACAAAAAATAAAATGTATAATATTTAGGAAAAAAAGTGTCAGCATTTATGAATGAAAATGTGACAAAGAATTTAAAACGACAATATTTTATCAAAATAATGTAATTAAGTGGTTAAATGTGTTAGTACTGAAAATGACAATGAAATTAAAATCTGTTATTATTATATGCAAGTTATTTAAATTATTACAATTTGTTAAGTTACATTATAACATTACTTTTGATTTAACATTTCAATTTTTAATTTTTTTTAACAATGCCGAAATATGTGTCTTGGTAAATGATTTTATTTAGATAAACATAACAATTAGATACATTTTATTTAATATTCTAAACATGTTGTATGCTTTATACAGAAGCAATACTTTTAATCTACACTCTAATACATTAGGCATAAGATAAGATTGAAAGTTGGAATAAATAAAAGTCAAAATCGAAGAAAATGTTTTGTTTACTTTCGGTCTTCGAAATTGTAACCGCAGTGCTACTGCAAACAAAGATAGAATTTTCTGAAATTCAAACGGAAAAAAAATTCTTTTATAAAGAACTATATGCTGACAAATGAAATGCTAGATTAAGCGTTTGAAAGATAGCTTTTAATTTCAAGTCATTGACGAAGAAAGTTTTTCAGTTGAACGTAATCAATATTTGCTTTCTTGGCTTTAATTGCGAATTTCATTGATTTTTCTTAACCCGACTTCTCAACTTTGATAGAAAGATTTATTAAGTTAAAAGAAAGTTTTTACTGACAAACATGGTCTTTTTAAAATGGTGTTAATGGTTTATGGCGGTTGAAATGTTTCTTAAAATTTTCAGGAAAATACCAAACGAATTAATAATATAATACTAATATAGAAATTATTATGAGAAATTACTCTTTCTGTTTTCTAGGTTATTTTAAAGATATATTGTTTAAAAGTAAAATAATTTATTTACTGAACTTAGTTTATTTCCTAGTTTGTTTGTTTTTTTAAAAATACTAGCTCGCGAGGGTTCTTTGAACTATACTTGATGACTAATTCCAAAAATTTTAGACACTTGAGTTCGGAAAAAAAATATTAAAAAATTCCATTATATTCCAATTTTTCATAAATGTACTGAACTAAGTATAACTAGAAGTGAGATTTTCTTTTCGGTCTATGGGAATATTTCTTATGATGTCACGCTCTCCATACCGGGATTTCATTGGTTGTTTTGTTTCTTTGACAAAGTGTTGAAACAAGCTCTTTGTTTTTTTTTATAACGTCACCCGCTCCGAACTGCGATTTCATTGGTTGTTTTGTTTTCTTTGACAAAGTGTTGAAACAAGCCCATTGGCAATTGTTTGTTATTTAACTATTTTGTCATTAATTTTTTAGTATTCTAATAATAATATGCATTGGCCTATAGCCTACAATATCCTAGAGTTCCAAAATTTCAATTTCAAGATTCTATTCAAATTTCCATTCCATATTTCCATTCCATAAATGCTATCTCCGTTTATGGTTTTAATAAATCAAAATTGTATAAAGTGTAGATTTGGATTAATGAAAATTTAAATTAAATTTTTTTTAAAAAATTCATCATTATTTTCATTTTAACCTATACATAAAAATTTGTGTACTTCTGGGCCTTATTTGTTTAATATTTTAAGGAAGTAAAAACGACATCATTTTTGAGATTCTAAAGTATTGTTTCACGTGCTCAAACTTTTTTTTAATTAAGACTTATAGCAGAGTTTTACATTTTAAGTAATTTTTATAGATTTAACGCATTAATTCTTTTATTTCAAAAAGTTATTCAGAATAACTTGAAAACAAAAAAATAAGTAATGCACATTTTAAGTAAGGCTGCACAGAACGCGTAGAACTTTTCAACTTCAATAAATTTAAAATATAGCGCCTTTTCAGTAACTCCGGGAAATCTCGTGGTCAACACATATCGTCATCTAGAAATGTTTTATAAAAAACATGAATCGGTTGAAAGATTTCACAGCATTGGAAGATGAGATATTCTTTTTTTCTTTTTGTCATTGACGGATTGACTTTCTTCCACAAGTTTGCACCTCTCGATAAACTACGGAATTCGAATAGGAATAAAATTCTGACGTATTTCTCACCAATCGAGATGGTTCCGGCAGGAAAAAAAGGAAAATAATTTTTATTTTCCCTTTATATTGCTTTCTGTCCCGCGAAAGTCGATTTGATAAAAAAAAATGAGTATGTCTGAGAGTCAAATGGGTATAACTCCAATTAGAAGTATAGGTTTGACAAAATTTCAGTTGAAATTTTATTCAATGATATTTGTATCATCATTATTAAAAACGTTTTTTTTTTATTTTGTAAATACAGTTTGAACGCAGTAAAAAACTTATATAGTATTAAATATACTTCAATATTTCTATATCCAAAGGCTTTAATTATTATAAGTAATTATTAGAACTAGGAATAACAAATTATCGAAAATTAAAAAAATTAAATTTAATTATCAAAATTTTTTTTAAAAATTATTTTTTTTTTAAAAAGTAGTAAGTTGATTTTAGAATGTTTTAAGAATGATTTTATGAATTTTTTAAGAATGATTTTGAGTTAAAGTTTGTTGAAGGGCAAAGTTTGGTGAAGGGGTTTTGTACATACGTATACTATTTTAAGTAATTCGAAAAAATTGGTTGATGGCTATAAATCATAAATAAATTAGAGCGGTCTTTGTATTATTGCTGTTTTTGTTAGAAAACAGAATAATTATGTTATTTTCCTTCAGAAAATTTCTGTTTTCTAAAATCACTTAAATTTGCTGTAAATTTACTTATCTTCTGTATTTTTTTTTCGTAGCATACGGATATTTCCGACAACTTTGCTGATAGAAATTTTTTGTAATATAACATTTGTTTTATAGTGAAAAATGACCAATGTTCAAAGTAGTCAAAGAGAAATTTCCCCTATCACATCTTCGCGTGTCCCACATTCCTATCAAGATTAAGGCACACAAGTGTCTTGGGCAACCTTCCTATTTACATGGGGCCTTTTCCTACTAAAATACACATATAATACACAGGGCCCGACCACGCGACCATGACAAGTTGGGACCCAAGTCGCGGAAACTTTTGGGTCCCTTTTTGAAGTGATATTGTTATAATATATACATACTGCAAAGTTTTAACCTATAAAAGTAAGGTCAATCGTCAAATATCATCCAATTATTTTACTTTTTGCTATTAAAAACTCAAAAATATTAAATATTTAAATTAAGTTTTTCATAAAATCATACAATATTGTGAAATGGGCAACAATATGTACAGCCAATTTTGGGGTAGCCTAAAGTAATGGGCCCAAGGTCCGGGCCTTGTAAGCCAGAGCAATGATCAAGAGCCCAATATTACAACAACAAAAACCTTAAAAAAACAATTTGTGGAGTTAAGCCTCTCTGGCTCTGAGTTGTCGAAATGAGGTATGGATAAAACCAAGTTCTTGCAAACCGATTCGCTGGAGCGTGGCACCGATGCAGCTCGACCGGAACTTTTGAAATAGGAGAGAAATTATTAATGTTTTTAATTAAAAAAATGAGTTTTGATTAATGTATTTCCTTTCCTGTCGTGTTTGAGAAAAATTATAACACTTGTCATTTTTTAAAAATTACCTTTCATTCAAATGAACTGAGTACTTTTTTAATGAGTTGACAATTTTTCATGATTAATGCCTTTTATTTTGGTAATTTTTTGCTTCTCTGGGAAGCATATAATTTGTAGGTATGTTAATAACATAATTTACTTTGTTTAAAATTAAATATAATGTATATAATAACTTCCTCAATTGCTTATTAAGCTTGTTTTCTCTTTTCAAGTAATCATATTAAAAAGTGTTGCAAGTATTATAAATAAATATTAAACAAGTTTAAAAGCACACACACAGAAACATAAAATAATTTTAACAAAAATTAAGATTAATTCTCAAAATTTTCAATTATAATCAACAATAACGATTTTTAGATAATATTAAACAAATGAACACATATATAACAAATTATCAATATTAACTTTGGTTGTGGGTTTTTCTATTTATAGAAACTAATCATTACTTTAGTCACAGAAATTTATTTTCTAAAACATTGTAAAAATCATTTAATAAAGAAAACCATTTTTTACAGAATGACAAAAAAAATTTCCTTAAAACTTTCCAACAGATTGCACTTTAAACCCTAACACGTCCCCATCCCAGCAAAAAAGAAATCGAACTTTTATTTTCCAAATATTTCCTTTCAAGAAGAAAAGAAGAATATTTGTGTTGGTGCGCAGAACTTTTTATTAAAAAGCTGTCTGTTAAAGAAAAAGAAGCTCAGGAACTTTAATTAAGAGATAATAATGCGTGGTTATATTTACAACGATGAATATAAAATTCTTTTCCCGTAAAAAGTAATATAAAATCCGAATACTTTTGATATGAACTGTAGTCCGGTCACCTTATTTCTGAAGCAGAGTATACAAAAATTATAATTATGTTGTGCTGCATTTAATTTAATCTTCGTTACTTAAGCGAATTTTCTTAATTCGGATATAAATGTTCTCATTTAAATTTAAACTCTTTCTGATTGTCAATACTTTATTAGTTAATTTGGTGGTACAAAAAGAGTTGCCAACAAATAGAATTTTATTTTTATTCCTAGACATAAATTCTCGGCATTTCATTTTTGTAAGTACTAATTAAAAATATTTTTTGCTCTCATATATAAAACCAATTTCATTCATCAAATTTGAATAGTTTAAAATAGATATAAAAACTTATAGTCAATCAAATAATTTTGAATTTACTACTTGATAAATATTGAATCTAAAATTGAAGACTTAAATATATATGGTATAAAATCTAGAATTCAATTTTTTTTTTTAATTAAAAAAAAACCTAAAATTCTTACACACGAACTCTTACTCTCCGATCATTCATTATCACTAAACACACAAGAACTTTTTTGTTAATTAATCTTCATAAGTATCGTAATTAATTGTACAATGACCTACACATTCCTTTCAGCTGTACATCCACGCGAAAAGCTTTTTTTAAGTTACCAACTGATTTCCTTTTTTATCGGTTCCATTCAGATGATTTTTTTTCTTTGTTTAAATAGCTGAGGCAACAAATGAGCGGATTGGAAGCAGCACTAACTACACACAAATCTTTTACGATGAGCATCGGGGGAAAGTAACCATTAGGTACAATTGATTGAACGATACAGGAAGGAAAACTCTCTGCAGGGGTGCTGATGATTGGAGCAACTTTTCAGAACCTTTCGATTGCTTAACCTTTTGGTCTTTGCATTAGAGAAATGATTGTTTGTTTTATCACTTATGCTTGAAGATGAAAATAATGTTTGGGTGAATGGACGATGGTTGATGAAGTAGCAATAAATAAAAACTTTTTGACGATAAAGCTGATGCTTTTACAAATTTTAACAATTTTCAAAAATTATTGTTTTAGTTTACTAAGTAAATTACAATAAAGGAAAAGCAAATAAATACTACATCTTTAACAAATTTCATCAGTACACTTTTAATATTAGGAGTAACGTTCATACATAAAGCTGGATTCAGCCCATGCTGTCACCAGTTTCACGGAGTAACGTTAGGTGAGAATGGGAGGGGGGGATAATTTTACTTCTTTTGAGTAAAACAGAATAACATTACTCCCTTAAACGTTTCTACATTTTGGCATTACTACTTTTCCGAAAAATAAATATAGTTTTCGGCAGCAATTGGTTCAATACAAGTATGTTGAGTTGGAAAGCGTGTTCTACGTATGCGAAGTACATTTTCCCGACCAGCATGCAAAATGCAGGAGGCAAATGTTCTAACTTTTCTTTAAAAGATTTAATACGCTTAAAAAGGATTTTTTGTTAATTGCGTATACTTTTATTGTAAACTAAACTAACCAAGAGTATAAACAAAAAGAATATTTAAATATTGTAAAAAATGCAAGTTTATTGTAACAAAACTTTATTTAAAAATATTTCAATTAATGTTATTATCATCTGAATCATTATGAACTTAAACGTATTGTAACATACCCTTTTGTGTAGCCATAGTTTGGTGCTCGTTTCTAGAGGTTGCCCATAAAGTATGTGAATGACAAGAGATGGTTGCAAAAATATTGGAGCTATCACATACACTAACGTTTTGTTAGATACCTTCCCTTTTTTAGCCAGCCAATTGACTCGAAATTTTGTTGCAGCATGACATGTTACTTTTTTACTGTGCAATCATTCACGATGTATAGGGAAAATTTCAGTTCTTGAATACTTTTTTGCCACTACATCATTTCCTGATATAGTTTCTAGAGCGCCATATATTGCTTCAAAAGTGTACGAGTTTCTGCCAGTTTTCTTTCTATTAATATGTAAAAAAAAATTGTTATATGGAACAACTCTCTTTTACATTTATAACTTCAGATGGGTTATATTGCTTGGTCATACATATAACAAAAAATATTACTTTTCTGGTATATTAAGTTTAATTCACAAAGGTCGGAAGGCGTTTATCTAGGAGGCATTGTTGGAATTATTGCCATGTAAAAGTGTTGAAAACCTGCCTCGCCTCCATATTTTGACTGTAATATGTAGTTCCTTGGTGAGAAGATGTGCAATTTGTTTTGAAAACAAATACATATTTATTCAGAGAAATGAACCAGAAACACGCAACGATAAAAAGTAAGTTTAATAATTGTACGTTTAATTTTAGTTTCAAAATATGCTGCAAAGTGCAAAATATGCAAGCACGTTGAAAAAATCCCAAATATTGATCGAATATAGTTTTATAGTCTTTTGGATGAAAAAAATATATAACATTAAAAAAATTCCACTATACCGAAGAAAAAAGAAATTCGGACTATATTTTTGATCCTTTAAAATGGCTGTAAAATGTTGGTTTGATTCCGGTATGCGGCGAATCTCCAATGTAAAAGTGATTTTGCTCTGTTCTTCGTAATTTAATCCAATGAAGCGGTTGATTCAATTAACTACTGATCTTTTGTAGCGGCGGCTACAATATTTCCAAAAAGCTAGTTTCTAACCCTTTTATGGAGTAACGTTACATCAAAACTTTACAATGTAAAGAAACTGTCGCATACTTACTCACTTTCTCCGTTCATATAGACTTTAAGATTTCTCACATAATACTTCACCATACAACTATTTAGTTCAAATCAAAGCCAGTGAATCTTTTGTATAATCATTGACGATAAAATTGCTAAATTTGCTAACCATTATACACCGGAACTTTCTTCTTCTTTTTCTCCTTTGTTTTAATCCGAGATCCTTCCTGTAACACTAAGCTCGGTCAGTGGTGTCAATTTTCGAGACAAATCAAAGGAAGACAAAGGGATCAGACATCTAATGCGGTCAGCAGGCATACGAGAACCTCTCATTTTGATGATACGATCGAACAATAAGAAGACGCTCAAACACCGTTAAGAAGATAATCTGTATGCGTGTGATGTATTTACAAAAGCTTCTTGGGTTGACATGTAATGATGACACTTTTATACTAAGTTTCTGAATGTTGCATGTGGATTTTCAGAAATTGTTAGTTTTATATATGTAGACTATAAGAATAAATATTATTTGAAATTCTTTATGCACTGTTAAATTTTTGTGCTTGTTTTCACTACAATAATGGTTCCCTAGTAGTTGCAAAGGTTGTGTGGGGAAATGTTCATCATATTTTCGGTATTAAGTTGAACCATTTTCCAGGTTTTGGAAACAAAAATCTGAGAAATGGTTCAACCGAATATCGAATATATGGTAAAACATTTCACCCCACAATCGTTGCATCTACTAAAAACCATATTTTTAGTGAAACCAAGAGGCAAATTTTTAACAGTGTAAGGTATCCTTAAAATACGTTTCAATTTTAAAAGTTGTCTACAGATGCAACTTTTGAAAAGCATAATTGGACATTACTCACATATGATATTGCAATGGTATTGGAATAATTTGTTCGATAAAAATATTAATAAAAACATGGAACAATAACAAAAAAAGATAGAACAATGGAGTAGAACCCCAATTCCTCCAAGAGCTGATTGCTTCTTCGGTCATTCTTCTGTTGTGTCGAATATATAGATCCATGGGACACTTAGAAGTCAGAAAAAATATCTCTCGGTAGACTGTACTAAATTTTTTTCAAGCTAATATCCATCTCTTATAATCATCCAAACAATACACTTTTTTTATTCAATAGTTACGTCTGTAGACATCTTTGGGATTTGTAACTTATTTTATGAATGCGTATGTATATTTTATTCGAACTCATGTCGTCACAAATTGTAGTTAGTCTTATTTTAAAGTTATTGTATTTACAGTCCGAAAACTAGGATTTTAAAAGTTAGAGTAAATACAATTGAGGAGTACAGGGGAAGAACCGCTTGATTTATTAGGAGTCGTCCCGTAATTGTGTCTGCTTGGCGGACATTGGCGGCGGAAAACCGGTTTCTCTCTTTCTTCTTCGCTTGGTCCAAGCGTCGGAATCGTGCATCACGTGAATCTCGGTAGGTAGAAAAGTCGTGGTTTAGGACTTTTCAATTAATTTGCAAATCTTAAAATTTCTCTTAGTTGTTTTAGAAAAATGCGTGATTTTCAATCAATCGTACTTTATTTTTAAAGCTTTACATGATGACGAACACAGTCTTTTGAATAAAACGCTTTACTGAATTTCAGGGTTGCAGTGAGAGAAGATGCACAAGAAAGTGAGAAACTGGTTTCCTTACATCAGTTTAGGCGATTACTCGCTATCATCGCCAAAGATCCCTGATGAGGAAAGTTTTCTACGAAATTAAGCGGTTTTTCCCCTGTACTCTTCAATTCGAATGAACTCTTTGCGATACTCTTTCCGACCAAAATTATGCGTATTGTACCATCATCATAAAAATCAATCTCGAAATTTTCATAAATAATAAATAAGAAAACTGTATTTGAATTTAAAAGGCGCATCATCTCGTTATGAAAATGAAAACCCTAGAGGCCTTTTTGAAGCTTAGAGGACATTTCTGTTGAAATACCGTATTCCATTTGACAGCGCAATAATAATATTTGTTGAATTATCCATGACATTCGGAAAATCTTTTCAAAGAATAATATTTACTTATAAATATATACAAGATATATTTCGAATCCATCATTCCAGAGCCTTAGAATTTAGCTTGGAATAAATCGATTTTCACACTTCAACACATAGACTTTTATACATTGATATTCCATTTGAACGAGTAACATTTTAGTATTATTGAATAAATCTATTAAAGACGATTGGAAAGATATTTGAGTTTTCAGTTTGCTTTGAGCTTTCAGTTTAAGTTTATCTAACTTAACAAAATACATGACAAATGAAGACCATAATCCGGAACAATTTAAATGGGATAAATTAAGTTACATGAAAAACTAATTTAAAAAACTTTCATTTTCCGGAATGAAGGTGCTAATGGTTGTCGTTAATGATTTCTACCAAACTTCCCAAGAAAGTTAGAAAGCCAGATTAAGAAGATTTAGAGCTTAATATGATTGGAATACGAAATACAATCGAATTGTAATTTTTTTAATTGTGTTCTAAACCTTCAATTGAGCAGTATAAGTAAGCATGCTTCTTTGATGAATTTTTATACAGTTAGAAAGTTACCTGGCAATTTGTTTTATGCTTGATTTTTATCGTAAATGATGTTGCTAATAATTATATGGCTCAAATTGTTCCGAAACTCAAATATTAAACTATACAGTGGCACATCTGATATCCGGACTTCTATTATCCAGAAAACACCCCAAATCCTGACCGTTTTGGTATTTAAATTTTTTTTAACTTTTATGTAATAAATATACCTCCGTAATCGAGGAATCGAAAAAGTTCCATTTTCGGAATTACCTTGTTCTGTCCGATTCCGGATTTGACATGTTTCAGTTATATATAAAATCTAACATTGTAAACAATTAAATCAGAGAATCAATTTATTTTATCAAGTCAGAAAATAACAAAAAGGCCTACAACCACATACAAAAATAAATGACCCCAGGTATTTTCCTTATTTTCCCCTATAATCTTAAATTATTCCAAGCTCTTAGCCGGTCACTGATGCTTCAAGAAAATCAGCCATTGCCCAAGAAACAGGTTATACTCCTTAACATCGAGAAAGCTGACATTAAATGCAGTTCACTGGAGATGAAATTATTGTTCTAAATGGGAAGTGTAGGGGGGGAGGGGGGGGAGTATGGCCGAAACATCGCATGGGTAAGTCGGACCAATGAATTGATCTAGCGAAAAAGTTCTGTTAAATATTTCGGTGAGAGTTACCGCTTTGATGGAAGATGTCATTGGAGATAAAATGTATACAAATGATGGTAAGTATGGATAATAAAAGTTTTGGCGACGGTTAAAAGTACCTAAAAAGTAAAGCTGTAATGCATACAGACAAGACCTCGAACTGCAATACAATACATTTAGATTTAAGAAAAATACATGTGGACTATTAATGAAAGAACACAACATTGATATGCAAGACTAAATATTTAATTGAGGCTTCAAAAAATGAGCAGATTAATCGTATTGAAAGTAAAGAGAAGCATTTCGAATTACATTTTTTGTTGTAGTAAGAAGATATTTCAATTCAAAATTAAAATATACAAAAAGAAAATTCCAGACACGACAGTTTAAAATTGGTCGCAAAACCGAGGATCGTAGGATCTATCCTAGAAAACTTAATATTAAAGTAGCGACGTCGATAAAATTGGTCGAAAAATTGGTCGTAATTAAAAAAAATTAACCCAATTATAGTACCGGCAAATACGTAATAGTTGTGTCTCAGAATTGAACTTCAATCAATCAAAGAAATGGGGCATTGTTTATTTTTAAATAAATTGACACCTGCTCTTATCAATTGATAAAATCTTAATTTATATCCAATCTCCTTGTTGGATAACGATTCGATTCTTTGTTTCTTTTGAACTATTTATGTGTTAGAGTACAACGTTCATTAGTAAGCACAAAGCATCTATGTATATTTAATGAGCTAGGTTAAAATGTTTTCAACGAGGTATAATTCTAAATGCATTGTAATAAAGGTATTTAGTATTACAATTCTTAAGGAGAAATTAAGCACAATTCAAATACATTGTCTTCTAATTTTTAAAAGTTCTTATTTGTGGTTAATCAAACAATTGTTTTGTCAGTGCTTTTGTACAAAAAATATGAGTATTAATATAGTAATTGCTCATTTTTTGTGCATGCGTGCATTATTTGTAAACATTTTTTCAAGGACTTTATAAAAAAAAAAATTGTGCCATATATATATAAGCGAAACTCTCATGCCTATAATGATTACCCAAACTAGCTGCGTATTCTACAAATTTGTAGGCACGAGATTTTCGCTTAATCTGAACAAAATTGTTAAAATAAAATCTTTCAAAAGAAATTAGAAAAAATATATTGTAGGGGTGTTCGGGGCTAGTTTTCCATGTTTTCTTCTTTTTGATTGCATATTTTTTACTTTTATTTATTTAGAAGTAAACAAGATGTCATTGTCTTCCTCACATGCTTATCTACGCATTACTACTTTTCCAAAAAGTAAATCTACTTTTTTCAGCAAGTAGTTAAATGCAAGCATGTTGAGCTAGAAAACGTTTTTCCAGACCGCCAAAAAGTAAAGAAACAAGTTTTCCAACTATTTTTTTTAAAAATATTTGACACTTTTGAAAAAAAAAACATTTTTACTTAGATTTATTTTAAACTAAAATATTTATTTTAATATTTATTTAAAAAATATTTGAACTTTTGAAAATATTTTACTTAGATTTATTTTAAACTAAAATAACTTAAAAGAGTATACCCAGAATATAAGTATTTTTTTCAAAAAAAGCCAGTTTATATTACACCAAACTATTTTAACTAATTTCATTGAATGTCATTATCATCTGGATCCCTTTAAACTTACATAAAACTTCCCCTTTGTGTAACTATACTTTGATGCTCTTTTCTAGAGGTTGTTTAAGTCGACTAAGTATTGTTAAAAAAAGTTCAGTTTATTGTTCACAATATACTGAGAATATTTAAGTTTCTGGATGCTGTTCGGCTACTACAATATTCCTGATAGCTTTTATAGCTTTTAGAGTGACATATATTGTTTCAGAATAATACGAGTTCAATCAGCTACATTTTTCATTACTATGCAGACAATTTTTAATTTAGAGCAAAACTTTTCATTACGTGTTCATACGGAAAAAATAATCGTTTTTTATAATATTAAGCATAATTTACAAAGGTAGGAGCACGCTTTTCTACAAGGCATTGTTGGAAATATTACACCGTGAAATTTTTGGAAAACATGCCCCGTCGTCATATTTTGACTTTAATAGTACCTTGACGAGAAGAATTTTTTAATATTTTGAAAACGAATGTATAGTTACGTAGAGAAAGGAGCCTCCTTTTAGTATACGCAATGATAAAACTTTAAGTTTAATAAAAGTACGTTTGATTTAGGTTTGAATGTAAGCATGAAACTTCACTCAACGTTGAAAAAATCACAAAAACAGCTCTAACGACAATAATTATACAACACCAACTGAGGAAAAATTCTTATGGGTGACATAAAATGAGTAGCTTCATATACCAAACAGCCACTTGGCAACTACTGGCGGCTCAATTCTTGTATAAGGCCTGGTGAAAAACTTACCACATGGGAAAACTAGCCCCGGTCTCCCCTATGCATTAAAATGGGCATGAAATATATTTAATACAGTTTGTCAAATGACAAGAAAGTTTCATTTATTTTAATCAAAAAATAAATATTTTATGAACTATGTTATCTGCAAGAATGGATTGCTATTTCTTCAGTTGGTCATAAGTTTTAAAAAATTCTATATGAAAAAATTTTGCCCTTTTAGAGAATCTCTGATTTTGTTTAGGTAAATATTTCTTCAAAATGAGTAATTTTTTTATGGATTAGGGTTATCAAAGAATAAAAATCTTTGAGTCCATTCTGCGTACCATACAATTGTATTAAAGACCAGCAATTTTAAAATCTTAAATAACATTTTACACATTTCGTAGTAGTTTATGAGAAAAGTGAAAAAAAAATCAAAAACTGCAAAATGCGCCAATAATTGTCTAACCCCTGTAAAAATAGTGTAATAACTAATTTATGATAATTTAATTTTATCATGCTATGGAAATTTTTAGGATTTTTCCACGCTTTAGTGAAAAAGCAAATCAGATATATCATACATTAGTAACAAACAAAATAATGAAAAGCCTATTTTTGATTGCAAAAAAATATATCAAATAAATTCATTTACTTCAAGTTTTAGCATGCAAAACGTGCGTATTATTTTTAATATTTAATTGTTATTAAATATTTATATATTTATCAGACAGTTATTATTATGTGTTTTTTTGCAAAAGGTCAATCGATGCAATTTTTAACATGAATTTCAATCGAAAACTTCCGGCCACAAGTACGTAGCAGGGGGTATAAAAATAAAGAATTAGAAGGAGATTTTTCAATAAATGATATTATATTTTATCAATTAAATAAATTCGTCTAATATTCCTAAATTTATCCAAATTGTTGTGACAAATAATATTGGAGAAAAAGTTTAACCAAGATTAGTTTTTCTCTTTGCTATATATGCTTTTATAACCTTTTTTGTTAAACTATAAAATAATGTAGCAAAAACATTAAATTGACAAAATCTGTTTCAATCCATCGAAAATACGAAATTGTTCTATGCAACCAACGCTTCCCGCTTCCATGTCCCTAGTAATAATATTCCAAAACAAAAACCTCCAATAAAAAAAACAAGAGACCACCAACCTGTTTCGAAATGCCGGTTCTGCCGGGCAAATGCCCTGGAGAAAGCGTCACTTTTACAGTTATTAGGCGCAGAATCACACGAACTCAGCTGCAAATCCATTGACACAACGCGGCGACTTCATTAAGACACCGCAGCATTCTTCTGGACACAATAAACAAGCATTGTCCTTTTGAAAAAAGACGAAATTTCGACGACACTTCGATTAGACCGAAACGCTCGCTTCTCTCACAAAGTCACAACAAAGCGTCACATTTCGCGTGTTCCCTAAAAATCCCTATAGGGATGGAATTTTTACGTTCTTTTTATGGGAGCGGTGTTTCTTCCGTATAGGATTTTTTTATATTTATTTATAGTATTATTTTATTAAATATTTATATTATCAGTTAAAATTTATTTTAAATATTATTTATTAAATATTTTTATTAAATATTTATTATTAAATATTATTTATTAAATATTTTTATTTTTTTGTTGAAAATTTATTTATTAATATTTATTTATTAATATTATTATTAAATATTTATTTATTAAAATATTTATTTATTAAATATTTATTTATTAAATATTTATTTATTTATTAAATATTTATTTATTTTTTAATATTTAATTATTTATTAAATATTTATTTATTTTTTAATATTTAATTGTTTATTAAATATTTATATATTTATCAGACAGTTATTATTATGGTTTTTTTTGCAATTTTCCCGTACACAATAAATATTACAAAACCATTTTGAACCAAAAAATTTTGAATAACCAACAACCCGATCTGATGACGTATAAAGAAATAAAACTATTTACAAGACTAAAATTATAAAGTGTACCTGGTAACTACATATTGTTATTTCTTCTTTAACATCGTTTTATGACCAATTATAAAAATCCCTCTTTTATGGGGGAAGGTGAGTCAGTATGGGATCAGCTGATAGACCAGGGATGGGGGTGGGGGGAGTTCCTTAGTCGAATGCGTTCTATTATTATTGCTATTGGAGGAGGGGAAGGGGGGGGGGGGCAAAGGCCGTTCGGTCTCTTGCAACACCTGCCGGTTTATGCTATTTCGAAAACTGGGAAATAAGATCTAAGATACGCTATGACACCAGGAGTAAGATGGTGAATTTCACATGCCAGGAAATAATAGAAATATAGAGTGAATAAATTAAAACTTATTTTAAAATAAAACAAGTGTTGGGCAGCGCGTCTCTTTTTGGAGTTTTCATTTCGACGCGTTGAAATTGAAATGTTGGTGATAGAGAAAATTATCATTTTCTCTCGATTTTATCGGCATTTCTATTATATCGTCCGGGTATTATATTTTGTATCCTGAGAAAAATTAAAGTAGTCCAAAAAACGTTTGTGACATTTGGTTGTATTTTGCATATCGCCTACTTACAATAAAGACGAAACCATAAAATAAGGACATAAATTATAATTAGGTTCTGTTATCTCTAAAAACTCTACAATATCTTTATCAAAACTCTTTGAAAAATCGACAAATTTTCTTCTCAAGGTTTCCATCCATTATGGCCAATGCTGTAGTTATTGTAAATCTTATTTGTTCAAAATTAGTAAATAAAACTGGTATTTTCTTTTCTTTTAAATAGAATGGTAAAAATTACAATAAGGAATACAATTGTAATGGTAATGTTAAATTTTTTCTAAGAACCAAACTTGCATAAGCCTATATTTCCAAACGTTAAATATGTATATATAGTGTAAAATTACATTAAAATATCCAGATACATTACCTACTGACCCTGATTGCACTTTGTATCATGAGCAAATGATATTCATTTAAAGCAAACATTAAACAATTTAATGCAATCGCAGAGATCCTTTGAATTGTTGACTGATCTTGAAATCAACTGATTCATTTAGTATGTATGTCAATATCATTACCGCGTATAATCAAATGATCAAAGCTATTTCATATGCTTTGATGTAACCCAAAACCTCTGGTTAAAATCAGTTTTAAAAAATGAAGATACATTTTTATTTATTTAAATTTTCCATTGTTTTCTGAGTATGTGATATTTATAAAATTTTAAAATTAAACAAAATATAATATTTAGTACCTTATTTTCGAGTTTATTTAAATTCAATAATGGTAGTATAAAACTTCAAAGCAAAAAAAACAGCAATTCGGCAAAATTTAATTATTTAGTGACTCAAAATTAGACGATAAAATTCGTAAGGCTTCCCGATTAACTCAGCCACTTTTAGTGGAATTAAATATTTTTTCAAGCAGATCGGATTTATTGTCTATCAATAATATAGGAGAACGTAGGTTACAATCGCACAATAGTTTTGTTTGGAGCATATGTTATTTAAATTAAACTAATTAAGACCTCTAGTAAGTGGTCTTAATTAGTTTAATTTAAATAAAAAAAAAATATTAATACTTTTCATTATGTAGTTCGCCTATAGACCGCGTTCAGCAAAAAAAAGTTGTTCCACTAAGAAAACCCACTAAAAACTTAAACACACACAAAGTATGTTTCATTCATCAATTGGACCTCAGATAATAACTTTACAAAAATAAACTTCCAACGAACAGTTCTTGAATATTAAAAAAAACTTATACAAACCACACACATACTCAAAAATAAATTACAAGAGTAACATATAACATTAAATGTTAACCATCCCCATGGAGCTATTGCATTGGTTTCGAAATCGCAACCTCTGCGAAAGTATTGCTTTTGCCATGCAAGCATTTCTTCACCAGGTATGAGAATCGTCATAAAACAGCAAAATAAAACTAATTTGAAGGGGGAATTATCTGTTTATTTTATTATTAATTACCCAAAAATATTCTGAAGAGGGCGAACACTATTTCTAAACATTGTCAATTCATTATTAAATGACCGGATGCAATTTTCCTTCAACCTTCAACTTTGTTTTATTTTTGCTGTTATGACGATTCTCATACTTGGTGAAAAATGTTCATATTGCAAGCAAGGTTTTCGCAGAGGTTGCGATGTCAAAACCAATTTATTATTAGCTCTATGGGGCTGTCTGCGACTGAAAAAACCTCATTTTAATTGAAAATTAAACTTCGAAACTGCGCTAAGAAAACTTAACTAAACTTAAACTAAGAAAAATATAACAAAAAATAGCAATAACAAAACACATGACTGTTCCCTGAAAAGAACGTGAAGATTTCAGCCTTATAGACAGGGAAAAGCAATACATACAATAGTCAAAGCGCAGGGAATTTTCTTGAAGCAGCAGGTAGAAAATAATAATAATAAAAAAAGGTCCTTGCCCAATGGAGTTCTCGAGTCAGGCGTACGACAGATGGGTTACGGGCAACGATATAATAACAGATGGACTGCTCAATGTTAAGAAAACGAGACCAATGTGCCAGATTACGGGAGGACAACTGTTTGGATTCTTTTCAAATTTGGCGCTTTTTCATTCAGCAATTTCATTGATCTATAAATATTACTGGATAGACAACGAAACTTAAAGAAATGCGGCCAATGCCAGGTCTTTGAAAACAATTTTTATTTTCTATTCTGTATTAGGAGAAGGTGTGTTAATCGAATGTTAACAAAATGAAATGTAATGTATTTTATTTTTAGGACTAAAAAGGTATTTGGTATATAATTTTGTATTTTCCTTCGAAAATGCATTTATATTACGTATTAGTATTTATTCATGTTGTTATTGAAGGTACGAAGGCGATTTTTTTTAATGACAAATAAAATAAATCTTTTTTTTAATAAAATTTTATTTTAAATATTTGTATAATTTAATAAATATTTATATAATTTAATATTTATGTTCAATGTCCTATTCATGCCAACTCTCCCTCACTATACCTACTAGATCTTTTAAAAAAATAACAGGTAATTTTCCATTAAACCGGTATTGTTTACATCATTTGCCGAATTACCACTAAATTAATAAAAGTTCAAATTAATTTTAAAAAAATCCTAGAATTAATAA
This sequence comes from Oedothorax gibbosus, assembly GCA_019343175.1. Lineage (NCBI taxonomy): Eukaryota > Metazoa > Arthropoda > Arachnida > Araneae > Linyphiidae > Oedothorax > Oedothorax gibbosus. The sequence continues at coordinate 14,698,481 of CM033278.1, forward strand.
TTTCAAAACCTTAGTTGAAATACTCGCGCGCGTACACGTAATCTTAATTTATTAATTTGATTATGAACGTTGTGCATTAATGTATAACTTTTTTTGTTTGCTTTATTATCAATATAATTATTTATTTAATCGTCATAAACAAAAAAAGAAGCCATTTCCATGTGTGTTGTTTATTACCAATTAAACGGAGGTTTTTACCGAATCAATGTGATTCGGTAAAAAAAAAACCTCGTAAAATGATTCTTCGGTATTTTTTACATTGTTGTTGTTGTATCCTTGGATATTCCGCAGAATATGGTTGCCAGAGCCCCAAAGAGGTTGGACTTTTTTCTACATATATAAGAACAAAGACAAATGCACAGACAGTAACACTTTATCGACTAGACAAACATCCATGCGCTTACCAACCGGGATTCGAACCCGGGACCTACTGGTTGGCATTCAGATGAGCTATCCACCCGAGTAGGCGGCATTTTTTTTACATAAAAATCAAATATTGTTTTTGCTAACAGTTGTGGGTAATTGAAGTAGTTCTTAATTTTCTGAAAATATCAACTTTCTTTCCTCTCCAACTACTATCTAATGGACAAACCGACTTGGAAACATAACTTGGAAATGCACATAACTTGGCAACATAACTTGGAAATGCACTCTATATAATTCATTGTTCCTTATCTTGTAGTCTAGTTTGTCACCAAAGCACAGACCTCTAGGATCTGTACCAAACATGACAAAAAAATCCCCAAAGGTTTTCACAATCTTCAAAATTTAATTTTTATTCATTTAATGCGCTGTTGTAACATCAATAATGGAATGCGAAAAAAAATTTAATAATATTTCAATAAATACATATTATTTAATTACTAAATATAAATATATAGCTACTTAAAAATAATATTTGGATAAAAATTTATTTTTGTCATAAATCAATTTAGAATGACGTCATAAAATGATTTTTATGAATAAAATAAAATTAAACTTTTCATTATTTGTTTACTAACAAAGCATCAAGGCCTTATTTTGTGCATAACAATCTGGTTAGTTTTAATTTACATTTCTTTTTTTTATAATGCAGTTTGGAGTATTTTCATGTTTTGTCATAAATAAATATTAAATTATTCTTTGAACTGCAAATAAATTAAACAGACGATAATTATTGAATTTGTGAAAGAAAATAGTTGAATTTGGCTTTTAAAAGTTTATATTTTAATTGGATGCCGTGTTTAGCAATTTTTTTTTCTAAGGTGTATAAATCTTGTGTAGAAGCGGTTTTAGGTGACAGTTACAAACCTACTTGTTTTCCTGATAAGAATTTCAGTAGTATTTATTTTAAGTAACAGGAAAGTAAGCTATTTGAGTTCTTACAGAACTTCTTGTTATAGTTCAAAACGTAAGGGCAACCAAACCTCAACTTTTGAATTCAAGTTTGCTGAAGGGTCCCTTTTTTCCTAGTTTAGGACACATTGGCAAATAAAATCTTTCAGTCATTTGTAAAACTTGTTTATTTTCTTACTTTATGGACGAAGTATTAGTTTGTAAAAATATAAATCTATGAAAGTAAAAAAAATGGAAGCCCAATATTGATAAATAGATTTCTTTAGCCATTTGAGTCCCCATTAATTTTTTCTAGGAAAAAGTTTGCTCCTTGTGATTTTCGTTTTTTGTTAATTAGTTTAATATTGAACAATTTTTCTGCCAACCATTTGTATTGTTGGCCTTCTTAAAGTACAAATGCAACTAATAATTGCAAATGAACTCATTTTATAATGTACTAATGGATGTACTACACCACCCTGTGCTCTAGGACTCAAAGTGTTAGATGATATTAATTCCAGTTTATTTCTTATTCACTAACATCAAATTGCGCTGATATTTTTCCTTGTTGTTTTAAAGTCCCTTATTGTAGTACAAATGCTTGTCTTCGATCTTCAATTTAGTCACCATTTCTCTTATTTCAGGCTCTAAAGAATCTATAGGGATGGAGCTAAAATAAAAGATACAATTTTTTGTAAAAAAAAAACCTTATAATGATAAATTAAAATACACAATTTTATAATTCACAAGGAAAATTATATTCATAAAAATAAGATACCAATCACGAAAATCTGTATTATATATGTTTATGATTCTTTAACATTTTGCAGCAAATAAAGTATTTCACTCAAATTAGAAATATAGTGTATTGAATCAGCCTATACAAGTTTTAAAAGGTATATTAGCACAGTTAAGTTTAACATTTCACAATATATTCAACGTCAAGTATTTAAAATGGTATTTAGAACTACTTTTTAAATATTATACCTTTGTTGAGGGAACAATGCACAGCACAAAGGAGTCGCAAATATTAAGCTATAAGGTAAAAAAAACTCCAATGAATTTCATTAAAATTCAGAAATATAGCCAACAAATTAAAAATTAACTTAAAACAGACATTACATAAGTTGTTTTTTTTTATGAAATAAGTAACATGTACAATTCCAATTTAACAAATTTGTTTAAAAATATATGTAGTAGAAAAATCATTATATAGAAGAGCATACTTATTCTATAGTTCATTTTAGAAATGAAGGAAGATTGGGAATCCAAAGATATTTTATTGTTTCACATCAAATAGTTAGTAGTAAAATAGTAGTAAATTGTAAGCCTTTACAGCTCTATTACAGAGGGCCAAGAAAGGCCGCCAAACCGCACATGTCAAGATCTAACTAAAAAGTGACTATTTTTACTGGTTGTGTTGTGAGAAGAGTGGACCAGGAAGTCAAAAGTATTCTGCTGTGTTTGCAAATTCTCCAAGAAAGAATGTATCACACCGCACACGCCCTTCAACAATGGGAACTGTTCAACGGATCGGCAAGACATTAACTGAGAGTTATTAGAGAAATAATTTAATATAACATTAGAGGTTTGTGCAATATATTACTCAGGGCTCGAAAAACCTCAGAAATTTTACCCGTCCCTGAGGACGGCTTGTCCAACAATGTACCCATCCTTCTTTGAAACTAACCCATCAAACTCTAATTATATAAATAACTTTAAATTAGTAGTTGCTAGGATAACATTATACTGAATAAAATAAATACTAGGTTAATTATAGTAATCTAGTATTTCTTTTATGAAATAATTTAAATGTTGAAGGTCAAGTTATCTGGAATGTCTATTTATCTGAGGTACCACGTTTTTTAAATGAATATACTAATATGACGTTTGCCAGTTCCATGATTAAGCCAGTGACTTAGAGGTTTCTGCAGAGAAATCTGAAAGGGCTTTTTCATTTAGGTAGATGTTCAAAGGAATTTAACAGGATTTATAGATTAGAGGGTCATTTTAGAAGTGAGGTGCTAGACTCTTGAAAGATAACAAAAATTAAAAATGTATCACGAACATTAACTTCAGGGAAATGGTTGTCCACTAGGACGTCGGATTAAAAAAAATGAGTTATCATCAAGGAATTTTTTACCGCTGAGGACGGGCGGTTTTTTGAGCCCTGATATTACTTACATATTATGCTGCTAGAATGGATAAGAATTCAAACCAATAACAGTTTGAACCCTAATTCTTGTTAACCATTTTCCCTTCTAATAGGATATGCTAGTTATGTATTGCTAAAAAAATTGAACTAATACTTACAACACTCCACAAAGACCCACTTGCAAAGGAGCATTCATCCAAGGAAATTTCTAAAAATAAAAAATTATAACTTTTTGAAAAAACTATGGAGAAAATATATGGCATCTTTAGACTATAGGTAAAAAGAAATGATTTTGAATTACCAAGATCAGGAATTATACGACACATTGATTTGTACAAATGGACAATTGCATTAATTTTTTTTTATTCTTTGAATCAGTAAAGTTAAAAGACTTAGATCATATACTAACAGATTCTGAAACTTTGTATAGTTAAATTTTTCTTTCTAAAGGTATGATTTTGTAGTAATTAAAAAATAAAATATTTACTAAAATAAAAATAAATTTAGTAAAATAAAAATACTTATAACATAAAATAATATTAATTAAAAAAAAGTAGTTATTTTTTCTAGCATAAAGATTGCTGCTTTAAGGGTCATATTTATTGCCATTTAATCAGCCAAATGCTAACCTAAAACGTTTGTAACACTTATAATTTTATCTATTTTAAAACATTAGCAGGTTTCAGTTTAAAGATCTCAGCTGTTTGACTGCTGTACGAATTAGACCATTTACCCCACACTCAATTTGACAACCCTGATGGATGATATGTGTTAGATTTTTTTTCCCAACAGGGCTGCTTTATTGGCAGCTAAGCCTTTGCAGACTCTGCATATTCCCCCAGAACCGAGAGCCATTTTTTGTGCCACCATCTAGGCGACTCTTGCTACCAATTTGACGCTCAGATAACAATGAATGCGCCGTCTGTAGGATTTTGTTTAATTTATCTTAATTGAAGACTATCTTAAATTATAAAATAATGCAATTACAGAATTTATTATTTACAATAGCTGTATTTGAGACCTTTTGTTTAGAACAGTTTCTTAGGAATTAGCTTGGCCTCTTAGACAATATAAAAAACAATTTTAAATTTGTCGAAATTCTGCAACTTACAATTACATTTTAAAATACTTTGCTGTTTAATTTGTCAACATGTAAGCATATTATTAACATTTTGCATGTAGTACATTGCAATTGATTGTAGCACATAATGATAAAGAAATTATTCTTAGTGAAACATGCCAACCAAATTAGCTAAAAAGAGCTTAATGAAAAACTGAATGGGGGTTGATGCATTTTAATTCCGTATTGCAGAAATAGTTCCAATAAATTGGCTGCCCTAATGAAATGGTAGGTGGACCATTGACTGGAATCTATTGCATTACTATTTAAATAAAACAGACAAGAATATAGATTATAGTTACCTTCAAAGTTCCCTTTCGATCTAAATAGTTCATAATGAAGGGTGGAATCACTATAATACATAAAATATTTATTTTGTAATCATTTTGTATGTATATTTTAAGTTGTAATATACTCAAACAATGCCTTATATGTCAGTAAATTTAATTTATTAGAGTAGAACATGTGAAATTCCAAATCAGTGTGTACGAATATGGGATTTTCCAGATTACAATTTTCAAATTTCAAACCAAAAAACCACAAAAAGAATATAAAATATCAATATCTGTACATATATCATGATCAATACTTAATTTTAAAAAGTATAGAAGCTTTATAATGTCATGGGTAAACTAAGAAACCATTTAATAAACACATATTGAAATACTTTAATATCTCTGCGTCTTTATACAGGGTGGTAACAAAATCCTTGAAAAAAAGTTCCCTGATATTTCCATGATTTCCCTGATACTTTCACAAAAAATTCCCTGATTTTACAATTACTTTTTAGTTAAGTTTAGTTTGAATTATTGTCATACTAGAGCTACACGAGAACTATTGGCAACGGCTTCGTAATTAGAACCACAGTCAAGTGACGAGCTGACACCCGAGTAGGCACCCAACGCAACCGTTAAGGGCGACATCATACGCAGCGTTGAGACTTTGAAGCATATTTGACGTTTGATAATAATTGACAGTTTTTTGCTTCTGCGTGATAGGAAGATAGTCGAGATTACTTTTGCAGCTCCGGTTCAGGCCAATCGGACCAACCAGAATACTTTCTTTTGATCAAGAAGTGTCCGCTAGTTTAGTGATCGCAAAAACAACCTAAACCTGCTGTTTAAATAATCCAAAAAAATGGAAAAAATTCCCTGATATTTTGCTAAATTTGAAAAATTCCCTGATATTTCCAGAATTAAAAAGTTCCCTGAGAATTCCCTGATTTCCAGGTTCTGTTACCACCCTGTTATAGTCAAATGATATCCTTTCAAAACAATTTTTGCACACTTTTGATTATTCAAAATAACAATATTAACCTTTTGGAATAACATACAAAATGCAATTTTTCCTCTAAAAGATAGTTTACAGTGTAAAATATGCCTATTAAAATTCTCTGCAACCAATAGGCAAAGGCATATTGGCGCATTACAAGGAAAGTGGTTCTAAAAGTATCAAATATTTAAATTGAAAATAAAATTCTGAGAAAAAATATGTAGATACGTTTATACTTCTAATAAATGTAGTTAAAAGTTTATACTTCACATAAATCACAATGAATATTCATTTGAAACCAATTTTAGTGGAAATTTTTTTTAAATAAAGTGGACTGATTTGGAAACATGAATTTGAGTAAAATAGATGTATGATAAACTTTTAAGAACTAAAACAACCATATTGAAAAACTTAACTTACACATTCCTGGCATGGCCATACATATTCTAGAAGTTACAACTTGAGTTATAGCCCCTTTAGCTGCAGTTTTTGAAGTTCCAACTTTGTTTCCATTTTTATCGATAACAGTAATACCTTCTCTCAACTCTCTGAAAAAAATATATTTATATATAATATCAATGTTTCACTCATAAAATATTTTGTTGAAAAATCCAAAAAAGGGAAAACTTGATCTAGTTAAAGCTGTGTTTCCCAAAGTGGGTTCAGAACTTTTAAGGATTTAAACGAGACTTTGAGACAATTATCAGATCGCTCTCATTCTGTTCAGATATATTTTTTTAGCAAAAAAATTCTCAAGTATTGTTTAGATTTTAGACTTGAGAATCACGTAACAATCATATGAAGAGTACAGGGGAAAAACCCCTTAATTGTCACTATAGTTTCTGTAAATTTTAGTTATGGTTATTCAGTTGATGAACGACATTCTGAGGTGACTGCACAAAATTACTAGAAACTCTAAAATTTTCAATGGCAATTTAGCGTTGGTTCTTACTTTAATACAAAAACGAACCCTATGTTTCAACTTTGCAAATATTGTTTCATGCATTCAACTCAGAATTTTGCTGAAGAACTAAATATAAAAAAACAACATTCAGAATGAATGGCAGCTGATTATACAAGAGTTACTTATTTTCTGTAACTTTTTCTGTTTTTGCAAACATAAAACTTTGAGTTTCAACTTTGCAAACTTTAACACAAGGGTAATTTTGTATTTTATTAATTAAAAAAACTTTTTACTTTTAAACTTAACAAAAAACTTTTGTGTAAGAATGTACATGTATTTATGCAAGTTGTAAATTAAGAACAGTTTTGAAAATATGTTACAAACTATCAATATTTTTAGTATCTTTATAGCTGTAAAACTACGTTTTAGATGTATGAAAAATTATAATTGTTAGTTTTTGCATTCAAGTCTATTAAAATAATTTAATTTCAATACATAACACAAGAAACACTTAATAAAAATATTATTAACCATAAGAACAAGCCCATATAACAAGATACAGTAGAGTCCTGGTTATCTGAAATTCAGCTTAATCGAAAGGCTCCGCATTTTTTTTTTTTTTTTTGCTGAAATATGAAATGCATGCAGAAATGCATAAAGAAATATCCAAAAAATAAGTTCGTATGTACTTACAAAAGTTGGATTTATTTCTCAAACTATGCAGTAATTATTTTTCTGCTCAATTTAGCTTCGTTTTAAAGCAGCCCTGTCCGCCATCCTTTAAACAAGAGAACATCTGAAGTAGTGGCTTCATCTTGCGCTTTGATATATCTGAGGGCCTGATCTCAGATTTTTGTAGCTTCTGTATGCGAAATGCTGCACTTGCTAACCTCAGGCCCATCTTCACTAACGGGTACGTTTTCAGCCCTGGTTACTGCCGCGAATATCTCTTGATCAATTAAGTCCAGTTCACTGTTTTTTTAACCGAGCCATTCTTCGACTTCATCATTGTTTATGTCACTGGGAAGGGATTTGAAAAGATTTAAAAACACTTTGTTGTCTAAGTCGGGGGTGCCCTCCTCACTTTGAACGACATCGCTTGTATCCAGTATGAGAATCGTATTTTGTGGAGCTTGTTTTTCTCGAGAAAATGTTTAAATTCTAGAACAATTGACGAATGCCATGTCGTATTTCCATCGGTCAAACCACCCTATGCTTGTGGAAAAATTTGGATCTCTTCCCATTAGCAAGTTCAGAGATTTTGCTTTTTCTTGAAGAATGGGACCACTCAGAAAAGATCCTTCATCACGCACCTCTGTAAACCAATAAAATAAAGCTTCATCTAGTTTACTGTTTTCAGATGGCTTCATGGTGCTTCTGCCAGCTAACCCGACATTAGTGTCCATTTTCGTGCAAAATGTCTCAACCTGGTCACGGGGTTTCACCCAGTCAGAAAGAGTCGATTTTCAATTTAAATCTTCACAATCTCATTTAAATCTTCGCAAAACGACTTTAAGGATTGTCCTCTGTCTATTCTTTTCAAAGCATCTAGCTTCTTTTCGAAAGTCACAGCGTTTGGCTTTCTTTTTATTCCGCTCATTTCATTTTATTTTACTTGTCAACAAATAAGCATGTGCAATGTAAACGATGAAAAAGTCGCATTTAAAAGTGCCGAAATTGGAGGGGGCTATTCCATTTTGTACCAGTTTGAGGGGGGGAGGAGACTTACGGAAGCGTTTCACAGGGTTTTGGCCAATAAGAATGAGGCAAACACTTGATGACGCCAAATTTTCTCTTCGCCAGCGTTTTTTTAGACGTGAAGTAGATGGTTCCCAATTAGCCGAAAATTCCTATGGAATCTCGATTAACCCAAAGTGCTCCGGTCTTGTACCTTTCGGATAAGCGAGACTGTGTTTGCATCAATGTTTACAGATTCTTTGCAGCAGCTACCTTTAATTAATAAACAAAATAAACCATTAATAAAATTTAAAATTCAGAAAGTGTTAAGTCTGGCTAAACTTACTTAAGTCTCATCATTGGAATGTTGACACAATTGGCAGCTGCTACAGCACAAAATGGCACAAAACGACCTACTAAAGGTGGAGCACTCTGAAAAATTGACTTTTAATACATGCAACAAAAACTAACTTATTTACAAACAAGAAATATACAACTCACTAAAATAATTTAACGTTAAATTCAATTACAAACATTAACTAACATTAAATTCAATTAAAATGAAATGTTTTGAATTACTAAATGGAATTTATGTTAAGGAGGTTTGATTATAATTATAAAATTAAAATAAATTGAAGGAATACTAGAAGACTAATAAATCAAATATTGGGACTACTACATTACTTCTATGTATTGCAAATAACATTAAGTTTAATTCTGCCAAAACTTACTTGCACCCAATGGCTAGTTTGACAATGAACTTTGAGTTCTACTTTAACATAGTTGATCCCCATTCAACAACTAATCATAATTGACACATGTAGTACCAAATATGCATATATTAACTCCTGATATTGACTAGCAGTAATGCAAAAACTACAGACAGGCAAAAACGGAGATACACTTACTTTGACTAAATTGTTAAGACCAAGAGCAGTGACAAGGGCACCTGATGTTGCTAAGACATAAGAGGTCCCCAACTGTCTAAAAATGTTCAGACAATCATTTTATAAAAAAAAAAACTTTTTGAATGCAAAATTTAAGTTTACCAAAAAAAAAAAATTAAAGATTTTTTTATATACATAAGATTAAAATATATATTCTGTAAACATAATACTTTAGGACACTGGTAAAAATGTGTACCAGTAAAGTAAGCAACAGTCGTTTATCAGCACATTTTGTTTGAACTTCCCTGATGGTGCATTTGGCTGAATCATTTTTGTTGCCTAGTGCACCAAATAGCAGACGGTAGAAAAATTAACTACGGGGATCATTGATAGTTCAGTACTGAACCATACTATAGTGATGTTTGTTACTGGAGCAGTTTCGATATTTATGTTCCAGCGATTTTGAGCTTGTAGTTTCATGGTTGCGGAATTGACTGAAACTTAAAGGAATAAAGTCATTTTAACAACCTTTTTTCACTTAAGGGGAAACTCTGTAATTAAATAAAGGGACCCACTTGTCCATTTGCAATATTTATGTGTTTGCTTAAAATCACAATCATCAAGTACTCTTGGATGCTTGTCGAGCTCATACTAGTACAAGAAGTATGAGGCTTGGTCAGTAAATCTTAATTTATGTTAGTTTTAGATGTGTGAATGTTAGTAAAACTAATACAATATTGTAACTAATTCTTTGGAATGTGGAAGCACAAAAAATATCTTAATGCATAAAACAACTCGGTAGAAAAAATAAAACACAATGCTCACTTTACTGGTATTGGAGAATCACCGCTGCGGTTTGTATAATTGACAACAGCATTAAATGACTGATTTATCCATTGCCAAAACACAACTTGGGGAGTTGTTCTGCAAAAAAAAATCATAAATTATACAATTTTCACCTCAATATAAAACACATTGCAAAATCATACCTTATACAGTCGAACCCTGTTAACACGAACTCGATGGGATCAACGAAACCATTTCGTGTTAACCGAATTTTATGTTAACCGTTAGGAATTTTTTTTTACATTAAACCAGTGAATAGTTTGAAAAAATCAACATACAAAAATTCTTATTTTAAAATGTAATACACTAATAATACAAGCATACAATTAGTAATTAAAATTAATATAGTTAATTTGAGTAGTACATAACTAAATTAAACTCCTCGGCACAACAGCCCATTAGTGGGCCAAGGCCTGCTGTGCCCATTTCAGCTTACTTGACCAAGGGCCCTGGGGTGCTAGGCATATGTCCCAGTTAGGAACCCCTTCATGCGGAACCCCCAGTGTTTAGTTAACAAGCATGCTTGGTCATCACTTTATCGACCCACTTAAGGGATGAAAGGATGAGTCAACCTTGCCCAATCCGGGGCTCGAAGACCTGTGGCATGGTAATCCGAAGCACTACCACTAAGCCACTGGGCCAGTAGTACTGTACTATAGAAAAATTTGGAAAATTCAATCTTTTTCTTGCAGGTTTAAATTGGTTTACTGCATAAGCCGCTTCAATTTTATCCCGTTTTTTTTTAAATAGTTGACATGGTTTTTTTTAGCTACACCATATTTAGACACAATTTCCTCTTTTTGTAAACATTTGTCGTCAATATCATTTTAAATGTTTTGTTTATAAAGAAATAGATTTCTAATAAAGAATAGAATGAAAATCAATAAGTTTAAAAGCAAACCAATTCTAATTTCATATTTTCTTTACCTTTGACCTCTGTGGAGAAACACCTACGCTATTCATGACGTATTGGATCATCCGACATATGCCGATTAAAATTGACGAATCATGGAAGATCTCGCGATTTTCTCAGAAATCGAAGACAATTTATTTTTAGAATGTTCATTGCCGTTTTTTTTAATGTTGTGTTTGATTTGTGATTCAAAACTAAGGGGAAAAAGTCAAATTCTGAATTTTTTTTGTTCGGGTTAAGCGGGATTTCACCCAAAGTGATTTCGGGTTAAGAGATTAGCTTAAAGCTTTTTGGTCTGGGAAAATGCTTTCAGTTCATGTTAAGCGAAATTTCGTGTTAAGCGGGTTCACGTTAACGAGGTTCGACTGTAACAGTTATTACAAACTTGTAACCTACTTGTAAAATGCTAACATGCAACCAGTAATTGTCATATTCATTGGGACTTGTGCAGACATTCTTCCAATTAAAAGCATTTTTTCACCTGTGTCAGGATGAAAAGCCGAATCATAGAGATGCTTGGCACGCCAAATTTCATCTTCACTTACATGTATATCTCCATTTCTAAAAGTTAACATTAAAGTCATTAATTTATAAAACCAATGTTTCAATATCTGTAATTAAACCTATAAACACAAAAACAAAACATATTAGATACTTATTATAAACCTGAATTTATAACAATTAAACTTTATAGCACTTCTTACCAGCATAAACTATGTATAGTACTTGAATTTTTTACCTTATACTTATTCATTTAGGTTCATATGAGTGAGCCAGAGAGAACGCTATGTTTTCTCGACTTATCCACTTTGTGTATACAATTTTCCATCTCATTCCAAAATATGCTCTTTTTTCTCTTTCCAAGTAGAAGAAAAATAATAAACTTGATTTTCTTCAGCCTAGTTATTAAAAAGTTAAAACACACTTTCATAATATAACAAACAAATTCAGCAGAGGGGAGAGGAGGTACAAATATAAAGTACACCCTCTCACCTCTAACACTGAGGAGGTGGAAAACACTCCGGCCCCCTATGCCGAGTCTCCAAAGACTTAAACCAATCAAGCAGCCCCATAAAGAAAAAAATAGTGATAAAGTTATAATAAAAAAAAAGCTACTAACCTATACTTGATAACAAGATCTTTAGCTTTGTCAAGTTCAGAGCTGCTAACTAGGAGGTTCAAAGGATTTGTTGTAGTGAAAAAGTGTTTGGCACGACCCCAATATGTATTTTGATCCCATCTAGGTTCATTAATATTAATTTTTTCCATTATTGCACCTATATAAAGTAAATGTAAACAGATTAATTTAATTTTAAAGCACATTATCCTATCCTATTTGATTTTTAAATGAAAACATGAATTAATGTGCATATTTTAAATTTTAATTTAGGTTTGTAAAAAATATGTTGACAATGCTGCCGTTTTTAATGTCTTATAAGCCCCTAAAAAGTAAAACTAGTATTCTGAAAGTTTTGACTGGTGTTACCTCATTTTTTGAATTTTGTTTCTTAATTATTTTATAAACAATAACCTAAAAGTGATCATATTTCAAAGTATGCAATGTATTTGTAATTGCTAGCAGAAAATGAAAAATGTATTTAGTAATAGTTTGAAAATCATAAGATTTCATTTAAAAATATATATTTTGTTGTTATAACCTTTTCAAATTAACTGAATTATTGATATCGTGAATTAAGACTAGAAACTTAGTTAAAAAGGACCTAATATTTATTTTAAATTCTTTTTTGGAGCTCCAATTTTTTGATACAGAATACAGGGGCTTTTAATAATTTATATGTAGGTATTAAAATCCTAGGGTAAGTGGGGGGAGATTACAGTATTGCTATGTTTAACACTTTGTCTTTGATAAACAAGAAAATTAATAATGAGTGAATTTTTATAAAAATTTTCATTAATAATAAAAAGAAATATACTTCACAAAAGAACGAGTACACAATATTAAAATTTAGTCTTATTTGGAAACAAAAGTTTACAAAAAAATATTTACGAATAAAAGATTTTAGGACTAAGCACTTTTGCAGCAATCTAATTCGTCTAAGTACGTGTCAAACCGGTCAACCTGTCAAGTGTCAACGATTAAATAATCAAAAGTAAATACACATGGTGGTGACGTAATCCACTCGAAAGAGGAAAAAAGAAAGTGCAAAAGAATTTGGAAAAATATATACCAAAAATGAGACAAATACAATTTATGCAAAGAGATAAAACCAATTCAAATAAACAAAGAAAATTTTAAGAAGGCAATACTTTAAGGATTTTTTTAGGGGAATATTTTATAAGCAAAATAAGGAACCTACAAACTTAAAATATATTCTAATGTTGAAAGCACCTGTTTCGTTTTTCCTTCTTCGCTCAGAAAGATAAATATAAATAATCATCGTTCGTTGCCATCAATAACTTTATGAATTTAAGGTTTTGGAATCATGACTTTCTCGACTTTCTAGTGTGAAATTAAAAAAAAAATGAATTTCTCTGACTTATCTAAAATGGGAATATTTCTTGTGTTGTCACACTCTTCTTACTGCAATGTCATTGGTTGTTTGGTTTTCTTCCCTTATTACGAAAAACAAACGAATTGGTTTCTTGTGACGTCACGCTCTCTGTATTGCAATTTCATCGGTTGTTTGGTTTTCTTTCCGTACCACGGGAAAAAAGCCCATTAATGAATTTCATTTATGTACTTTACTATGGGCCCGTTCTCATGCATGGCATGAGCCGGCTTTCAGAAAAAAAAAATCCCTCTCTAGGGAAAATTGCGGTAACGAAAACGTACCTGCCTCGGAGTAGTAATGATTTTATGCCACCTCTGTATGCATTTCGGTTTGTTGATCAGCGGAATATTTGGCGTCAGTTACTCGGTTATAAAATACAAAAAATTGTCAGTTGTATTGAGAGCAATTGTTTTAGAATGCTAGAATGCATATAAAGCGAGTATGCTTTTATATACTAAAGTTTTGTTAATTTTTTCATTATATTGTGTTTTCATATTGCTACACATTTAATCATTCCTTTGAAAATATTTATTCTTAAGATGCCTGGCAGGAGTTTATTTTATTATTAATCCTTTGTTTCAGAATTTTTGGTTAAAACTAAAAAAATCTTTCAACTCAATTTAAACAAAAATATAATTCATTAAAAAATTTTGGTTATCATTGTAATTATGAAGTTAATTCTGCGGATCTAAAGCTAATCTTATTTGTAAGCAATTCTAATTTTTAATAGAAAAATTGTTTTTTAAATATAATTGCCTAAAACGGTGAAAAGAGCAGACGTTAACGCTACGATGTCGTTTCCGCGCGCCGGCATTTGCATGTGAACGGGGTTATAAGGTTTCACAAAATAGCCGGCAAAATGCCGCCAATTTCTTAGCACATGTGAACGCGCCTTTTAATGGAGTTGTTTCACGTTGTGAATGGAAATCGCTCCAGCAGTTTTATTTTCATTTTATGTTTGGAATCGGTGTGACCCACCGGCTGCTCACACTTGACTGTTCTGAACAGTGAAGTGTGACCCGCCGGTGGGTCACACCGGTTCCAAAACATAAAATGAAAATAAAACTGCCGGTGGGTCACGCCGCCCCACAGAACAGTCTGTTCTGTGGGGCGGTGGGGTCAAACTTAACTGTTCCGTGGGGCGACGTGTGACCCACTAGTTTTTAGAAAAGAAGTCGTTAAGAATAAGTTTATTTTATTTTTTCTCAACATTATATATAAAAATATTGAGTTTTTCAGCACAAACCACCTTCATAAACAAATCTAAGACTGGGTATTACAAAATTCAAAATCATGTAAAAGAAAACAAAATTATACACAATTTTGGCATCAATTGAACAAAAGTTTAAACAGCTTTTTTTTTCAAGCGCTTTGGGTTATTATTTATTAATATATTTTTTGAGAAAAAGTAGTTATCTATCTAATTCCAAATAACTAATCACAGCATTTCTGAATATGTAATTAACAAATTGCGGTTTGTTTTACGCAACACATTATGATGCATTATGGTTGTTGCTCCCTGTCCAATAATTACCCCAATTTTCCCGTGTCCATTAATTACCATGGGTCACCCTAGTTAAATTAAAGTATTATTATAATATGCCTTACTACTTAAATCTGGCAAAAATCTTATGTGATAATATTTATCATGACTTTCGAAATAATGTGTTAGCTTATAAAAAAAAAAGCTAGGTATTTAAAATTTACTAAAAAAGAGATCAAATAAAATAAATAGACTTCTGAAAAATCTCCCGTGAGATTATGTTAGGGGAAAGGGGGGTGAGCCAAATATCACGAAATATTAACAGAGGGGAAGGAGAGGGGTCAATAGACGTCAGACGAAGAATCACGTGATTAATGAAAGCCCCCGTAAAACGCAAAATTAAAGGGAGCACGGACACACAGGACTGAACTGATTCGAATTTAATTTTTTTTAATGCAGTTATTTTTTTTATCCGTAACAAATGAATATGAAAATCTTTTCCTGGTAATTATTTAGAATAAAACTTTATTAAAATAGTTTGTAGACTTGTTTTAACTTTTCAAATAACAGTGAAGCTTAAAAAATGGTCAATATCGAATTAATGCCCTTTAAATTTCCCGTAACCTTCTAACAGCCTGTAAGTTGTAAGATCCACTGAAATTAGTTCAGGTACTTTAGTCCTTTAAATTCCTTAGCAATTACTTCTGAGAGGCTTATATTGAATTATCGTAAAATAAATAATTTGGCCTTATTTGCTTACAGAGAGGCGACATAGAATAGTTAAATAGTTTGGAAGTATTTTTGAAAAAAATATAAGCAATTCGTTTTAGTTTTTAAATAGTTTGACTTCAAACTACATAGCTCTTTGACCTAAAATAACAAAATTAATCTCTTCCTTGGCTTACGTGCGTCGATCACACGATGGTCTTGTTTCAACTTTTGAAGTTACAATGCTGGATAGGCAGACATTTTTTTTAATGAAAATTTTTGTTGCATTTTCTATAGCTTTCTAAGTGACAAAATTTGTAGAGTATTTCGAACACATTTTTTTTTACTAACTCTATTCGGCATGCCTATAATACTGAAAACAGGGTTTTGACAAATAATCTCCAGATATGCTCAAGAAAAAATACATTTATGTGAAATTTGAATTAGAGTGCAACAGACAGTTGAAAAAATACATGTGTGAGCAGTGTTAAAAAAAAGTTTAAAATGCATTTTCTTTTATAAATACAGTTTCCCAATAAGCTCTGCTTAATGTGAATTAAAATCCATTTATGTACATAACTACATTGAATACAAATGTAATAGAGATTAGAAATATTTATTAAGTGCCTTAACACTTTCGCTTGTTGCCACCATGTCAATAATATGTCAAAGGAATAACATTATTGAGGCCCAGTGGCTTAGTGGTAGTACCACGCCACAGGTCCGGGGATCGAGTCCCGGATTGGGCGAGGTTGACTCAGCCTTTCATCTCTTAAGTGGATTGATAAAATGAGTACCAAGCATGCTTGGAAACTAAACAACGGGGGTTCCACGTGAGGCTGACCACCTTACCGGGACATATGCCTAGCACCCCAGAGCCCTTGGTCACGTAATCTGGAATGGGCACGGCAGGCATTGGCCCACTAACGGGCTGTTGCGCTGAGGAGTTTTTTAATAACATTATCGAATCTTAATTTTTATGCTTTGAGGTATCATCCGCAGTGAAAGTATTAAAAAAAAGTTACACAAGCTTAGCAGATTTTAATTGATTTATATTTTTCCTGTCTACAAAGCCAAATGTCGAAAAGATTCTTCTTAAATCTGTAGTCGAACAAGTAGCAGT
Source organism: Oedothorax gibbosus (assembly GCA_019343175.1). NCBI lineage: Eukaryota > Metazoa > Arthropoda > Arachnida > Araneae > Linyphiidae > Oedothorax > Oedothorax gibbosus. The sequence goes on from CM033278.1 coordinate 14,715,396, forward strand.
GGTTCTTACTTGTTCGACTGCAGGTTTAAAAAGATGCTTTATAACTTTCATTACACTAATATCTATGCTTTTAAGACTTAGCCACCAAGTCACTGGGGTAATAACAAGATTGTCCTCAGGTTCTTTTAATTCTTGCTCAGAAAGTTTACTGTTCATAGAATTTGCATTTGCTAGGGCATTATCTCATTTGGCTGTTTGTTTTAAAATATTATCCACAGCTTCGACCATAATTGGGAAATAGAGCAGTCTTGGCTTTGCAGTTAATGATCAATATTACTAATCCGGGACACACGTCAATACAAGTCCCCGATATTAATGGTACACCCATGCAACGCCTGGTATACAAAGTAAGTCTAAAATACATGTTAAAAATTATACATTGTAGTTGTTCACAAAATGCTACTAACCTTTTTTTTTGGATGAATTAGTACCAATACAATTTTAAAGTAAGAATTGTGCAATGTTTGTTGTTAAAGAAAGGAAAAACAACCTTATTAGTAAAATATAAATTTTATATAGTCACAATTTATGTACATAAGCAGTACAAGAACAAATAAAAATATTTATAAAAGTTTGTTATTATACAAAAACTAAAATACTTCAAGTGTGTATATGTAAAGTGTTATACAAAGTACCCGAAAAAAATCCTTTAAAAGTTACTTATATACAAAAATAGTTCCCTTAAAAACCACAAAAATCAGTATCAAATACTTTGTATAAATATATACAAATAGGAAAAGATCTTTCAAACATTGTAAAGAATTCTATAAATGTATGAGAGTAAAATTGGCTAATGTTAATATAATTTTTAAAATGTAATTTGAATATATCCATACAATAATACTTTTACAGAACGTTTTCTTCAAACTTGCATGTCAATTCATACACCAGTTAAGAAACAATCAGTAAAATAAAGTATCATAGAAGAAGAAATTTGTAAAAGAAAATATATAAAATACTGCAGATGCTCGATTTGAGAAGATTTTTTTCTTCTGGAATGCAGGTTTTGTTGTGACATTTCATAGAAATTACTTGGCCATACACTTTTTTTACAAGTATACTTTAAAATCCATTCACTTTCTTGTGGTAAAGTCCAGATTCATAAATACAAAATTACATTTACGTTAGATTCCAGATTCAGCTATTCCTTCATCATCTGAAAAAAGATTAAGAAAATTTTAACTTGATTCAAAAGCAAACAAATAACACCTGCGAATTTTTACTTTTTGTCTGTGAATTAAAATATAATAGATTTGTCTCGTGTATTTTTGGAAGCTCATTTGCTTAGGGTAGTTTGAATTATCATCACACTAGAGCTACACGTTGTATAGTTGTAAGTTTTAGGCTTTATTAGAATGAAATTCTTAAAAAAAAATATTGCACTTCACACAGAAAAGAAACATAACTGTCAAATTGGGCATTTGAGAAATTTCTAAAATATTCCAAACTTAGAGATATATAAATTAAGACAACTTTTTAAGTAATGAGTAGAATTCTTCAGATATAATTGGCAGATATTTGTTTAAAGATAAAATATATTGAAAGCATAAAACTTCGAAGGATTCTCCTAAAAATTTCTTTTTTTTTTAATAAGGCGATTATAAAGAGATATGTTAGTCACTTTATTGTTAGATAGATGTTTTCAATAAAGATAACCCATAATAAGTCAGTGAATTACAAACGGTTGCATCTTGAATTAATGTAATTTCATATGTTATTAGTATTGTGTTGCATTTCCCCCTGGATGATACATATAGGTTGCATTTAATGGTTTAAGGCCAACGTCCACCCTCTTTCTAAGTCTAGTGTGCTTCCAAACCCTGAATTAGTGGTAAGTTAGGTTCGAGTTTGAGCCCAAAACTGTGGCCTATCACCTAGGTAGAGGGTTTTTTACCCCCCTCTCCTTTCCCCCACAAACGGTGTCCAATTCAATCTTGGTGGGGGAGTCACTCTCTCTCTCTTCCCCTCACTAACTCAATCCGCTGTACAGGAAACTGGCTATCGGTGTCCCAAGCCTTCTAGCTATATGTATTCTTTGCAATAGTAGACTGGTCTGCAGATAACAAGACCCTTTGAGTTTTTTGTGTGGCCCCAACTAATTTTTGGAGGGGAGGGTTGTCTCGCTCTGTTGTAAGATTCTGGGGAGCTTGTTTCTCTTTTTTAGTCATTTTTTTATGTAAGAAATAGTTTTAGATTTGAGAATGAGCTCTCATTACCTTTCCTAAAATGAGTAGATAAGTAAATTTTATCACGCTAGAAATGTGATTTGCAACTGTTGAATTACTCATGAATGAAATATGCGTGAAACAAATTATTCGCTTGGAGGGAAGGATATAAGAATTTAAATAATATAAATAGTAAGTTTTAGATTTCGAAGCTTTTGTTGAATTCAAAAAGCCATGATACATATTGAAAATACCGCACATTTTTGGTTATAGGTGAATAACTTTATTCTATAAGATATTACCAGTTGGAAAAAAGGTCCGTAAATTTTCAAACTGAGAATATAAACATATTAAAAAAAGGTGCATCAAGGTATATGTATGAAGAAAAAAATAAGCATAATGTATCTGAAAATTTACGATTTTATTTATGATTTTGATTTAAATATAAATATACTGGGTCTATAATTGAACTAATAATGCTCAAAGTCTTTCTGTAGAAGAAGCTAATGCGTAGAACAACTTACAAAGTCGCAAACTTTTTTTGGACATCTCAATAATAACAAGGGATGGTTCCGTCGCGTGCAGTGAAATTTTTCGGCCGTTTTCTCATCATTTCCTTCCAAAATCACCTTTGTAAATATTTAGTTTTAAAAACAATATCATATTCTTTGTCAGCATACAATTTTCTTTAAGTTGATACCAAACTCGACTTATTATGGTTTATTGTGATTTAAAAATAAATTTTGATGTTTATTCAAGATGGCGGCCAAAAAACATATTTTGCGCGACAGTACGGGTTGCAATTTTTAGTATGTTCATTAGAAGCATGTTACCTACCATTTGCAACAAGAATAGTGTATGTTACAATTAGTTCCACCCCTAACTCTATTTCGAATGTACTAGTTTTCCACGTTCAGAACATCCGAATTGAAAACACGTGGCTGTACGAGTTATGTGATTGCTAGACCAGATCTTCAAAGGCCTGGCGCTAATCTCCTCATTTGTACCAAACAGGTATATATTTATTCAAGAAACTCTTTTCTGACTCCTAAATTTAGACTATTTTTGGTAGTTTTCCAAAACACAGCTAGGATAGTTTTGCCATTGTTTTCCTCTCTCATTAAAGTACGCATTAGTTATAGAGTACACTAATAATTGTAAAAATTATTTACTTTATTTATTCACCATCTCAATAGACAACTTTTTTTTTTAATTAATCAAAAACAACCACATTTAAAAAAAATATTTCTAGTAAGAATGGTAAAGTTAGAATATTAAAGCTATTTAAATTAAATTGAAAAACAACAAACTGAGTCAACAAGAAATTTGAGTGTTTACGCAAGATGCAAACTAGTATTTTTATTTCATATTTGGCACTTATTTCTGTCGTAAACAAATAGTAAATCTAAGTTGGTTGGTGCATATATATTCAGGTTTGTGTGCTCGATCAGCGACCCGCTTATAAACCTAGGTCAAGTAAGACAGACGCAGACAGAATTTTAACTGACACACAGAGAGAAAGACCCAAGGCGGAGGCGGGAATCGAACCCGCACGAATCGATCCCCTTAATAATGTAGCTGTCTTTTATGGTTTGTGTTAAATTATTTAATTTAGTTTTACCGTTAGCTAAACAGTGGACTAGAATTTAGTAGTCCACAGCTGCCAGTTTCCTGTTTTGTTGAGTTTCAACCCCAATATTTACTTCCTAACTTGCAGATGCAATAACAAGGTTACTATTAGTAAAACAAGCATTTTTGTATCGCTGAGTAAGGTGAATGAGAAATCCCCACCCTTTAATTAAATTTTATACACTAGTGTACTATCCAATCTATGTTTGATATACAAAAATATATGAATGGGTGCACCAGATTCAAATTTTTAAAAATATTGTTAATTATTTTGGTTTCAAAGCAGAGGGATTATCAACTTAGCTACTGGGAAACCAAACTTTGTCATCAGACTGCGAAACCAACTTGCAGAAGTCAAAAGGTTAAGAATCATAAGATAATTTGCATGCACTGTGTAAAATAGATGATCAAAGTGTCTTACAAACATACATTCATTTCGAGATTTTGAATACCTTCATAGCCTTGATTTTCATGGACTTCTTGTCTCATGGAGTCGACATCTTCGACACCTTCCAGAGCACACATTAGACATTGATGAATGCAAATGTACTGTTGCTGCAATTTCATAACAAAAAATACTTTAGGATCTAAATTCACAACATTTCATTTATTCTAAAACATTACATAATTGCCATCAACAATTGTTAGAATATTTTAATATGCTAAAATGCAAGGATTTGGGGCCAGTATGATGCATTCCCCATTAATAAATCTATTACAAGGCAATCGAAACTTAATTGCAACATGTCATTTAATTTCAATAGTTAAATTATTAATATTAATGTTTTTGTGGGTTAAAAAGTGAGGAAAACCTTTAAATATTGCCAATATTTAGACTTTTTGCATCTATTTATACAGAAAACTAAGACATATATTTGAAATCTCTTTAAAATATTTTGCATTACAGGATAAAATTATAAATTGTTTGAAAATAAGAGGAAAAAAATCCAATCTCAACTAATACAGATATACTATAATTACAATTACACAATACCTCATTTTGCACCATCCAAACTCTTTCTTTTCTCATTTCATACACAATAGAAAATATATCTACATAATCATGCTTTTGAACCTTTTGTAGAATGTGATCCAATGCTATAAAAGTACCAGATCTCCCAACTCCAGCACTACAAAAATAAAAAGAAATTTAATACTAGAGTTTAGATTTAACATTGTTTCTAAAAGCCTTAAAAAATTAATTAACTTAAACCTCTGATGGATAAGTTGTTTACCCAAATTGTAAACTTGTTCTCACTGTTGTTCTCACTTGTCTCACCACTAGACTTAAATTCAAATGTTTAACACATTAATTAAAATTTTTACTATGTTAAAAATTTCATTCATGTAGTAAATTGTTTTAAAAACCTCCATGCTACTTTAAATTTTATGAAATTTAAAAAGTAATTCTTAAGAGTTACAAGCCTACTTGGCATTGTGGATAGTGCGTCTGAATCCCAACCAGTACATCCCGGGTTCGAATCCCGGTTGGTAAACGCATGGATGTTTGCCTTTTGAATAAAGCGTTACTGTCTATGTGCTTGTCTTTGTCCTTATTTGTGTAAAGAAAAGTCCAACCTCTTCGGAGGCTCTGGCAGCCATCTTCTATGGGATGTCCACGGATACGTCAACAACAAGAGTTACAAGTGTTACTGGAGAAACTAACAGTTCCTTAATGGGCTTAGACGTCTGTATCACTCAGGTGGTTAAAAAATTAAGTTATAAAAACTTAATAGAACAATTTTGTTCAATAAAAAAAGCTAAAATCAATAAATACTCCTTGAAATGGAAACAAGGTTAAGCCAAAGCTAGTTTACTGGTACATAGGATTTAGAATTAAATAGATAATGATAAAAAATTAACCTGCAAAATTACAATATTGATAAAAGTTAAAGTTTAGTTAAAATCTTCATTTACAAACCTGCAATGCACCACAATAGGTTTGTTGTCAGGAATAACTCGATCTCGGAAAGTTCGGACAAATTTGACAAGCGTTTGTGGTGGGTCTGGCACTCCAAAGTCAGGCCATGTTGTGAAATGGAAGTGACGGATTATTCGTGTCTGATCAAGCTAAAACAAGAACCTCACCAATAAATATACTAATGCATGACTAATTAGTATGAAACTAATAGAAAGTAGTTATTTATTAGCACTAAAACTAAGTTTCTTAGTTAAAGATGGATATAATTGGTTATTGTCTTAAAATATATAGATGGGGTAATTGATGTGTAAAATACCAAAATAAGCAGAATCCAGTATATGGTTAACGCCAGAATTTTACTTTAAAAAGTTTGTAACTATCTTGGTTCCCTTTTTTCTTTTACTTACAAACACGAGTTGTTATTGTTTAAAAGAAACATAAATGTGAGGAATTAAATGGTTAAAGACAGAATCCAGAATAATAGTAACAAATTTTAAAAAGTAAAATTCTGAAAATTAACAACTTTGTAAGGGTAGTTCTCTTTTTTTTTTATTTACAAAACACTTATGAATTTTTATATTAAAATATATTTGTAATTGTTACACATAAAGTTAAAAAATGGTGCTAAAAACTAACTTTTGGCAAAATTGAATCTAAATTTTATTCCCAACCTTAAGTTAACACAAGAATCTATATCGTTGAGTTGATTTAGGATTTAATATGATATCGAAAAAATAATAAAATATAAAACTTTGTATTACACTAATTCCTCAATATTCAGACTCCCCACAATAACATTCACTTAACAAATATACCTTATCAAATTTTATTTTAATTTTATAAATATATTCTAAGCTTTTTTTAACACAACAAAAGCAATTACTGACCTTACAAACTTTGAACTCTGAAATGGTCCATTTAGGAAATTGAGATTCATTCAAAATCGTGACTTGTATATCTCCGTAATAACAGGGCTGAGTATCGTATGGCCAGTAATGATCACACTTCTCCCTTCCCTTTTCCACACACCTAGTTAGCATGATGATAGACCGGCAATTCTGCTCCCAGATCATTCTCCAGAAGTCATCCCTGGTACTGTGTAGGGGACCTTGGGTGACGATGAATTCTCTTGGAGAGTTATAGCCCTGGAATGTTTATATGTATGATAAAGAGATGTTTTTTCTTCTCTATTCTGTAGTGTATATAAAATGGATATGGTTTAGAGTGTGTAAAAGTTGGAGTTTTAAAATTCATTAAAATAAAAAATCCAATTGCAAAGAAGTATTGCCTGGTTACATAAAAGACAAATACCAGTTTACCAAAAAAAATGTAGGGAAAAAAGTTATATTACTGGTTATTATATACCATAATTATATATGATTTATTTTACTTATGAACTACTTTTTCCAACTTCCTTTAAAATTAATTATACAAAATTCATAATATTTGGAAATAAAGGACCACTGATACAGTTTTAAGCCCAAAATAATCTGACTTTATAAATTCAGTCTATTTTATACTTTCACTAGTTAAGTATTTATCAATTTATTTCAAAATGTACAAATATACTAAAAAGCATATAATCAGCAATATACTTTAATATAATTGGTTAACAAACTCGTCATTTTTTCAATAAAACTTTCACTAGTTAAGTATAAGTTTATTTTAAATAACATAAATGTACTTACAGGTATATAATTAGCATTAATATAATCAGACCCTTCTTCATCATCAGATGGCATAAGCTTAACTCGCGAGTGATCGTAAGGCAGGATGTTTGTAAATCTATTTTTAGGACGGTTCACAGGCAAGTCGGCAGCATTACATGGTTTGTCTCGCCCCACATGCTTTAAAAGCTCAAATTCTTCCGAAAACCTGAAGTCGGAGTCAGCAGATAGGAAACGGTAATGGTCGGCAAAATTGTGAAGCTTAACAGGGCGGCTGAAATAAAATAAAAAATTAATAGATTTAATGTAACTTTCATTTGTCATATATAAAATCATAAGTAGGTTGTTATGATAGTGCTTTTAGAAGCCAAAGTTAACTTATTTGATGGTGCTAAAACATTAGTAAGTGATTATGTAATACTGAGAATATGAGAATAATAACATGCAGAAATATATGTAATACAAAAATAATTAATATAAATATTTTAGGTATACAATCATGCATTATTTGAAAAATGGAATACCTTTTAGTTTTTTGTTAAGCAGGTTTTATATAAACTAACCAGTACTAACACATCTTTTATAGGGAAAAATTTAATTTTGCGAATCTACAAAATAAAATATTAAAAGTAGACATTTTTTTTTAATTAATAAAAATGAAGAGCTACCTTGTGATGATCTCACTTTCAGGAATAGACATAGAGTCATCTTTAATGTGACAATCGGTGGCTTTCTTAGTAAATGGCCCGTGGCGCCTTCTTCTCTTAACAGCAATCACTATTATAATTAGCAGAAAAATAAGAACCAGAGGAACAGTTATGCCAGCAAGAAGAGCTGTGTTGTCTGTGTCTGCAAAAAATAACAAGTTTCTTTCACTCGTTTTTTAAAAGATGTCTGTATAATAATCTTTTATGGATGTAAACATTTTAAATATTTTAAAATTAAAAATTAGATTTTTTATTGAAGTTGTACTTATGTCTATTTCTTACTCTTACACAGTTATATGCACACTAGCAAACTTTATAAATATTTATTGAAATGATTAAAAATATAATTCAACTTTTAATAAATTTAAAATAGCAATTTATGCATTTTAGATACTTAAGGATAAATTAAGGATTATTTTTAAAAGGAAAATTTTCTTTTGTCCATAAGATTTTCTTGCTAACCTGTTTGGAATGTATATGAATAAACAGTATCAGTGAATTTTTCAGGTGCTGTATAGGCACGGATCTTTACTTTGTAGCTACTTCCTGGCTTAAGAGGTCCATTACAATAACCTTCGAGATTAGAACAATCTTCTGTACCAATGATAAATTCTGCAGATGAAGTTCCGTTAAAAGGATAAAGTTCATATCCTAGGATTACAAAGAACAAATAATCAACATATGAAGAGATTTTTTTAACATACTTCAGTGAAAGAAATGTTTTCTTCTCATGAATGTTGCTGTGCAATAAATGTGCTCGCATTTCATATGCTTTTCTATTGTTGTCCAATGCCTTTTTAATTAACGTACACATAGATAATTTTTTAACAGAATGCTTTACTTCTGATTAAAACAGGTATTTTCCTTATTGTATAAATACATTCTGTGTTTAAAGTTAGTGTCGTACAACAACCCATCATTACATTAGTAAGAATTTTTCAGTGCCAAAAGATTTGATGACATTTTTGAAACTTTTCACCTTTTAAAATCAGATTATTTTCTAGAAACAGATTAACAGTAAAAAAAAGTGCCCGGTCTAGAGATAGAAACGTTTGAATGCTTGGGAAACTCTTGAAGCCCTAAGCTTTCAGTGGAATAAAAGATATTCAGGTGCATTGGTTTCACTGACAACTTTTGCTTGGTTGGATTGGATTAGCATCAATAAGCTACTCATGGCTATTTTGCATTGTCTCAATGCCTTTTTAATTAATGTACACCATAGATAATTTTTTAACAGAAATGCTTTACTTCTGATTAAAAACAGTGGTTTATTTCCTTCATTGATAATAAATACATTTTGTGTTTAAAGTTTTAGTTGTCGTACAACAACCCCATCATTACATTAGTAAGAATTTTTCAGATGCCAAAAGATTTGATGAACATTTTTGAAAACTTTTCAGCCCTTTTAAAATCAGATTATTTTTTCTGAGGAATACAGATGTACAGTACAAATAAAAGTGGCCCCGGTCTAGAGATAGGAATACGTTGAAATGCTTGGCGAGAAAAACTCTTGAAGCCGCCTGAAAGCTTTCAAGTGGAAATAAAAGATTATTCAAGCGTGCATTGGTTTCACTTGACAAACCTGTTTTTGCATTGGTTGGATTGGATTAGCATCACATTAGAGCTACTCATGGACTATTGGCCAGTTCAGATCGTAGTGTGTCAGTGTGAGCTGCGACTGTGTGAGTGTAAGTTGATCAATTCACAGGTAAAGATGAAACTCACAGTACAGCAGAGAGTTTTCATTGTAGAAAATTATATTAAAACGAATTCATGGAAAAAATGTGACCAGTTGTTTGTTTAAGAATTTAAACGTGTAAAAGGGCCTAAAAAGAGTACTATGCAACGATCAGTTACGAAATGGCGTCAGCCAGGATCTGCTGTCAACAAGTTCAAAAACATTCAGAAACGGGTCTGAACACCAGATTCTAGGTCTTGCAATCAATTTAGAATGTTTTGCATTAACAAAAACAAAAAGGTCCGAGTCTTTACGATAAATAACAACCGAAATAATCACTAGTGGGAACTTTTTTGATCAGCTCTACAAACCTTGTTTATATTTCATTTCAACTAGCTTTTCAAACCATAGCGTAGTTGCCGGTAAATAAGTCGCCAAGCATTTGTTTGGGCTTAATATTTAAGCGATCAATGGCTTCATGTTAGCAAACCTGTTTTTGTATTGGTTTTTGACTTGGCAACATTTCTGTCGTATTCTTATCCCCACGTTGGGGCCGCTTTTATTTGCTTCAACCTGTATAAACCCCCACTTGACTGTCAGGTTGAAGAGCAACACACTTCCTTTTTTTTTCAAAAAAATTATAAATTTTAAATATGGATCAGTCATTTATAATCATCTGCTACAAAAATGTAATTAAATTTTTTTAAAAAGAAATTAAATTTTTTTAGCTAAAAATATAAATTATAATATCATGCAGTATAAAAACAAGTTTTGACTTCAGTCAATTTGATTATTCCTCAGAGGGTTAAATTATCAATGATACTAAGATCTATACAAGACCTGATAGGGAGGCCATTTAGAATAATTCTGCACATCCTTCCAAGTGGGCAGTCTGGATAGCTTTGAGTCGATGGAGTCATCTTCAGCTACAATGATGGTGTAGCTCGTCACAGGTCCATGGCTTTGAGAAAAGAAGTTCTTGCGGAATTGGATCTTGGCTGTCGTCGAAGACTTTCCAGTGCTTATTGGGAAAACATTGTTAGCAGGTGGAGGGGGAGCTGTAAATAGAATAAAAAGCATATTTAATATAAGTGTTGATTTAGATAATCAATCTCAAAATTCTTGCATGACTTCTTACAAAAAATAAGGATTGATTTAGGAAATAGTCTTTAAAAACGGGATTATAGTAAGGATTTTATATAGCAATGGTATCAAATGTAAACACATTTAAGAATCAACAAAGCAATTAAAAAATTATGCTTTTTAAATGATTTAACACTTAATTTTTGGGAAACAATTTTGATAGGTTTTCTTTATTTTCCTTTTGATGAACGTCTAATATCACGTTTTGAATATTGGATTAAAAATAGTTTTTAACTAAGGTTTTTAAAGGATCTTACACACATGCAAGGTCCTTAACCATTTGGCTCCTAACAGGACTCATTTGTCAAAACAAATGTTAAAAAACTACTAACTGGGTGAAAAGCAACTTATAATCATTGTAGTGTGAAATTAGAAACTCATTGTAATATATCATAGACAAAAATCATTTTTTTAAAATTCATACTCAAAGAGCTAAAAATTCGTAGGAAAAAAAAGGTTCAAAATACCTTAGAAAAGGAAAAGTTTGCAAAAAATTTACCTCCTAAAGGAAGAACTTTTTCTATAGTTGACTTTCCACCAGGTCCAACTTTTGTATGAGCTTGAATCTAAAAACAGAAAAAACAACTACTATAGGAATTTAATTGTGCCTTTTAAAAGATTGCTGTTGTTTAACTATTTTTTTTATATTGAGAGAAATGTATACTTATTTAAGTTGCTTCCATGAAACGGCTGCATTAACAAAATAAACACATACAATTAAAAGACTATTCCTTGTTTGACAGTCATCAAAAACAATCAATCAATGCACTAGAAAACTGAGTACACAAGATAATTAGTTAATTGAAATTTAAAAATATTTTTTATTTTTAAAATGTTTCAAATCAAATTATGAAGTTTACTTTTGTATACAACAGTCAGTTTTGAATTTGTCAATGTTATGTAGACTACTTTACGTTCAGTTAGAAACATGTTAATTATATAAATTTTAAATAGCTGTTTAATTTTCTGTTCAACAATTTTATTTAGCTCCTAGTTACCTCAAATATATAAGTCTTTCCAGGCACAAGGTTAACAATGGTTCCCTCAGTAACTGTTGGTCCATACTTTTCATATTGATGAAACAATGACCCCTATAAGGAAAAAAAGGTATGAATACTTTGAAAGTCAAATGAAAAAAAACAGCAAAAACACTTCTACTAAATAACCAACTATTATTTAAAAAAAAAAATGGAATTATAAAGGAATTGCTATTAATTCAATATATTTTGCTGTATGATTAAACAAAGAACAATAACTCATGATAATAAGGTAAAACTAAGACACAGAAAATTTCATTCGTCTATTACTGCTGCTTGAACAATAAATCTACACCAGTATACTATGTAAAATAACATTCTTACCTTCACAAAGTATGTGATCACAAAACCAGTTAGAATTCCATTTTGTTCACTACTTGGCAAAGACCATTGGAGAGTTATCATATTTGGCCTGACAGAAACCGCAACAAAGTTGTTGACTTTTCCAGGGACTGAAACAATTTCGACAAAATTGCATAAATTATCTATCATATATTTCAAAAATTTTTGAAAACTTAAAATACTAACTTTACACTAAGTATGTTACAAAAGTAAGAAATTAGTCAATGCATTTTAAATAATAATGTGACTAATAAATATTATTAAAAATTATTATAAAAGTTTGCATCAGCTATTCATCATTCTGTTTGAATGTATATAATAAGACAATTATAGATAATTTTATATTATGAATTTTTTAACAATTCAATCACTTTTCTTAAGGGCTTATTTTACGGAGGATCTGGCAATAGCTATGCGGTTTTGTTTGCATGTCTATTTTTATGTCTTTGAATAGTATTGCCACCAGTTTTAGGAGAAAAACTACGAAAAAATACCATTTAATTCTAAAATTACAAAAACATACCATAAAAATACTAGCAAAGCGTTTCATAATTTTTTTTTAAAGTCACTTAAAAAGATTCTAAAATGCAGCTAGTATTTTTACGATATTTTTTTTGTAATTTTAGAATAATTCTAAAATAAATTCCGCATAGCTATTGCCAGATCCTCCGTGAAACAAGCCCATTATAATAAAAAAGTAGGTTTGTTACAGAATCTGTCACTTAAGCCACTTCCACACAACATTTGTGCTCAACCGAAAACAAACTATTTTTACAACTCAGAAAGAAATTCGCCAAACAGGGCCTTTAGCTATTTGTAATTCAAACTTTTAAACGCCAAAATTAATTATTTTAATTTTCTTTTTTAGATTTAGTAATTAGACTTTATCGTTTGCTAAATTTGTTTGAAGCTCAAAGAATAATGATGTAATCTTTTTTAATAAATATCTTTGTGTCGCCACAATTTCCCATTGAATTTTTTTTCAAAAATTGAGTTATTTTTTGTTTGTTAAATTAATTTACAGTTCAAAAAAATATAAAGTACAATTGCTACTTTTAGCAAAACTTTGCAATTTTTGTATGTCCTAAGTTAAATATCTATGCAAAAGCGTTTCTTCAACAATTTATAAATGAAACAACATCAAACAGCAACTATATTGTGATATTACAACAATCCAAACTGAATTATCAATATTTCACATAAATAAATATTCTTTCAAAGTTTTTATTTTAAATAAAGTTTCTCGTACGTTTAACGAAATGGCAACAGTGAAAATATTGAATAAAAATGGAATTTGCATATTATTTCAATGTAGATTAAATTTTTAGTTATTTAAATTTTAAATAAACTTCTAATTTAAATTTTTTAATAAAATTTGGAATGTAGCCTAATCTGATTTTTTGCTTCAAAATGACGTATCCCACTTGTTTGTGAGAATTACGGTTCGTTCTGTGAAAGTGGGTGACAGATGAACGGACTGAACGATTATAAAACCTTCCACTTTTTACGTTATAAACGTTGTGTTGAAGCTAAAAAGTGCAATAATTTAATTTTAACCTAGCAAGTACAGAGTGGCACTAAGGTAACTGTTTTAAAAAAAAAGAACCACCCTGTACTACAATAAAAGGTGTTATTTAGAGTTTCAACTCAAATTTGTAAATTTTGAAGATAAATACTCCAACTTATTAATTAGTGTTAAATTGCAATGTGTTGTACTGCTAACTAAACAACATACAATTGTCATGTATTGTGCAGTATGAAAATTTTAATGGGTTCTTTCCCCTTAATTAATATATCTTCAATAAATTTGCAAGCTGATGAGAAAAATCTAAGCAACAATACTTTAATGAAAGAGATTAAAAGTGCATGGTACATTCAAAACTGTCAAGTGGTTATAAGTGGAGTACAGCTATTAAATTACTTTGGTCACAAACAATTAAATTCCAATAACAACTTACCGGATTCTAACGTATGAAAAGTCCTGGATATAGGGTGTCCTCTAATAGTCGTTGCTGTATCATATCCACTAAGCACTGAGACAAGGAATGTATAGTTGTGATGTGGGCGTAAGGCACTGTAGCTTATTCTATTGAGAATGGTAACATTTCGAATTAAATTGCCTTCCTGGTCCTGATACTGCACTTCGTATCCATCTTTATCGCCATCCGGAACATTCCATGTAAGGGCGATTTCTGTGTCTGAAACCATAGGTGCTGTAATCTCGCCAACTGATTCTGGATCTGAAAATGTAATAAAATTTAATTATTAATCCATTAATCATGACTTTGTGAATACCATTAACATCTTCATTTCCAAATAAAATGTTTAACTTAAAAGTTTTTAAAATTCATTTTTAATGTAACTTAATTTGTCGTACATAACTTGTTCTAGACTATGGTCTTCATTTGTCTTATATTTAGATAAACTTAAGAATAAACTTATTTTTGGGTAGCTAATTTTCTTGCCATTCATCATTAATGAGTTAAGAATTTGAAATTAGGTCACATAAGAGAGCAACACTACCCTAAGTGGATTTTCCGAGTGTCGTAGAACAAAAGTCATAAAATTTGGCTACATATCCATTTGTTATAGATGATAACAAGAACCACAAAGATTTTTGCACTAAAATGAGACAACCTCTGTCCAATAATGAGAGGTTTAAGTAGTTACAGTTTGTCATGTACCTTACATTAGATTTTGCATGCAATACTAAAAATTGCATATCATACAAAAAGAAGTATTTCCACACACTGTTCCTGATACTAAATTAGCCTTGTGTTTTTTATTAAATTCATTGAGATATCTGGGAAAATCGTTGAAAATAAACCACGCTATACTTAATGGTTAAACAACCACATGAACTTTTCTTTTTCAAAAGTTAATTAAAGCATTTTTTTTACTTATTATTATAATTTTATGAAAAAGTTGGACTTACACAAACGAGCTTGTCTGTCAATGGGCACACTGTAAACTCCTCCGCTAACAGTCCATATGCTTATATTGTACAAACGACCAGGAATCAGATCATCAAAAATAACTAGACGATTTGTATCATTTTGAAGTTTCTCTTGGGCAGGGATATTGGTTCCACTGAGCTGAAAGCGATAACGATCGAAAACTACATTTCGGATTGGAGTGGGAGTGTATTTTATTCCCAAGGTTTTGGTCTCTTGCTCATCAGTTACTATGTAGATGACAGAGTCGATCACTGGTTCTGAAAAATAAATCGGAATAATGTTGATAGGTAGGGGAAAGAGGGATAATATGATCCATTATAAATCTATTTAAATGCCTTATTTGAAACAAAAATAGCAATCTTGATTCATAGATGGTTTTAATATTAATCAAAAGAGGTGTAGAATATACCTGTATGAACAAAGGTAAAAAAGTTATTTTTTTTGTTATTTTTGCTGATTTTTCAAATTTTTATGCGAACATTTAAGAAAATCTAAAATATATTTAGTTGAGATTTATTGCCAGGAATACTTCTAATTAAAATATTAAGTTTGACGGAAATCTGAAAGGTGTTTATCAACACTCCTGCTAATCAAATGCTCACAAAAATTGACACTTTAAACGATAGTGCTTTTTAATATTTTTCAAAATTAGCTTATACAAATTTATGAATCCTAATTTAAGTAAAGTTGAATAGTTATTGTAAGAAATTATTAGTTACAAGTAAGATCTGAGACTTACTTGTTCTTGTTTGCAGACCTATACCTTCACTTCTCAAAGAATGGCTAACAACATAGAATAAAAATGAATACAGTTCTCCAGGTTTTAAATTTTCTATCATACATGTCATCATGCCATCCACTTGAGTATCGTTAGCAGGGACCTATAAATTTGATAATGCTATGTTAAAATTAATGAAATCTTAGATTTTTTTCTAAGCTTAATCAATGTTATTTTAAATTTGCAAAAAAGATTGAACTTGTATAACTCTAAAAATAAAATAATTTAAAAGTTCAAAAATATTTATTAGTGAAATTTGTTAAGAAATATAATTTTTTTAAGACAATAAAATAGTTAGAAAATATTTATAATGTAAAAAGTAGAGTTACAATAGACAATATAAGCAAAATTGTTTTCTTAATGTTGACTGAATTCATAAATCGAATTAAAGAAAGTATACTTTTAAAAATAAATAGGCAAGCATACAGGTGTTTGCAAAATAGAAAAGCAGTTATTTTATAATAACTTAATGTAATATTTATAGTTATGTAATAAGTAATTAAATATTTCCATTTTTTGTTAATTATACCTGATGTGACAGTTGGGGAAATGAAGCTTTTACTGGGTAATAGTTGACAATATAATAATCTTTTTTTCCAGGAGGTATGTTCCATTCAAAAGTGATGTTATTGGAATCAAGAATGTGACGCACATGTTTGATTGAATTAGGATCTGAAAGAAATAGATATTATGTAACTTCATACAATGGATAAAGTTTACCAGTTAGTATGTCAATTGGGATTTGTAATTTTTAAAACTAAATTTTATACAATGTGCTTTTCCAATCATAAAAATTCTAATCATGTATATTTCATTATTCAATGGGCTTGTTTCACGAGGGATCTGGCAACAGCTCCGCGGTATTGCTTTCATTTTTCTCGCATTACTTTTTCCTTGGTATTCCAAATTGAGTTTTTTAAGAATATTTTAGTTGTTATTTTTTTTAATTCCAACTTCTTTTAATGCAAGTTTTCCTTGATAAATGATTAAAACAACCAACAGCACAGCAAGAAGTTGTAATTTTAAAAAATAACAACTAAATTAACTTATTCTTAGAAAACTCAATTTCGAATATCAACAAAAGTAATTCGAGAAAAATGAAAACAAGACCGCAGAGCTGTTGCCAGATCCCTCATGAAACAAGCCCATTTAAAAATTAATGTAAGAAAAATCATTAAAAAATTGGCAGGGAAATTACAAAAAAAAGTATTTAATTAAATTTAAAGTAATGTAGATTTATTTTATTATATTTGCAAGATATGAAACATTGTTATAAAAATGTATCTTAGCAATAAAAGATTCCATTTGTTTATTTTAAGCCCCAACGTTAAAGTGCTAATGTTTCCTAATGTAATATTTTTTTTAAAAAAGAATACAAAACTTACACATAGTTTGTTCCACAATTTTGGCATCAGGACTTTCAACTTTGTTGCTCATTGATACTACCAGAACTTCATACTTTTCACCGGGATCTAACATTTTTATTTCACAAGACGTAGCATTAGCAATAACTGAAACAAATTAAAAACTTTATAGCTGAGAAAAGAATAACTTTGTTTCTATAGTCCAATCTAATAGACAATAAATTTTCTGTTGTTTCTTAAGTAAATGTCCAGTATTGCATGAAATTTGTATTTCTATGTGTTTTCCGGAGAATGTCTGAACAGATTTACCCCATATTATGATATAAACTAATCAATTCTTGATTGTGGATGGCAATATCACTTCACAAGTTAAATAACTTATTCTAATAATGTTTATGGATTTCTTTTAAACGGTGCAGGTCAAAGAAACACCATTTAAAACTTTGATAATTAATATTTATTTAATTTAAAGTGCAAAAAAAAAATTTCAGATATGAAATAAAAGTATGCATTACAAAATTTAAAGTTGTGGTACGACCAATTGGTAAATATATTTAAGACAACTTTGAAAATATGATAAATACTTTTTATAGTAAATAATCACAGAGTTGAACAATAAGCTTAGTTTATACTAAAATATACATACTGAATTCTTTCCAAAGTAGTGTGCCAAAGGGTCGATGACGCACTACATAATGATCAATGACAGATTCATTGGGAGATATCCAAGTCAAAATCATTGTAGAATTGTTTGCTTTCACAATCTGGACGTTTTGAGGAGGCTTTGGAGCTACAACAAGTATAAATATTATTAAAAAATGGAAAATTAAATACTTTTTACTTCTTACTATTTCACACAAATATCTAAAGACATCAACTAAAATTATTTGGGTTCCAAAATTTCCATTTATAAGAAACAAATAGCTTTTTACAATAACATTTTACATTATTATGTTCTAAGGGAAAATGAGAGCGATAGCCAGGTCTCCAAACTGGAGTCTTCTCTTCGTGGCAATCCAATGGGAAAATAGTATTTTAAGCCAAATTACTCTGGCTACACTGAATATTTTTACAAACCCTTTTTGTATGTGATAAATGGAGGACAAGGGGCTGGCTGCTTACAGAGCTATTGAAAATTTAAAAAATATTCAAACCAATTTCAAAATGTAGTATTATAGATCCTTGTAAGCCAGCTACATTTATCATACAAAAAAATACATTTTGTAAAAATATTTAATACAAACAGGTTAATTTGCTTAGAATTTTTTACCATTGGATTAACACAGAAAAAGGACTTTGTCCCCTTAAATATAAATATATATATAGATTAAAGAAGGTAAAATTAGTTACAATATTTTGTAAAATGTTTATTAAAATTGGCTATTAATAAATATTTTGATAAAACATAAATAAAAAAGTTCTATCGGAAAACACATACCAACAGTTTGGTAATAGGAATGTGGCTCGCTTTCCAACCCATAACTTATAGCAAATACTTTAATTTCATAGCTAGCACCGGAATACAGATTGTCTATGAGCAACCAATTATCTTTTGTGGTGTTGGTTATAACATCACCGGTATCGTTTCTCAACCAGGTCACAGTGTAGGAGTCTTGTCGACTGGTAACATCCGATTTCCAAGAAATGTTCCAGCCAAGGTCTATTGGCTCGAGCATTTCAATTACTGGCGAAGAGGGTCCTAGGTGAAAGATAATAAATATTTAAAAACAAACAAAGTTAAACAATGTTATGGCATTTTTAGTAGGGAACAAGTTATTGGTGTAAGTCAATCTCACCCCTTCTACCTTTCATTAAATAAGCCCGTCCTGCGTGACGGTAGCGCCCTCTGTGTTGTATGTGTTGTAACTCTAAGAATGTTCTTGTTATAAAAATGGCGTGATTGTATATGTGTCGTATTTTGTCTAATGCTCTTCAACTTATAATAAAAAGATGTTTGCTGCTACTCTGCTAATAATCACTGGATCGATCCCTTACCTCTCCGATAGGTTATGGGCCCAGGCACGACTCCGCCGCGAAAACTCTGGACTTTTTGAAGGCTAGCGAGGTTAGGCTTAGAAAGCTAACCGTCGTCTTAGCAGCCATTGCCAGCACGAGAACTTTCTTTCATTTGCTCTTACCTCTGGACTTATACGACTATGGCCCAAGTCAACAGCATAGAAAAGCTCAATAAATCGAACTATTCTACTTGGAGGATCCAAATAGAAGCAGTACTGATCAAGAATGATCACTGGAGTTTTGTCAACGGAACAAACGTAAAACCAGAAGTAGCTGCTGATCGGGAAAAATGGACAACTACTGACGCTAAAGCCAAAGCTGACATCATCCTAGCCATGAGTCCAAGTGAACTATGCCATATAAAAAATTGTGAAACTTCAAACGACGTGTGGACAAAATTAGAGTTGATTTATGAATCAAAAGGTAGCGCCAAAAAGGCATCGCTGTTGAAGCAACTTTTGTTTCGAAAAATGACGACCAGTGAAAATATGGCAGAACACTTAAATAGTTTTACCGATACTGTAGATAAACTGAACGTACTCGACGTCAAGATTGCAGATGATTTATTGGCCATTTTAATGCTGTACAGCGTCCCCGCGAACTATGAAAATTTCCGCATCGCAATCGAAACTAGGGACAAACTACCGTCGCCAGATGATCTAAAAGTAAAGCTGCTGGAAGAATTCGAAGCTAGAAATTCGAAGGATAATATGCCAACCCCTGAACAGGCATATTTTTCGAAAAATAGAAATCCACATCATGATGAGCCGACCGCAGACAAGCCGAAGTGGAATAACGGCAACAAGAAACCCTTCAAGAAAAAGAAGTGGCCACAACAGCAGCAACACCAAAATGGAAGAGAAACAGCTAAAATAACCTGTTACAAGTGCTCCAAACCAGGACACAAGGCCGCGGACTGCTACAGTTCCGGAGTGAAAAATAAACACGTCTCACTCAATACAGAGGTGACTTACTCCACAAACCGCATGGACTCTAACGACCAAAAACAGTGGATACTAGACTCAGGCAGTTCATCACACTTAAGCCCAGATGGAAAGATTTTTGATTCGATTTCTCCTACTATAGAAAGTAATCTGATGATGGCAGACCAGTCCACCACCCAAATAAATGGAATCGGCACCGCAAAAGTTGCTACCCTGATTGATGGAGAAGAAGCAGAAATTGAAGTCAGCGAGACACTCTACTGCCCAGGATTGAGAAACAACCTCCTCTCTATCTCCAAAATCTGCGACAAAGGCTTCACCGTCACCTTCACCCGAGATGGAGCGAGCATCGTACACCCTACCGGACAGACGTTGGAAGGCGAAAGAAGAGGTAACCTCTACACCTTGAAAGGATTGGACACTCCCTCGTCGGCCCTTGCAAGTGACTCCCTGGACACCAAAAGGAAGGCGGATATAATCAGATGGCACGAACGCCTCGGCCACCTCAACTTCAAATACCTGGAAAACGCGATAAAGAACAACCACATTCTCGGAATCGATGTGAATGGACAAATAAAATGCCCGGATTACTTGTGTGAAACCTGTGTGAAAGGAAAACTCACCGCACCCCTATTTCCACATAAAAGTGAGAGGTCCACTATAATATGTTATAAAATACATTCTGATGTCGTCGGACCATTTGATGTGGAGTCCCTTGGTAAGAACGTATATTTTATCACCTTTATTGACGACTACAGTAGGTATGCAGTTGTAAAACTCTTAAAGCATAAATCAGAAGCATTTAATGCATTTAAAGAGGTGAAAAGTTTCTTGGAGAACCAATCGGGTTGTAAAATAAAAATTCTGCAGACAGATAATGGGGGAGAGTATACGAGTAATGAATTTTCTAAATTCTTAAAAGATTGTGGAATTCAACATAGATTAACTGTTAAAAATACTCCACAGCAAAATTTGATTTGTGAGACGCTTAATTTACGGCTAGAAAATTTACTCCGTTGTTATTTAATTGAGTCTGAACTCCCACCAACTTTTTGGGGAGAAGCAGTAACAACCGCTTGTTACGTTAGAAACCGACTACCTTCAAAGACGCTAAACGGAGAAACCCCTTATACGCTCTTTTTCGGCAAACCACCGAATTTATCCTACCTTAAAACGTTTGGCTGTAAGGCTTTTGTATGGAATAACAATAAAAATAGGAAGAAATATGAACCGCGTGCAAAAGAGGGAAAATTAATTGGATATAGCGAAAACACTAAAGCATTTAGAATTTGGTTAACAAATGAAAAACGCGTAGAAATAACTAGGTCCGTTAAATTCGATGAGCGTAAGCAAACAGCTGACTTATTTTTTCCCCAAAGGCCTAGAATCAGCTGACAAAACAGACCCGAATAAAGAAGCCGATTCAAGGTCGCGCGTTATTGAAAACGAAGAAAATGATAACGATTATGGGGGGGGGGGGGGGGGGGGAAGCAACGTGGAAGATTTAGATTTATTAGAAGAGGATAAGACCGAAACGGAAACGGCTCTTTCTAAGCGAGCTCCTGGTAGACCTAGAATATTAAGAGATGGTACAGCGGGAAGACCAAAGAAAATATATAATACAGATCCCGAAAGCAGTAATCTGGCTGTCGATGAAATTCTCATTAAAAGGGCTTTGGACTCTGTAGAATCCGAATCGTGGATAGCAGCAATTGCCACCGAAGTTAAATCAATCTTGAAAAATGATACCTTTGACTTATTGGAAAATATGGATAATTACGAGTCAGACACCGAAATCGTTGGTAGCCGCTTTGTTCTTAAAAATAAATTAAATGAAAATGGGATTCCAAAAAGAAAGCCAGATTTAATTGCACAGGGATTTTCTCAAGTTGAAAATGTTAATTTTTTTCAAAATCAAACATATAGTCCTGTTGCACGAATGTCATCAATTAGATTATTGTGTTCGATTGCTTCATTGTTAAATTTAGATATACATCAATTTGATATTACTAGTGCATATTTAAATGGTACTTTGGATGAAGATGTTTATATGAAATTACCTAAGTATTTGATGTTGGTTTAAGATACTTAATTGAAAATGAATGTGACAAAGTGTTATGCCAAAAGGCTAAAGAGATGTTATCTGTTATTGACAATGAGAGTGTTATATGCAAATTAAAAAGGTCTCTATATGGTTTGAAACAAGCAGGGAGGTGTTGGAACGTAAAAATAAATGACATATTGACTGATTTTGGTGCTAAACAATCGCAGAGTGACCCATGTGTATATTACATTAGAGATGATGAAGGATTATCTGTCATTTGTATTTATGTAGATGATATTCTCCTCATATCTGAAAGTCCCTCTATGCTTAATAGATTTAAAATCATTTGAATAGGTGTGTAAATTCAAAGTATTCAGGTCTAGCTAACTATTGTTTAGGGATTAACTTTCAACAAAAGAAAGGTGTAATTACTATGAGTCAATCTAGCTACATAAATGAGTTGTTAAAAAGATTTAATATGACAGACGCGAAAAACTGTTAATACACCAATGGACTTAAGCGTTAAATTAGAAAAGGCGGAAAACTGTGAAAATAAGTTACCATACAGGGAATTGGTTGGAGGTCAAATGTATTTGGCAATTTCAACTCGGCCTGACATAGCGAATGCTGTGAGTAAGTTAGGTCAATTCTTAACTTGTTTTAATGAAAAACATTTTTCGGCAGCAAAGCGCGTTTTACGCTATTTGAAAAGGACCTTACATTTTGGTTTAATATTTAAAAATTCAAATGAGCCTTTGCATGGGTATACCGATGCTGACTTTGGAAATTGCGAAATCTTGAGACGCTCTTATACAGGAACCCGTTTCATTCTAGGTAGTAGTGTAATTTCGTACGAGAGTCGCAAACAAACTACCGTAGCACTCTCCTCAACAGAGAGTGAATATATGGCTCTATCGGACGGTACGAAAGAGGCGATATACCTTAAAAGGTTACTCAATGAATTTTTCCCTGAAAAGGTGGATAAAGTTCGAATGTTGGTTGACAACATGGGTGCAATCAAACTTGCAGAAAACCCAGTTTTTCATAAACGAACAAAACATATAGACACCCGCCACCACTTCGTAAGAGACGCTCTAAAAAATGGAGAAATTGAGATCTGTCACGTACCTACCGAAGAAATGGCAGCAGACGTATTGACTAAACCATTGCCTGCCGCCAAGCATTATAAATGCCTTAGTCTGTTGGGTATGGGTGACGTGAAGGACGATTTTGAAAAAGGTAAAGGTTGACATTGCGGGGGAGTATTGGTGTAAGTCAATCTCACCCCTTCTACCTTTCATTAAATAAGCCCGTCCTGCGTGACGGTAGCGCCCTCTGTGTTGTAACTCTATGACTTATGACTTTGGAGGGGGGCTCTGTGTGAGCCAAGCACCGCGACCAGGGGTCTATTGTACCATCCCCAAGAAATAAATCCCTCGTTCTTATAAGAAGAGCCCGTTGCCGAAGCAAAATTCAGCAAGGATCTGATAGGAATATCCTGGAGTTCCCAGGGCTCGAGTAGGTGATGCCCCAGATGCTCAAATCTGTGAGCTGCGAAATTCTCGCATTCACAGAGAATGTGGGTGACCGATTCATCCTTGTCCTTACAGCCTCTACAAGTGGGATCGTTGAGGACCTTCATAATGGTAAGGTGCCTTTTAAGGGTGCAGTGGCCAGTAAGTAGACCTACAGCCCTGCGTATACCATTACGGTTTAGACCGAGAAGTTCTTTGTGGCGAGAGCTGGGGCAACCTGAATTAAGTTCCCTAGCTTGTCTTTGATTAGTCGATCTACGCCAATCGGTGTACTGTTGATCTCTGAAAATGGATAGAACAGTACCTCTGATAATGTCACTGGAAATGCCAAGAGCAGGCTCTGGACCAACAAACGAGGTACTACAACCTGACCTGGCCAGTTCATCAGCCATTTCATTGCCTGGAATTCCTGAATGACCAGGAACCCAGGATACTGTAACCTGGTTAGCGATTGCAAGGCTGCAAAGAAGAGTGTAGCATTCCCAAACCAAAGGTGAAGTGAATTTGGGCTTTAGTAGAGCTAAAAGAGCTGCTCGTCTGTCAGAGCAGATGGAAATGGATCTGCTGTGATAGCCCCTATGTAGGCAAATGTGACAGCACATAAGTATTGCAAAGACTTCAGCTTGGAAGACTGTTGAGTATCTGCCAAGAGGGAAAGACATTTTTTGTTCCATCTGATGAACAGAAAACACCTGGCGCCCGTAGAGCCTCCCATTTTAGAGCCATCTGTGTACCAGACCACAAAGTTACTAGCACCGAAAGGATCAGTGTTCCAATCATTCCGTGAGGGAAAGAGGACTTTGAAGGGTTTGTGAAAACCGTTTCTTCCGAGCATACAGTCGCTGGGCATATTGAGAAGATCATTCTCAGAGACATTAGTACTGAAAGAGCCCCAGGAAAGGTATCTGGAGTAGTCTTTCCAATGACCTAAAACTTTAAGTCTTTTTGCGCAAATAATGGCCTCAGCTTCAATACGCATGTGCAGTGGATGCAACCCTAGGAGGAGCTCCAAAGAGGCAGAAGGAGTAGTTTTAATGCAGCCAGACATAGCCACAATGACCATCCTTTGGATTTTTGCAAGATTCTGTTTACAAGTGGACAGCTTGGTCCTAGACCACCATACTACAGAGCCATAGGAGAGAATAGGACAGATAATCATTGAATAAATCCAATGGAGAACTTTGGGTCTGAGACCCCAGGTGCGTCCAATAGCATTTCTGCAGCTCCAAAATATTCTTTTGGCTTTGCATATACAATAATCGGAATGCTTAGACCAGTTGAGCATTTTGTCAAAGTAAACACCCAAGAACTTAACCTCATTAGAGTAGGTAAGCGTTTGTCCAAAGAACTTGATGTTAGTATCAAGACTAGTTGTCTTGCGAGTGAAGGCAACCATGGTAGTTTTTTGAGGGTTAACAGAAAGACACTCTCTGTTGCACCATTGTTCAGTGTCGCGAAGTGCTTTATTCATTATCTCACAAATAGTGTTAAAGAATTTGCCCTTTGCAACTAAAACCACATCATCAGCGTAACCAATGCAGGAGACGCCAGAATGAGAAAAGATCCCAAGAAGAGAATCCACGACCAAACACCAAAGAATGGGAGAAAGAACCCCGCCCTGAGGACAACCCGCAGAAGCATGCACTGTCAGACTGTCACAGACTGTTGTAACTCTAAGAATGTTCTTGTTATAAAAATGGCGTGATTGTATATGTGTCGTATTTTGTCTAATGCTCTTCAACTTATAATAAAAAGATGTTTGCTGCTACTCTGCTAATAATCACTGGATCGATCCCTTACCTCTCCGATACAAGTAACCAAAAAGGCATTGAAAATAGCAAAATTGATCATTTTCAATGTATGCGTAAATGATTTCAATGAGCAGAAAAGGTTAATTTGGGTTTTAAAAATTGTAATAAATTTTATTATTCTTGCTTTTGGTTAAAAAAAGTTAAGCAGGTGTTATTTACATGATAGCATTCTTTAGATTATGAGTAGCACATTCCAAATTCTGACTATTAAATTTTCTTAGAAGTCGTAAGTTAGATGTAAACACAATGTATTATGTAATTTCCTTGCATTTTGATTATTAAAGGTAAGATAACAATTTCATCAACATAAATAATCACAAAAATGAATTCGTATTTTTACAGTAACAAGCAATTGAAAATAAAAGTACATACAAAATAGCAAAATATAGTTTTAATGATTTTTCTGAAAAACGAACTTACTTGTAGCTTGATAGATATAAGCTGGTTCACTGGGTATTCCTTGACTGAGAGCAACTACACTTATAGAATAGTTCCTTCCAGGTAACAAGTCACTGAGTTGGTATTTAGTGTCGTGAACAACTTGAGGAATTCCATCCCCATTGTACGCTTCTAGCTCATGGCTACTCACCTGAAAGTAATATGAGCAATCACATAAATGGGTACTTTAAAGCAATAATAACCCGTGTCCAACCAAGACTTGTCTTGCTTCTGTTCTAGAACACTCAAGTATTTAACAGGTGTGAGAGTGAATTAAAAATAATTTGAAATAAAAATTGATTAAGTAAGAAAATAAAGAATTTGCACTAAACTAAACTCACTAGAACTTGCAGATGAAAAACAAGTTCTAAAAGAACTAAAATAGCCTTCCTGTAATTTTAACACTTACGGAAATTCATTTAGAAAAACAAGTATTATTGTAACAATAACTTTCATTTAGAACCAATTCCACACAAGATTTATACTAAACTAGTTAACCAAAGCCATTTAAACTTTTAAAAGCCAAAATTTTCATTAATTTTCTTTTGCAAATGAAATTTTTTTTTTTTATCACTTGCGAAATTTATATGGAGTTCAAAGAATATGTAAAATTCATTGTCAAATCCTAGCATAAAGAGTGACATCTTAAACATGTTAATGCTTATTTTTTCATTCTTTAAAATTCTTTCGAATTAAAAGAAAGTAGGTTAAAGAATGAGGCTGGATCCTTTAAAAAAGTATAGTTTAAGACAACAATACATATTGAAAAAAGTTAACTTACAAAATATGAATCTTGAAGACTGCTGTTGTGTGGTTGCCACTGAATCAAAATCTCCCCAGCCTCAATGGCAGTTGAGTTTAAATTTATTACCGGCAGTGGTTCTGAAATTAAATATTAAATATGAAAAACATTCACAAAACATTACATTTCTGATTCTATTAAGGTAACCATCATTAAAGGTTGTTTGAAATAGAATAACATGGAGAATGCTCATAAAACAATAAAAAAGAAAATATCTATAATAATAAATATTAAATTTTGTGTGTATGTTTGTGTGTACGTCTCTTATAGACTCATAAACTAGACATTTGTTTGACTCGTAACGTGGCACAAATGTGTAGTTAATACTTACTTAAGTTACAGATTTTGAACTTTCAGAGCTCAAAATGATCTCTTTTTAAAAGAAAATTCAAATATTCTGAAAAAAATACACCACTTTCGCTCAAATCCGATCATTATTTTCCTTTTCGTGATGCCATTAGGCAGAAGAAATTAAATAAAACTTTTAGGAAAATAATTAATATTAAACATGTTTATTTTATTCTATTGCCAATATCTTCAGAAACTAAATTCATTATTTGAAAAATAATTGACATGTTTCTAGTGACGTAATTCTGTTTAGTCTCCATTCCAGGACTTTATTATGCATATTTAAGCTATTTCCGTGAATTATAACTATGATGGATATTCAAAGCCTAACGTACTAGAGCTGCATATTAGGGTTTAACGTTTTAATTATTTCGCCAAATATGTTGCCGAACTCGCCAAATTCTTACCTAAACATGCCAAATTAGCCATTTAAAAAAAAAAATGTTGGTTGATTGTTTGAAGGTCGTCGTGCTAGAGCTGTATAATAAGTGTTTGTAGCTATATCCCTTTTCTCGCCAAATTCTTACCAAAAAGGCGCCAAATAAGCTAAAAGGTTTTATATGTTTATGAGGGAAATTATGAAACTATTATGCGTACATTTTATAGCATATGTTTTTATTTTGGATTTTGAAGATAATATAAGTAACAGTATTTTATACTTTATAACGAGGGGGGAATAATAACATAAGTTTATTATCCTATAATTGGATTAAATTGTACATATACTTGGATCAATTACAACTTTTTTTATTAGTCTGTGCGAAGTACGGGTATTTATTTGCTAGTTATAAATAATAAACAAATTAAACATAGAAGATGACTGCTTACTTGTTGTGATATTAACAGTAGCAGGCCAGCTGGCTACATTTCCGCTAACAGTCTTTGCGATGACTTCATACGTCCTACCAGGTTCCAGTTGTTCATCAAAGAAGGCGACAGGTTTCTCAGTTCTACCAATGGTCTGCCGAACACTGTCGCGGATCCCAAGTGCGACTTGGTATCGATCAAACTCTGACAGTGTCTTTGGAGGGGACCACGTAATATGGAAGGAGTAAGGTGTCAGAGTGTTCTTGCTGTAGGTAATATTTGTTGGTGGTAAAGGTACTGTGAATGAAAAAAAAATGAGTAAATTTCCACAATCTAAATAAGTAGTTTTGAATAGCAGGAATACATATTTTTTTTAATTAAGAAAACAGTATTAGACCTCTTGTAGGTAATGCATTAGATGTATCCGGTTTGCTTAGTTTTCCCCATTGATTGAAGATACTTAATATATTTGGCATACTTGAGATATTTTTCATGTCAGGTGCATATTTATGTATTGTATACCTTTAAATAAGATTTTATAAACCACAGGCAGATAGAAATATTTCAGAGAAATCAGCATATTTTGTGGTTTACCAAATGTAAATGCTTATGCGTACACTTTATACCAAAAAATCACAGAAAATAGTCATAACTATAACTGAATTTACATAATAAAATATTTTTTAAAAAAATAATTTTTTAAGATTCAAATGGGAAGAAAGGAAGGTACAATTTATTTGAGTCACAGTGACAATTAAAAATACTGACAACCATTTTTAATTTAAGTTTAAGCTTTACATAATTCTCTAATAAGAAATAACATTCAAAATGAGATTATTCCAATGATTTACAATATTCCTTCCACACAATTCATTTTACCATACCTGTTCTATACTGAGCTTCTGTGGGCTCACTGATCTGACTGCGACTAACAGTCTGCACTGATATGTTGTAGGCCCTGCCAGGAATGAGGCCATAAAAGGCTGCTTGAGCCGGACCCGGTGGTTCCCCTTCTTTCTCCACAAACAGAATGGATTGTGAGGCATCTTCTGGTGCTATGCTGACACGGTACTGGTCAAAGATCCCAGACGGGTAAGGGGGTTGCCATAAGACCAGGAGTGTTGTCTCGTTCCTGAACCAGACAATGAATCGTCCGGGTGTGTTTGGCTCTGAAAAACATAGTGTAGTCTTTAGTCTGTGTTCATTGCATGTTTTTGCTTATTTTTACCAATGCCTTATCGTAAGAGAGTGGGATAAGAGATCTCCACTAGCCTTGGGATAAGGCCTCGAAATCCAAAAATTAAAACACTAAAACTAATTTCATTGTTTCTAATAATGAACATTTCAAATTAGATGGTAAGGGTCTTCAAATACCATTCGCACTGAGTATCATTCCAACTGTCAAAATGTCTGTCTATACCTTACAATAGGCTATAGTGTGCAATATTATAAAATTTTGAGCATTGCCATCTTTTTCATACATTGATATGTAAATGTACATAGTGCTTTAAATATAAGTCTTTAAAGCCGTTACCTTCTATACTAAATAGTTCTGAAAAAACTTCAGATGTCGATAACAAAAGAAATAAGTAAAAAATATGGATTTTAAACAGAAAGGAACCATGTAATGATTTGCACCAATCAAACAAGTTAGGTAAAAAAAACATTGTTTAACTTTTAAATTATAGTTTACATTTAAAAGTACTAAAAGATGATGCAAGAGAATAAAAATTTTGTCTACTAGAAGAAATTATTCGTTATGCGTCAAATAAAATTAGCATTTTTATTTGACATATAACAAATAGATAAAGCATAGATAAGTATTTACTAGTGGTAAAGTTTGAAGATATGAAAACAGAAGATTCTTTTTCTTGATACACAGTTGAAAGTTGCACTTCATAAGAGGCTCCAGGTGTCAGATCTTGCAGTGTGAAAGACAAAGAATCCTCAGGTAAATCAAAGGTTCTTGGAGTTGCATCTTCTTGGGTCGAAGATATAATAGCTAACTTGTAGCCATTGTAGCCACCAGTTATTGGAGGATCCCATATCAAGTCTACAATCTTTCCCGTCTGAATGTCAACTGAAAGGTTGCTGGGTGGGTCGGGCTCTGTGGATTTAAATAAATTTGAATTATTGCAGTTTTCTTTTATTAAAATTTTATACTATAAGTTAACTAATGCATATAACTATAATTAATTTTTAATATTTTGTATTATATACTTTTTAAGAATTTAGGAATAGTAGTTACTTTTCATACAAAAGTTAATCTTGCTTTTATTTTCGAGATTTTTTTTTATTCTAT
Organism: Oedothorax gibbosus; assembly: GCA_019343175.1. Lineage (NCBI taxonomy): Eukaryota > Metazoa > Arthropoda > Arachnida > Araneae > Linyphiidae > Oedothorax > Oedothorax gibbosus. Next base: position 14,745,831 of record CM033278.1, read on the forward strand.
GTGATAAACATCCCCAAAAGAAAAAAAAATTACTTTTTAGTCTTTGTTAAGGTAGTAAACAATTGGCAAAGTAGATTTTGTACACAGTTTTATAAAATTAAGACATTTTAAACTATTTCAAGATAATTTTAATAATAATATGTTTACTACAAAGTTGAAATTCCTGCAATAAAAAAAGTTTAAGCTTATGTTTTGTTGGGGAATGTTAGGACATTTTTTATAACTTAAAAAGTACTAATTTAAAAAAAAAAAAGGTTGAACAAAATTAAATTTTAAAACAATGCTGATCAGTGGTGGCGCTAGGAATTGCCCGACGGGTGGGCTGGCGTACCCCGACGGGGGGGCTTCGGTATAATTTAAAAAATATTTTTTTTAACATATTCATTCTCGAATCGGTCCAAATATAACCAACAATCAACATAAAACCGTGAACACTTCGCAAGGTTATTATTAATATTCAAAAATGAAACAAAAAATGCAATTAATCAAAAAATTTAGAAATCGATTAATAGTTTTGTCAATTATAAAATTCTATTTCAAACTTTTTTAAAGCTAAACGCGCTACTATACAGATTTCTTTTTACACTCGATACAAATCCTCAAAAATTTCCACAAAACAAACAGTAGGATGCCTTGCCAAATGATTTTTAGGGATGCACATTTTGACAAAAGGGGTACAAACATGGCTTAAACTCTGAAAGTTTTCCAATGGGCTAAAAACATCTAATTTTACATGTTTTTAGAAGTATGAAGCCCTATTTTTTCTTATTTAAACTAATTTAGGCTAAAATTACAACATTTTTTTAGCTCTAAGTATTCCCTACGTGTTGGTAAATTCAGCTAGTGTTGATTCCTCTACAAAACTGTACAGGTATTGGACGACAAAATCGAGGTGACCCTAGTCTAGGATTCTTACAGATTATATTTTTTTGCATCATTATCTCCAAAATACCGTGGTAGTGGTACACATGGAATACATACACAGGATATACATATTTTGTATTTAAAAAAAAACGTACAAAATTTGAAAGCAATTTTGAAAACAACATTTTAAGAGATTTCAAACTGCGTTGCATTTTTTTACGTGCCGAGACGAGCACAAACAACAAATTTGCTGCTATTTAATTTTAACACAAAAAAATATCAATAATCGGGGAAATCATTCTTTTAAAATTAAAATATATATATTAAAATACTTCCAAAAAATCCAATAAAATTAATTGAGGTTTAACATACCACAAGTAGTCTGTTCTTTTACGTTCTTTATTTCTTACAAAAAAGCAAATCTTTAAAAGTGCACTAAGTAAATCCGTTCTGAAGAAAACACTTAGTGGTAATAAACCTTCCTATACGAAGGTCAACTATGCACCCCACGACAAGTTCCCCGAGGCCATAAATTTGTCAGCAGTGGTGACATATGATACTAGCTGGAAACTAAAAAGAATGTCCTTTTTTTGTTTTTGTTTTTCTCAGCTTTTAGAGGGTTTCTACAGCTACACCCCCACTGTTTGGGGTGGTGGGACGATAAAAGAGAAATTACATTTCGCCGCTTAGTGGTATGCACTCAAAGTCAATTGAAGAAGGGTACGAACCACGACTGAGACGACAGTTGTGGAAAATGCGAAACAGTGTTGAATTTTGAAACGGTTAAAAGGTTTTTTTTTCAGATTCAAATTTTTCCGATATCATAAGTTAGTTTTACCCCGACAAAATTCAAAATTTCCCCGACGGGGGGGGGGGGGGGGGGGGGCTAGCCTTGCCCGACAGGGGGGCTTGAGCCCCCCTAGCCCCTCTGCTGCCGCCGCCCCTGATGCTGATTTAATTTATACTACCTTTAATCAATATAATAGTGTCAACTTTTACATTGAAAACACCTCATTGCCCATCACAACACTCACCTGTAGCAATGACAGTTGTCCAAGTTAAGAAATCTGTCATAGACCGGTTAGAGTAGTACAGTTGAAATGCATACTCAGTGCCTGGTATGACGTCGTCCACAATAATCCCTTCCTTGACATCCAGTGGGTGGAATGTAATGTTTGGTGGTGGTATACCGACTGGTGGGTGGTAGTCCAGACGTAGTTCGCCATCCTTGGAAGCTGCAACCTCTGGTGGAAGGGGTAGGTCAACTTCCACACAGAGAACCTACACAAGGTATGTGTATTTAGTATGGTTTTGGTTGAATCATTGAAGACAATTGGCAAGAAAACAAGAAAAAGTAAGTTTTCTGCTTTGATTCATATGACTTATTCATAAAAGACATAAAAGACCAGGGTGAGGCCAAGTGGCTAGCGGTAATGTTTTGCATTACCATGCCACAGGTCCGGGGATCGAGTCCCGGATTGGGCAAGGTTGACCAAGGTGGACCAAGCATGGTGGGAGATAAACACTGGGGGTTCCATGTGAGGTTGACCACCTAACTGGGACATATGCCTAGCAACCCAGAGCCCTTGGGTCAAGTAAGCTGAAATGGGCACCGCAGGCCTTTGCTCACTAAAGAGCTGTTGCACTGAGTAGTTTATTTTTTTATAAGACCATGGTATATTGAACAACTTATGGAGGACAAATTATAAACGAATTTAAATAAAGTTAGCATTTTAATTAAGCAAGCAAGGTATTAATGCATCATTTTGGGAGAATTGCCTTAATCTTATAGTTTACAGTGTATGAAAAGCAAATAAAATAAAAAATGACCATCACACACAATTATTCCACAATTAAAACACCTTATTTAATAAAATAGTATGTATACCAGTTTAAAACGAAATATTATGCTATAAAACTAAACTTGATGGAGGTTAGGAGGAAACACATCCGGATATAAATTATTTATTGCTGTTTTGTATGTTTATGAGGTCGCTAAACACGAATATAAATCTTACAGGTTAAGTGTAAAAAGAGTTATAAGAGAAAAAAAAAATTCCATGTTAACCAAGTCACAACTTGGGATTAAACTGAGAATGATTAAAATACTCAAATATGCGTTCAGCCTTTAAAAAACTTTATTTTCTGTTAGCCTGTGTAGTAAAAGAATGAGCTATTAGTTTACAAGGTTTACCTAAAAAAATTTTAGTATTTTTTGGAATGTTTGACAAATATTTTTGGAAAAAATTAAAATAGAAAAATATTGTTTCTCTCCTCGAATTGAATGATAAAAACTGCCCCCATTTCCCCATGTTTTTAAGATAAATAATTTTTCAATCTTTATGGTAAAGATTGAACAAACAAGATGAAAAGTTTATTGGTATCAAGTTCCAATGAGCATGTTGGTAACTATGTCAATAGAAGGGAAAGATGAATCTTAAGGGCCATTCGCTATTTTTCAGTAATCCCAATATTATTTAGCAAATTGGAGATCAAATCAAAGTTTCAATAATTAAAAAAAAATTGGAATTGTTCACGGACCGAGGGCGATCGTTCCACCCTCGCGACGGCCCTGATGCAGCTTCATATACATTTAAGTATGTAAAACATAAGTTTTTAACTAATCTCTTTCCAGTCAACGCACCATTGATAGCATAACAAAATATGTTTTAATCCTTGTGAAATTAAACAAGTTACAAAACCCACAATTAAAAATATGTTTGAGTTTTCATATTAAATTGACCTCATTTGTTTCTCCCCTTAATCTAAATTAAAATAGGTTCATGAATCATCAAAGCACAAATCCCAACCTATAAGGAAAAGTATTTGTAGTTAGAGTTGAAATTATAAGGACAATTCGGTGTATACATGAATTGTGTTATGTAAACTTTTGAATTATTAATTTTACCTCTGAAATTTTCAATAGCCTCTTTTGCTCTAATTCAGTAAGAAATTGTCGCGTCTAATAAAAATACAAAATTATTTTAAAAATCGAGTTTCAAGAGCGAATTGTCAAATCTGATCGCAAGTAGAGCAAATACACATTAGAATTTGCCACACCGCATTACCGTGAACTCTGATACCAACACAATTCTGTTATTCAATAGCTGGAATTAACCGATAGAGGAATTTCCATGTCGACATGGTTGAATCAATCCTCTACTGAGCGGATAAGCGGCGTAACCGGAAAACATACGAAATCCACGGAGGATAACAAAGCAGCTGCATTAGCAACTTATGTTGGAAATTAATGCGAATTTTTTTTACGTGATAATTATCCCGTAACGGTTAGAATCATATACCAGAGAAAGTTGTTAACTTAACCCTTTATAGCTACAACAAAGATTATTTCAAGCTTATTTTAAGTTCTAAATTACCTCGCAAATTCACGATTCTGACGGTGCTGCCCTTATCATATCAAAGAATTTTTTTTTTACAAAACCATTAATAGCTAGAAACTAATTATTTATTATTTTTAATGAAATTAACATAAAAACAATCTGATGCGAGAATACATTTCTAGTTTTATATTTATTATTTTCATTTTTAACTAATATTTCATACAATACATTTCTAATATGACAACTGCAAAAAAAAATAATAAAAAGCAAATGAACGGACAAAATAAAATATTTAAATAAGCCCGAACCGAATATAACAAACCAAAACTAGAAAATACACTAGAGAAAAATCGAGAAGTACAGTCAATTTCACAAAAGAAAACTTTCATCAATAACTCTAATTAATGCAAAGAAATATGATGAATGCATTCCATAGAAAAAGAAAACTTCCATTACTATAATTTTTATCATACGAATGCCAATAAATCCTCGCCTTAGGTAAGACACAACCAGTTTTAGTTTATCAGATTCCACGTTCTGAAAATAAGGAAATGCATTGAAAACAAGAAAGAGGCTTAATTCGTTCACACTAAGTGTTTTTTTAAAGCGTTAAGCCTGTTCCAACAGCCTCAAATTAAGAAAGTAATTCTCTTATCTAATTAAATAAAACAAATCATCAGGAAGTGTAGGTCAAACAAGATTCGAAACTCTGCAATATTCGAAGGCTTGTAAAAAGAAAAAAGTTATCAGTGTCACGTAGGATGTCCAATTTACTGTCTAACACATTTTAATGGACTTGATGACCTGCATTCAGTGCACTTTAATTTGTTGTAAAAGAAAGGTCCTTACCCATTAACACGTCTAATTTTTTTTAAAAAATCTATTAAACCTTTTTTCCTTTTCACATTATTATTGATGCAAATGTATGGTTGATTTTTTTCCCCCACGATAGTTGAATCTTTTATTTGGAATACAAGGAAACGTTGTCCACAATCAACAATTAAAATTGTGTTTCATTCATTTAGGCGATAGGAAGAGTTAAATGATTTTACAGTTAATATTTCAATGTATTAACACGCTGAAGTAGAAAGGGAGGTGATAGAGCATTTTGCTCTTGGTCTATAGAGACGAAATCGGCATCAATAAAATATAACTTTCTTGTTAATGTTCTGCGTTAAGGGGAGTCGGATGACTATCTCGCCCATATTAATTTGCCTATAACTTTAGGAACATTTTTCTCAGGAACTATATGAGATATCATTAGGAACTTTTTTACATTTTGTTCCTTACATATAGCTCTTTGATTTAAACTGAGAATATTTCAAAGTATAAAAAAATACTTTTACATTGATTTTTTTTTAAATATGCATTGAACACAAAACAATCAGATTTAAAGTTATATAATTTTTTTTGAGCATAGATAAATAAAAGTCCTCAGTTTAAATCAAAGAGCTATTAATGGGGAAGAAAAACGAAACAAAATATATTGATATCTGTTATAGTTCTTGAGAAAATTGTTCCTAACTGTTGAAAAATCTTATATTTCAGAAAACGCAAAGAAATGCAAGGTTTAGGTAAGAACTGATGTTCAGAGTTTCTCAAAAATGCTTAAGAAAAGAAAACCACTAAACATAAATCGATAATCTTGGTCTTAAATTAAAGCTAAAGGTATGTAGAATAAAAAAAAGAAAAACAGAAAATCGAAAGTTTTGACCCAAACACCCATCCGACTCCCCTTAATATAAGATGTAGTTAGTAAGGGTCAGAGAACTGCTTAAAGAAACAGCGAAAAAAAATTAAGTTCAAATTAGATATATTGCTTCAGACTCCAAAACGCAATGATTTGCATGCTTAGATCTTAATTCCTTCTAAGTCTTGGTATTCCTGTTTTACGATAGGATTATTTGGCGTTACCATCATTCAAGATCCATTTCTACATTAAAAAAATATATTTAAAATAAAAACAAAACTTATTTAATGTCAAAAAATTCTGGGGCACTACATAAACTGGAGTCAGCAGCGAAGGAACACCAAATTGCTTAAAAGAAAAACATCGGGTTTGATTACTTTTTATTTTTTAAAATCTTACCAGACCGCAGTAAAAGGGCCCGGTGTTCGGGGCTCAAGAATTTATGGCTAACAAAAGTGCATATCCGACCGCATCCTGCCAACAAAACACGAGCAAAATTGCCTGGAGCAAGGGGAATAATAGGTGGGAGGTGGCGGATCCCACCCGCGCACCACGCAGTAAAACCTGTATCCGTCCAAATGTTGGAGATGTTATGGAAAAGAACAATCTTTATTTTTATACCTAGTCTTTAACATAATCATCATCTGGTTGGAAAGCGGAGGCCGGAGCTCTAGTTTAACAAAAAATATCTTACTGAAGAAATATACAATTTTATATATATAGTATAAAGTCACTATAAAATCTTTTGGAAACGTTGCCATAAGTTCAAGATCTTAAACCGATTTGCGAGTTAATGTGTTTGTATCCAATAAGGCAACTTTGAAATAAAAAAAAAACAAATTCTGCGAGTCAAAATTAAATAATGTATCTAAAAGTTCCAGAAGATTTCCAGTGCCTTGGCAAAATAAAACTTAATTTCTAAGTTTTCAAAAAAAAAAAAGCTTAGAAACCATTTTACAAAAAGTTAATGATTAAAATTTAACGAAAGTTAAAGTTTTAAAGTTAAACCATGTTTTTAACCAATAGTTCATTTAAAAAAAAGAGCAGGGACTGAGAGCAATCGACATTTCAAGAAGAACCTGCAGCCCTGCCATGTCAATGTCTCCTAGTAGGTAACTTTTTCCAAAGAATACGTGACCTTCACTTCCAGAGCCCAGTATGGAACTCCTCGGCAAAAGGTTGGTGAGAGAGGTCAATCTCGAAGCCGGGATGAAACACGTTCCGCTCACCCTCGGACAAAGAGCCGCATCAACAGAAACAAGAGTGGATAATCGCACAAAAATGATGGGCCCGGGGGGTCGGGTTTAGTTTAGGAGAACCGTTGTGGTTTGTTTCTGTTAGATTTTTTAAATGATCCTTTAGTTTTCATTTTACTTAAGTGTTTATGTTGAAGATAATGAAGTTAAGGTGGTTGAGTTCAAAATAATAATTTTAAAAAATGTATTAAAAGTCGAAATTCCCTACGTGTTTTATATGGATGATAAGTCTCCACCTGATTATAAAAAAAGCTATTCTTTAATAATTTATTTTATTCTTTAACACAGCTATTCTTTAATACTGACCTATTCTTTAACACTTTTTCTAAATAGTTAAACTAAAATTTTTAAACTATAAATAACAAATAGATCTCATTTTCATAAAGAAATATGAAAAAATTATTCTAATCCACAATATCATGTAATCAAAAAGCTTTTTTCCAAAATCGTTTTATAAGTTAATTTTTTCAAAATAGAGCAATAAAATGTTATTTTAATACAATAGAGTTTAACTTAGCAGTATATTAGGCCTGCAAAAAGAGAGAAAGAGGGAAAGAAAGGACCAAACTATCTTAAGCTAAATTTAAACCAAATTTAAAATTCTTATTTTCTTTTATATCGAAAAAAATCCAATGCTAAATTTTATGCATGTATCAATTTAGTTTAGAATTCAAGAACCTACTCTTACTATCCACTTTAGGATACAGGTAAGCATATCACGCCATTCTTTTTATCAACATCAAATCAGAGAACGAAAGAAGGAAAATAAAAAACGATTTGGGGAGCGGAATCTTGACGACCCACCTAGTAGCCACAGCCATAGAGGCCAAGGTTGCGTCTGGCATTCAACGGACGAACGCCAAAGTCAGAACAAAGATGAGAATCCCGCGGTAGCTGTAGGATTTTATAGCAGAGTGAGTCGCTTTTCACTCTTCTTGACCACGTCAGGAAGTGAGGAAATGTTTGCAACAAAGAGAAAGCGTGGAGAAATATGTCTGAATTCAATGGAGAGGTGATAAATGGGAAGATTTTTTATTAAACGGGTGACCCTCATGCGTTTCCCGAGATCGGAAACAGAACACAGCAAATCGGTACATGTTGAACATAAAACAGCTAAGTTTTTCATAAACAGGATTTAAGAGCACTTATTGAAGTTAAACATTATTCATACGCGATGTTAATAATAGACAATGTCACCCAGACCATAGGGAAGGATAATGAATTAGGTCTGGACCATTTGATATGAGGATTTCATAAGAGCAATTTTTTTTAAAAAAACTTTAATTTTGAGATATGTTGAGACCTCCTAATATGAAGGGGCTCGGGCCATTATATATATGAGGATGGAGGGCAAGATTGTATAGAGTCTAACGTCGCCTCACAATTTAAAACACCATTTCTAAAACTTTCTTTTCGAACATAGTTAACAGCAGAAATGTCATAAAGCTTAGCATTGTTAATGAAGCACACTTTGCAAACTGCTGCTCTAAACGACTTTCGAAAGTAGAAAAAGTTCACCAATTGAAAAATGGAATGCGGAAATTGATTTATCAGGGATTATGAAGATCTTACAATTCAAATAAGAAAAATTTACAAACACATCTCACGCGATATTCTTTCAATGTTGGATAGGAGTTCTGTTTGATGACTGTGCCCTACATTAAATAGACACACTATTTAAAGGGGGTCTAGTAGCAAAACTCATGTTCTCGAATGTATAACTAAGATAGTCGTTCATTGACGGCATTTGATAATTGTTAATTTATTTGGATGAAGTCGCCAATGTACGGAGCTGAACCTATATCTTAGCTCTGCTTTGGAAAAATTGAGTTTTGTAACTTGACTAGAACTTCATTTGCCTAGGTTGTATCTATAACAAAAACTATATTGGAAAATAGAAAGTCTTGTAGAAAGTACCAAATATTTTGATTTGCTATTTTTTCACCAACGAAACTTAAAACAAAACTATTTTGGAAATTTCTAATTTTGAACTTAAATTGACAAAGCTAAGTCTTCAAAAATTAAAAGGCAAAGCCAATAAAAAACCCACCCTTAAAAGAACTGTTTGTTAAAATATTATGTCTTAATGCATCTTGGAATTACCTTAAATAATTTAATAATTAAAAAAGCATTTTTGCATTTTTAGTTTGATTTTTTTTTTACTTTTTCTCCATCAAACACAAAACATACAAGTTAACAAAAATAATATAGACATTTTCACTTTTTTATAAATATGAAAATATTATATCAAGTAGATATAATTTCTTTTCACTACTATGCACAGAAAATCATCAATTCTATGCACAGAAAATCATCAATCATCATCTATCAAGAAAATCATCAATAAACATCAATTTAGCATTTTAGCAATTTGCAAAAGTCAATAAAGTAATGTATTATTAAAAAAAAAAAAGAGTATTATTTAAACACAACTCTGATAAAAAAAATTTCACTATTGTAGTTTGATTTACAGTAGTTTGATTTATACTCAATAAAGTAGTTACAGGTCAAATTAATCAAACGTTAAAAAACATTTGAATTTTAAGTGCTTTTGTTAATTTATTTTTTTATCAAAAGAAACAAGACCTATCATAAAATTTTGAACAATCACTACAATGTGAGTTAAAGAGTAATAAAATAGCTTATTTGAAAGTTAATTTTATGACTTTTTTTACTCCCTACAATTTTTTTAAGGCTCTTGAACTTGTGAATGAAAAGCTTATTGTACAATGAAGTATTACACAGTTTATTTGGCAAGCTAATTATGCTACATTAATATTTAATCAAATTATTCTAATTTGTTAAAAGAACATAATTTTAAGTTTTACATGTATCTTGTCTATATGTACATAAAAGTTAGTGAAGTTTGCTTTTAAATATCTTTTACATAACTTTCAAATTCACATTTTATATTTTTCAAGAAAAACTAAAAAGTTATAATGGTTTACACAAAACTTCTGAGATGTGCCAAGGTTCAACCAACAGATTAAAAATATAGATTCTTATTCCAAGAAAACTACTTTATCCGCACGTAATCGCGCAAGTCTCTGACGATTCTACTATCCCAAACCAGAGGTGATCCTTCTGTCCCAAACCAGAGGTGATCCTTCTGCCCAAAACTCCCGCGATCCAACTATCTCGATACTCCGGCGATCCTACTGTCCCGATACTCCGACGATCCTACTGTCCCGATACTCCGACGATCCTACTGTCCCGATACTCCGGCGATCCTACTGTCCCGATACTCCGGCGATCCTACTGCCCCGATACTCCGGTGATCCTACTGTCTCGAAATTTCGGCGATACTACTGTCCCAAAATTCCGGCGATCCTAGTATCCCTAAACTCCGGTGATGCTACTATACTGTCCCGAAACTCCAGCGATCCTACTGTCCCGAAACTCCAGCGATCCTACTGTCCCGAAACTCCACCGATCCTACTGTCACGAAACTTCAGCGATCCTACTGTCCCGAAACTCCGGTGATCCTACTGTCCCGAAACTCCGGCGATCCTACTGTCCCGAAAATCCGGCGATCCTACTGTCCCGAAACTCCGGCGATCCTACTGCCCCGATACTCCGGTGATCCTACTGTCTCGAAATTTCGGCGATACTACTGTCCCGAAATTCCGGCGATCCTAGTATCCCTAAACTCCGGTGATGCTACTATACTGTCCCGAAACTCCAGCGATCCTACTGTCCCGAAACTCCAGCGATCCTACTGTCCCGAAACTCCAGCGATCCTACTGTCCCGAAACTCCAGCGATCTTACTGTCCCGAAACTCCAGCGATCTACTGTCCGAACTCCAGCGATCCTACTGTCCCGAAACTCCAGCGATCCTACTGTCCGAAACTCAGCGATCCTACTGTCCGAAACTCCAGCGATCCTACTGTCCCAAAACTCCACGATCCTACTGTCCCAAAACTCCACGATCCTACTGTCCGAAACTCAGCGATCCTACTGTCCCGAAACTCCGGTGATCCTACTGTCCCGAAACTCCGGCGATCCCTACTGTCCCAAAACTCCGGCGATCCAACAATCCCGAATTGACCAAATACGTTGACGCAACTTTAGAACAAGTTTCGAAATATAGAAGACATTTGATTTGATTAAAATGTCAATCATAGTTGAATTTAGTTATTTTGGGAAATTGCCCAAAGATGTTTGTAGTTGCTTTACTTCGAATGGATTCGCAAATATGGTAATTTTATTAACATGATTTGATATTTAAAACTAGCGATGTGAAACGCCACACGACTTCCAAATACCACTCATTAATAAATATTTGATGCCCTAGTTTCGGCTGTCTATTCTGCATATCATATTAGGTAATTGAAAGTAATAATAAATTCCCCTTGTCATAGAATTATTTGACATTTTTTTCATACCAAGGTTAGGAAATGTAACTTACCAGCAAGCTTAGGTGACAGACGAAGAAGAAGATACGGAAGGCCCCAACATATTTGCCCATCGATTTCAACAGATGGCTCTGTCTTGAGCAAGTAACCGAAAGAAGTCCACGTACATGATATTCAATGGTGATACCCGAAATCCGTATTTGGATCTCGTCATAGTGATCTCAAGATCATTTCAAGCTACCTAGAAAATAAACATTTACAATGGTAAAATACTACTATTATTTACGTTCATTGTAAAGAAAAGGGTCCGTTAACCGTTAATAACCGATTTTTAAAATCGGCAATGATCCATTGAATTTTAATTTCATAAAATAATAATGGTTGTATGAAATTCAAATCCGATGAACCGTTGAAAAGTGTTGGGTGTTATCTTAATATAATAAGGTCGGCATTTTTATGAAGAGTTGCTTTTTTTATTAAAACTATAATTTTTATTCTTTCAAGTGCCCTGGGCATAGCGTGAATTCGCTTTTTTGAGTGTTGATTATTTGAAGGGCGTAGTTGTAAAACTCACATCACGTCTCAGACGGAAATCAAAACCAGTGATGAAACTAACCTACTAAAACTCACATTCTCCAAAGTATTACTAAGATATATAGGGTCCGGTTCCTTCATTAGCGACTTTTGATAATGGTAAATTCAACTGGAAGAAATCACCGACGCGACGGAGGAGCCGGTCCTTTTATCTTAGTTATACCTTGGAGAATGTAAATTTTGCAACTTTCATCCTTCATTTTTTTTAAACGATCAAGAGGGTATTATGGACATTCGCGAATAGTGCTTGTGTATAGGATAGAGAAGTTACAGATAGTATTCGGATATACAATGGAAGGTATTCCACAGTTTGTCTAAATAAATCTATGCAATGTATTTATTACAAATAGTAAAGCCAGTTAAAAAAATAACTATTTTTAAAATGTGCAAGAAAAGATTTTTAGAAACGAAAAATCTATCACTAACATCCATTATAATGTTATACAATCTCCCAAACAATTGCCAGGCTCAGATGAGGGTGTTGTCCTCGCAGTTGAGTAATTCATTCCGGAAATAGATCAATCTTGGCTTAACACCGTGACGGGGTGCTGAAGCAAACCGTATACGACTGGTACGCATGAATAGTTCGAATGCGCGGAAGGTAAAAAGAAATAGTACAGAAAGCTTACAATACACAATGTTCGAACAAAATTAGACAATTATTTTGTTTCAGAATTGCTAGCTAGTCGAGCAAAACAAAAAAACCAAGAAAATCTCGGAGGGAAAAGTAGACGAAGGGCATTGGAATTGATGGTCAATGTGTTTTTACTTTATAAATTGTGTAATTTGTATAAAAAGTGTTTTAATTACGCTATTAATTAAATGACTCAGGAATTACCTTAAAGTTCACAAATTATCGAGGTCAACAAAGACTTGAGACATTTGTCTAGGATGTTAAAACACTTTAAAAGGGTAGCCCAATGTTTCAACTGAGCTGCGTACACCAGATAAGGAAATGATAGTCAAGAATCTTACAGAAAATAAGAAACAACAAATTTCTGTGTCTTATAAACGGATCTAGACTTGTATATGGTCCACCGCAGGCCATATTATACTTAAACTTTTTTTGGAAAATCCTAATCTGTATTCTCAAACCGAGACTCCGGCTATCTAAGAACTTTAGCAATCCTGAAATCGCAAAACAAGGACGATCCTAAACTCGTCAAATCCAGCAATTCTAAAATTTGGAAAACTACATAGATGCTAAAATCTGAAGCCTCCGACGCCGCCGTCTCTGAAATTGAGAAATTCCAGAGACATTAACACCGGAAAACGCCGATAATTTTAATATCGGGAAATTGCGGCTTTTCTAAAACACCCAAACTCATTCAACTCTTAAAATTAAAACGCAAATTTATTAAATATAAAAACAAGATAAACCAAATTTTGCAAGTTAAAATAGTGAAAAATCGTCAAAAATAAAAACTGATTACTAACGGTTCAGAAGAAATAAACAAATGTAGACGGTGCAGCCATAATGGACATACTTTAACCTTAATTTAACATAACTTTTACGTAATAGACATAATTGAAAGGGAATAGAAAAATATTAATGTAAACTGTACTGAACATAAAAAAAATATCTAACTTTTTTTATTATTATTCCAGAAAGTTTCACAAAAATATTAAAATTTAGAAAAATTTCACATTATTCGCTCACAAAAATAGGACTATATATAAAAATAAACTCTTGCATATGTAGTGCGATTGCTATAATTAGTCAAGCAAAAACAAAATAATCAAGGTAATGAGAATTGGAAAACCTCGAAAAATAGACCGAGACGACAGTGAAATCAGCAATCAATGTAGATTTTTCTCATTATTTGACATTCATATAAAAAAACATAAAAGTAACACCTAGTAAGTATTGAATTTATACTAACAATATGAATCAACACATGATTGATTCAATCATGATAACTATTCTCAATGAAAGCTGTAACTCAGTCCCTAAAACTATTTTTTACAATAACTCGCCAAATAATTGATGACAAAATAAAAAAAAAATTAGGATTTTTAAATATATTTTTTTTTAAATATTTGGAATGAAATCTAATTTATAAATGAAATAAAATTTAGGGGATTATACTTGGAAAAGTAAGAAGTTGTAAATAAGAAAAAGGAATTAGCTTTCCCTGTCTTATTTTCGCTGTGTTATTTGATCAGACTTTTTTTTTCTAACTAAGAACATGTTAGTATCATAACTAACACCTAAATTTGCAAGGTCACATTCACTGTTCACTTGGTTTTGTGTCCATTTCGATTTTCAATTTATATAGGTACGGTTCCCAAACTGATAAAAAATTTGCGTTTTAGGGATTTTCTCAATAAATTATGGATCAAATGTAAAACAATTTGAAATATATCGTCATCTCTTTGTCCTAAATTCATTTACGTAAAAAAATTATATAGGGTTTTTATTCATAATATTTTTTAATTGAAATAATTTTTTTAAAATATAATTATTAAAAATATATTTTTTTAAAAATATGATTTTTTAAAAAAAATATATTTTTTTAAATACAACAGCTTTTTTTATTTAGGTCATCGAAAATAAAACCCAGAAATAATCTATTGGATATCTTTTTTTTTTTTAAAGCAACATATCTAACATTACTGTGGCTTAACTCTCCATGTCTATAACTCAACAAATAATGGAGACAAATTTTTGAAACTTGTTATTTCGAGCTAAAATTACCCGTAGATTTGAAATATGAAGCCATTAAGAAGATATCAAAATTGGGTGTTGATATAGGAATTTCTTAAGTTGGTGCTCATTTTAATATGTAAACGACATCTTATGCAAATTGTAATACCAAAACTCAACTCATCACTTATTGCCTGAAAAATTTATGTTCAATAGCAGCCGAGAAACAAAGTTTGGAGTGGTTTTGCACGCAGCTTCACCTCAATACCCCTCGTTTATTTTCGTCAGAAATCTGGATTCATTAAAAGAAAGATAATGGAAGTTAATTTTAATTTTGCCTACTACGACTTATAACTAAAATATAATGAGCATATTTTACTTTATACAGTTCAATCAGTATAAAACAAAGTACATCAGACACTGATTGCTTAACAGCGATACTGTTTAAATCAATGTAGCGGATTTCGATGTAATGAGGCGAATGTCAATTTACTACAATAAAAAGTCGCAAACAAATGGATTTTTTTAAGCTTTTGCTCGTGTCTGGTGTATTGACCCACAATGAAAGTTTACACGATTTTTCTGTCTACCAAGAAGTGGGATGCATTTGCGTGGGTTCAAGATGGCCGCTACTGACCTTAAATCAGATCATGCCCCGAATCTTCCTTATTTTATAAGGTGGAATGCATTAATTAGTGAGGAGGCACTGATTTGAGTCGAGGATAAACAAAGAATCAGTAAGTGCTAGATAATTACAGCATGTCTTTAAAAATATCCCCTTATAATTTACCTACTTATTTAAGGAGTTAGTCTAAAAAAAAAATTTTAAAGGGTCTAATTTATATGGAAAAAAATCGTTTCCAAATTATCAACTACTTCGTGGTGTCCACTGAATTTCAAGATAAAAATTCCCTGAGTATTTCAGGTTTTATAGAATTAAAAAAAAATCCTTTCAAAGTTATTCAGTTGTGTTTTCTATCAGGGATGGAGAAAATAATATTTTCAGCCTACTTTCGTGGGGTTATTTTATTAATTCGAAAGACATAATAAATAGTAAAGTAGGTATTGACATGCTGAAGATGTCCTTCCGTAATCCCCGCCGTAATAAAAATTTGAGGTCCTAAGCTTTAAAAATGCACATTTATTTAGTGCTATGAGTACAAAATTAAGCTATAACATTATTTTCGCAACTAATAGTTATTTCTAACAATTTTTTAAATGCGAAATGGCTTAAAAATTTACTGCTGAAAAACTTTTTTCATTTTCTTTTTTGCAAAATCCAAAATCGTGTTGACCCTCATTCCCTCATACAACTTCATTTTTTATAGAAATGAACGACTGATACCTGCAACCGAATTCTGAAAAGTGATTTTTTCGCTCTTCAATCGAACCATTTCAGTGCTTAAAGTTCAACAACAACAAAAAATTTTTTACAGGAACATAAACCAAAACATATATTTAAATTTAAATAGATGTCAGGTCTCAAGAGGTTATACAAGTTTTAGATTTCTTTTCTGGGGAGAAATTTTTTAAAGGTGTATGTTACTGTTAGTAAAATTTTTATTAATTTATTTGAAAATTTTGTGAAAAAAATTACGTTTTTTACCTTGTTCCTATCATTTTTACCCCATATATAGTATGCTACAAATGGACTATTAATTACAAATAACTGACAAAGCTGGTTTGTGCAATCATAACACAAAAAACATATTTTCAGAGCTTAAGACCTCAGTAAGATTAATTGGCCCCTCAGCAAATATTTAAGATTTTTTTTTTTTGTAAATTCCTTGAAAAATATACTTTTAAATTTATAATTATTTATTTGACATATAAAAAAATATTTTTGAAAAATTTATTTAAAATAGAAAATACTGTACAATTTAATAATAACTAATTAACTAATAATTCATTTACATTGAGCCAACTTAATAATATTACCTTACAATGACCATTTCTAAGATAACTTTCATTTTTAGAGAGCGCATCTGCCCAATATGTGGTCTTATGTGGCCAAATTTCCAAACTTTCAGACACAACCTATAAAAATGTCCTTTCTAATTTAAGAGACCCTTTTAAATAAAGAATCTTAACTCTCACTGAGTTGCCCCAATATGAAAGTCCTTCATTTCACTGCTTGAAATTCTTCCTACATGGAGGTAACTCACTTTTGAAAATATTACTGAATATCCAATTTTTTTAAGGTGTCTACAGTTTGAGAAAGTCTGCAATAAGATATCTGTTTAAGAAAATAAGATTGTTCATTTAAAATCTGGTTGAAGGTTAAGATTTCGGGTTTGGAACTATCCTGGTTAAATTACCCCCAAAAAGTACATAGTACATTAGTTAATAATCTAAAAAGTGAAATTTTTAAAAAAATGTTTTCGAATATCTTGAACATTTACAATAATTTCCTTGACGTTTTAAGGTTTCTAGTATGTCAAGAGAGTTAAAAGTGTATAAGAATTAAGAATGCATCTTTTTTTTACAGCACTAGTTACAGTAAATCTTAATCCTTATCCATAGCATTTAAGTAGGACTAATCAATATTTTACTAGTTAAGGGAATTTTTTTTCCCTAAGTCCTTAAATTCTCCTTCTCTTAAGTTTAGTTTAGTTTGAATTATAGTCGCACTAGAGCTACACGCCTTCTCTTAAGTCCTTAAATTACCCACATTATTAAAAGTAAAACTAAGAATTAATGCCCATTATACAAATAATACATATTTATTAATTGTAACTGTATTAGATTTGAAAGACCAAAAAATTCAAATAGAACACACAATTCAATATGGGTGGTAAATCACAACTGAAAATAAGTTTCTTAAAAATTCATTAAAATATAAAATTATAATAGTTGACCAAAATTGAAGTGACTGACTGAAGAAAATATATTGCCGAAACAGAGAGTGTCGGTAAAATGTTCCAAATAGTCCAGTAGAAGACTGGGGGACTAGATTGTAGCAGAAATTCCGGCCAGTCCTGCATGAAATTACCATTCTGTAGTTTTCAAGCTAGTTTGATCTTATCAAACTACTGAAAGGGGGAAAGGGTGAGTGAAGTTTGCCAAATTCAGAATTGGAATCTCGAAACCGTGGCGTTATAGCGCAAAGTAATACCATATACTACCCAACCCAACCACGAAAAATGCTAGACATTTTTAAAAATTGGTGCTAAATGCAATTTGGAATTTTCTAATAGAACCTGCAACAAGGACTTAGATTTTGTTTTACAACATATACCATATATCT
Organism: Oedothorax gibbosus; assembly: GCA_019343175.1. Taxonomy (NCBI): domain Eukaryota; kingdom Metazoa; phylum Arthropoda; class Arachnida; order Araneae; family Linyphiidae; genus Oedothorax; species Oedothorax gibbosus. The sequence continues at coordinate 14,763,826 of CM033278.1, forward strand.
CACCATAAAAAATTATATTGACAGGCAAGGTACTATGGCCCTAGCCAAAATGTTAGTTTTTTTCTAATGACGAACTAGTGGAGCATTTAGTGGTTAATTTAAATTGCCTCATATGATTGTGGGGCATGTAAAAGATCCCTTGAGTAATGAGTACCCATTTGGCTTGGGTTCTCTCTGCAAAATTAAATCTCGGCATACTTTTACATCCACATTCATTGTAATCTGAGCGTCAAAATTGGTAGCGAAAGTCACCTAGATGGTGCCACAAAGAAATGGCTCTCAGTTCTGGGGAAAATGCCGAGTCTGCAAAGGCATAGCCGCCGATAAAGCAGCTTCGTTGGGGGAAAAAATATATATAACATTGAAGAGATCTACTTGACTAAAACAACGTTTCACACAAAATTTGCAAAATACTTTAAAGGCTAAAGGAATATGTACGGTTTAAGTTAACGATTATAAGATAGGCTTGATAATTTTTTTTTAACCAAACCAAATTGGCAAAGTATGGGACAAATTTTAAGGGTATTAATGGCTATTTTCATCCCACAGAATAATGCCTAGTCAACACTGTGAGCACTATTTATGTCCGACCCACAAATTGTCATTACATATTTTATAAGATAATTAAAACCTTCACCAAAGTTAGAAAATTTACTTCGATCTGCCATGAAACACTTAGCCTTTTTTTCACACTATTTTTTAAAAGGCTTATACATTTTTGGGGAGTAGTAGGAGAATTTAGTTTAATAAACAAAAGAATTTTTTTAATTTTTTACCAAGTTTTTTAAGCTTTTAATTGTTATACTAACGTTAAATTTATAAAATTGAAAGATTAGCAATATAACTGGTTTAACTTTAACAATACGCACCAAAATGTCCAGTTGAATCTAAAAGGAATTCGTCTTTATATAAGATATTAATTAAATATATGAAAACTATATATAAAATAATGATTCAATAAATCATTATTTTAATGATTCAAGTAATTTAACCTTAAGACTTATTATTTGAATAATTTTAAACTTAAAAAGCTTTCTCTCATAAAATTTCTTCTTTATGATAGATAGAGATAACCTGTTGACATTTACAAAAACATTGTTTACTTATTTTAATGCGATCTAAATACAATGCAAAACAAATATCTAACCAACCAATATATCTTCTTTAATTTGATTAAATCAACAATTAGAAAAAAATATTTTTAATGTAAAACAAACAATGACAAGTTTATAGAAGTTGTCCTATTTACGTTAAACATGTCTTTGAAATCGAGTAAGAAAATTTCGATCACTAAAAAAATAAATTATATGGGAAGTAATAAACATAATAACATATTCTAAGAAATTTTTGTGATACATTTCTATTTTTGAGTTATAATGATTCTTCAAGAAAAAGTAAAAAGATGATTCTTCAAGAAATAAACTGGTTCATTCAACTTACCTTTCAGATCGAGGGAACGAAAACACCACGTTGCGAATTAGTAACAAAAAATATATTTCCTTGTCAATATTGTACACAAATTTCACAAAAACCGATACTGTTATCGGTGTTGAATCACAAAAAAATCCAAATATAAACCCTGAAAATTATAAAACTAAGTTATAAACACAGTCTGACACAAAAGTTAAGAAGAGTTTTGAATGTTTTGATGTGGTTTACGATAAATTGTATTGCAATCGAGGTAACCTGTTTTGATCCCGGATGAACACTATCACAAAGAAGGAATGGCTTTTGGAGGAGAAAGTACTTAGGCGACAAAAACACTGAGATGAAGGGAGAAAATCGCGCCAAATTTTGCAACCTTTTTCCACTGAAGACAGAAAGTGCAAAAGAGGGGTTTTGTACAAATTAAACGAGAAGTTCAGAAATAACTAGAATAGCAAATCTTGTTACTTAAATGCCCACTGAAATGAATGCTTTTAGTAAAACAATTAGGTTTGTAACATTGTAACAATAACTGTCACCAAGATCCGCTTCCACACAAGAAAAAAAAAATCATGGTGCATAATTTACATTTTGACGGCCTTATAGAATAAAATACATTAATTAAAGATAAAATGTAAAATAAAACTAACCAGCTTTTAATGCAAATAATGCTGTGTGTTCTATGTGTGTTTATGCAAAAAAAATTCTTAGTAAACAAATGATGAACAATGAAAGAATCACATTGTGCGTCTATATGACATCATTCCAAACTTATTTATGTGACAAAACAAATTCTTTCAAATATTGATTTTAAATAAATAAAGTTTCTCTTACGATCGTTGCAGCAATGGTGGAAATGTATAAAAATTAAATGTCAATGCTATTCAAATGGAAAACAGACGACAGACAGGTAGGCAGATGTCCGCCCGGAGAAACGAAGAAAAGGTATTAAAGATATAGATACGTCTCTTAAAATAAAGAATTTTTAACATCCAACAGATAGAACGGAATTTGGAAGGGGGGTACGGACGACACGATCATGTCAATGCCTACTTTCTTTTCGTTTTTTAATTCCAAAGAATTTTTTTAAAAAGTCGGTATTTACATGCTGGACGCTGGAGATGTCCGTACTGCCTTTGAAATTAGGTTCTATTAGTCGGATCTTAAAAATTATGTTTTCGTTATGTTCGTTTGTCTGTACGTCCGTGGGGATATTCGTCCACCTGTCTGTCGATTGTCTGCTCATTTTATAAATAGCAATAAAATTAATTTTTATTCATTTAAATCGCTGTCGCCACGTCAATAATCGCATGAGAAACTTAATTTATTTAAAGCTTATATTCGAGGCAAAAAATACTTTTTCCGTATAAATCAGTTTGGAATGACGTCTTAATATGCAGCACAATATGATTCTTTGATTTTTCATTATTTGTTTACAATGAAAAATGGTACACAGCATTCCATTTTTAACCTACTTTTCTCTTCTTTTTTTTTTTTTTAATTTGAAAGATAAAAAAAAGAGAAAGTAGGTATTGACATCGTTGGTTTTTTCGTCTATCGTTCGTCTGTCCATAACCCCTTCCAAATTCTGTTCTGGAAGACAAAATAAAAGATTCCGACGATATACTCACTGGTTATTGGTAAAATCGTAATTAGCTTTGTTTGGTTAATATATGCATCTTTATAGGTAAATAAATAAATTTATTATGTAATTAAAGGATTACCACATTGGTATAATAGTAGTTGTAGGTTTAGTTGTTAGCTTTGTTTCTGTGTGTGCAGAAAAGTTTCAATTTAACGTCAACAATTTGTTCTGCAAAGTTTTACATAGAATCACACACACGCACCCAACATTCAAAAACAAATATCTTGTAATACTACCGGCGATTTTTGGCGATTATTTCATCTTTAGCGCCAAACAACGAATTACACTACCATAGTCTGTTCAAAGCTGTTCCGCCATTGTAAAGCTTGTTGAATGAATTTTCTAACCCACGTGACGAGTCTCAGAAAAGTTGCTTCGATGAGGTTTTTCTTGCGTTTTACGCTTTTTTGGTATGCCCTGCGCGTTTTAAAAACTGGGTTACTTTTTTTTTGACGAATATACTAAGGAATTTTTCTCGATGTTTTTGTTATATTGTAGTTTTTTAAATATTTTATTTGTACATAATTTTTATTTCCTTTATTTTTGTTATTATAGAGATTTTATAATAAGTGGATCCCAAAACCGACTGGTATCATTTTTAAGATTTTAGTATCGATTTCACAACATTTTAATCATCTCTTATTTTAATTGGTGACCATTTAGTGAAGTAAATATAGTGCTACCTTGAGGCTTCTTTCCTATTTGGACAAAGTTAACGCTTTTCAATTATTAAATTGTTGTTCAACAAAATATTTTATGACGAATTTACCGCCAGCTGTGATGTAATAAAAACTGTATTCTACTGTAAAAAAATATTTATGTGTTACTAAATAATTCTTTTAAAAGCTGTTTTATTTTAAAGAATAAAAGTTTTTAAAAAACACACACACTATTTTCTTTTGTGTTTTTATCGAAAATATTTTGGATTAATATTTCAAAATAATAAAATATTTTAAAATAAGTAGAATATTGTTCTTTATTAAATAACAATTCGACAATGTATAAATTATTGCTGCAATGAGTAAGGTATTGTATAGAATCCCAATGCTCAATTTGTATTGAAATTTTTCTTTGCAGTCAACTAGTATTTAAAAATTAATATGTGCTTATGCCAATTAATTGTAAAACCCATTCTATTTGTTAATTCATTTATTTGTTAATTTCAATCAGGTCATTTTATTTGTTAATTATTATACTATTTAAGTATGTGAGTAAACAATGGAATGTGCTTTCAAAGATTTATGGTGCTGCCATCTACCACTAAAACACTAAACTAGTTTTTTTTTAATATTACAAGACGTTTAGAGCTATTTTATCAATAATAAGAACAACCAACTCTTAATCATTTAAAAAAAGTCTACTTTAACCATTTTATTTTTTGAAAATATAGTATTAATCAATGATATTATATTACATTACATTAAATATTTTTACAGGCTGTAGTTTTCTCAATATTATTGGACAGAGGCAGTCTCTAAAGGGCACGAGGTCTTTTCCTGAGCCAGTGATAAAGTCAAATTTTCCTAAGCCTTCAATAAAATTAGCTTTATTACTTTCTTTATAAATATTCATTTTTTACAAAAATGGAAATTGAGACTCATTGTCGTCTATCATTAAAACAAAAGTTTTGTTTTCGCTAGGAAAAGGTGTACATATATTTTAACATTTTAAATGTGTGTTAGAATTAAGTCTTTAGGAAAACTTTTTGAAAGCATTGCAACTAATTTATTTTGAAGATTGGTTGTATGTAATTTTTGTATGACGAATGGCATTTCTTTAATTCTATAGGATTTTAAACTATGATATACTTTTTTTTAAATTTTTACAATGCTAAAAAAAATCTTACGCACAGGCGAATCGCCGCAGATGTGAAATAGCTTAAAAATTGTTTGCAGTTATATCGATATATTACAAGTAAGTTTGTTACAGAAACTGTCACTTATTAGAACTGTTTCCACTAATAATTCATGCGTTTAAAAAAAAGCATTGACTTACAAAAATCTTCTAATTTCGGGGTGCTTAATTTTTATAAAAATTAAGCACAACGAAATTAGAAGATTTTTGTATAGATGTGCGGGTGTGCGGGTAACTTTGGTCCAAAATCAAAGTTTTTTTTTTACAAAAGAAGAAAAATTTAACTACAAAAACAATTTAATCACTAAAAAATCATTATGCATTCTAAGTATTGTACTTTTAGGAAAAATTTCCAAGCATTTTTGTTGCATTTTATAAATTAAAAAAAATTGTGTTAGTTTAAAAAATTAGGACACCGTTAGGATCCGGGAACGTAACTTTGGTCCAAGCTTGAAATACACGAGAAACATACTTTTTACCATCCTTAAAGGCTGTGTTACCGAATTAAATACTAATATTAAAATGTTTAAACATAAAAATATAACAAAGTTATAAGATACATAGTTATTAAAAATGGTATATAACTTAACATTTACATTTTGCATCGTAGAATGACATTTCACTATGAATATCAGTATTGTTTGTAGCGCTTAAAAGAAAATTCTATTTTACTAACTTCTATTTTAATAAGGGAAAATAACTTATTTTTAGAAGCAATATTTAATAACAAATATCTTTATAAAAAAGCAAACGATTTTATTATAAAAGGAAAAAAGTAATATATTCGTAATTAGGAAAATGTTGCCTTTTATGTAGAATTCACAACACATATTTTTTATTTTTACTATAAAGTATTTTTATAACGATGATACCGCCACCAAGCCCTTAAATTAATTTCTCAAATTCATAACGTATCGATAAATTATATATAGTCTTCAGATTATGTTAATACATAAAAGCGTTGTGTAAATCTACATCAATGGTATTTTTTAATTGACCTCTTGGTAAATTTTTGTCTTATTTTCATCTTTGATATTGTCTGAGTGAGAGATTCCTGCTCCAGATGAAATTGGTGGAGTAAGGTTGGTGGCGGGATCAATATTATGAAAAGACTTCATATAAAAAAGAAGGTAGTATACCAGATACTATCAAGAATCCCAAAGACAACGTTAGTACCTGCTCTATTCTCAAGAAGTAAGCTTGGTGGAGTATAAATTATTGCTGCATTTTTCATAATGATATGAGCCGCCACCAACCCTTACTCACTAAGCTTACTTCTTGAGAGTAGAGCAAGTACTAACGTTGTCTTTGGGATCCTTGATAGTATCTGTTATACTACCTTCTTTTTTTTGATATGAAGTCTTTTCATAATGAGGAGCGCACCACCAACCCCTTACTCCACCAAGCTTACTTCTTGAGAGTAGAACAAGTACTAACGTTGTCTTGGGATTCTTGATAGTATCTGTTATATTACCTTCTTTTTTTAATATGAAGTCTTTTCATAATGATATGAGCCCGCCACCAACCCCTTACTCCACCAAGCTTACTTCTTGAGAGTAGAGCAGGTACTAACGTTGTCTTTGGGATTCTTGATAGTATCTGGTATACTACCATTCTTTTTTTGATATGAAGTATTTTCATAATGATATGATCCCGCCACCAACCCCTTACTCACCAACCAATTTCATCTGGAGCAGGAATCTCTCACTCAGACAATATCAAAGATGAAAATAAGACAAAAATTTACTAAGAGGTCAATTAAAAACTACCATTGATGTAGATTTACACAACGCTTTTATGTATTAACATAATCTGAAGACTATATATAATTTATCGATACGTTATGAATTTGAGAAATTAATTTATTTTACATATATGTGTAACCGAAAAGCTTTTTCAATCTTATGTAATATATGACATCTGCGAAGGTTTAGCTTTCTGTATTTCTTCCAATTTGACTAGATTTCTTCAAAATGGCTTCAGATGAAATGCTATTAGAAAAACAATTGAAACTTATTAAAAAAAATTAAAATATATATGTACTAAATTTCATTGATAAAATGGCATGAAAGTTTTCATAATTTTTTCTTATATAAAATTAAACTGGTTAAAGTTACAAAATCCCATTTAAAATTTTAAACCAAAAAAAATCTTATTAATATTTATGAATTTTTAGGGATTCTATAAATCATTTACTCTTCTGTATAATTGTATTCATTTCAAGTTTCGTATAAAATAGTTTTGCGTGAAAAGAGATTTTGAATGTTGATTATGAAATTTTGTACTACCTCAAACTAAATTATAGAAAATTTGTGTGGATGTATCCAAAAGTTAAATTCCAAATGTTTTAAATTTATTTACGATACGTTGTTAAAATAAAGAAAAAAAGTAATTTGATGAGTTCTACAATTAGGTAACGATTGTAGTTACAGTTATCGCAAATAACAAGTTAAATATGTATAACTGCTTTTTAGAATTTTAGATGAAATATCTATGCATAGAATCCAAAAGTTTTCTTGGGAACTGCTGGATTTTATTTACCTATATTTTAAGGATTCACTCATCCTATAATATTAAATCAGTTTAGGTAAATTCGCGAAAATATTAGGAAAATGAACAAAATACCTTTTCAAGAAGCTTCTTTTCAAAACAAATTTAAGTTTATAATAATTTCTTAAACGGACATTTTCCCCTAAATTTAATTTTTATTTGAGAAAATGCAATGTTATGCAACAAGTATATATTTTAAAAATCTAATAAATGTAAATTATAAGTCTAAAAAACTGAAAACTTTCAAAAAATCATACCACACTAACTCACGAACCTGTGGAAATAAATTAAACACTTAAAATTACAAAAATTAGTTGAGACATATTTATATAGAATTATCGTTTCATTTCATTTAACTCTTTCAAGACAGAATTTGGAATTTTGTTTGAACTAGGAATTTTAGCAACTGCTTGCAGTAAAAATTCATAGTTTTTATCCCATATTTGCAATACTGAAGATTATTAACATAATGTACACAAATATTAATGATATAACACCAGTTACAAATTCCATATTTATTGACAAGCAAAACATTTTCGCCCCTAATGGACCAAGACATATCTTCTTCCTGGACAAGAACAGCATGTGGTGAGAGTACTCCTTCAGTTGGGGCCCGGATGGCCGAGTGGTTTAGACCATTGCGCTAGCAGTCTGCGCGCTGTAACGGGTACGGGTTCGATTCCCGTCTTTGCCCTGGGTGTACTTCCTTTCTCTGTGACAGTAAAAATTCTTTCTGTGTCTGTCTTACTTAACGAAGGCTTCATAAGCGGGTCTCTGATCAAGCACACAAGCCGGAATATATATATGTACCTCCCCCCCTCCTTCAGTCTCATCCATATTCTTCATACATTGCGAGATGGTTTTTGCATCCTTCAAAAAAATAGCAATTTGTTATAGAATTTAAGAAAATTATTTATATACATATCAGAAGTAAAGAAATTGTCTTATCTTCATTACAAAAAAGGAGCACTTTTCTTTAAATAATAAAGGCAAAGATTCCAAAACACCTTCCTCAGTGACTCCTGTAATCTTCATACTTTTCTCAATGTATGAAACTAAATTAGTATCAATCAAGTTCATCAATATCTTTGGATAAATACCGATTCCTAAAATCCTGATAACCTTCTCCGCAACTAAAAAAACAAAATTACAAAGCCATTATTAACCTTTTCGTGCATGATAGAGTATATAATAATAATAAGATAATTGAAAGATATAAATTATTTTTATTTAAAATTTTGTTCAAATATTTACTTTTACGGACGGAAATCTCCACGATATCAATACCCTATTTTCATTTTATCTAATTAAAAAAAATTGACTAAAAAGGGTAGGACCAAGTCTAACAATTAAGTGTGTCAAGGATATTGCAGTTTGCAAATAAGGGTAAAGTAGGTAAATTTATAAAAACCAATTTCTAATTTGTTCAGTAATTAAATATTTTTTCAATATTCAGGAAATCTATGAATAAATAAGTTACGCAAAAAAAGATGTTAGAATTTTACAAATAAATCACAACTTACATTTATTTTCTAAAAACTTTATCACTTTTATAACACACTAACCTCACAAACACAAATGTTTATTAGTTACCCAAAAATATTCTTTTTGGAAAATTTATTTTTGTCACTAAAATTTCATTTTACAAAATTCAAATACATGTAATTTAAAAAGGTATTTATTTATATAATTATAAAGAAACAAAACTTTTGTTCCAAAATTTAGTTTAAAACAAAAAAAATCTTACCAAAGAATATATTCTATCAAAAGAATGTTTATAACACCAGAAAAATCGAACAAGAAGTTCTAAAAGAACTAAAATAGCCTACTTTCCTGTTACTTAAATACTTACTGAAATTCTTACCGTAAAACAAGTAGAAAAAATTCTCAAACACAGCATCCAGGTTATATTCTAAATTTTTCAAAGAAAAAAATCAATTAGTTGCGTTAATTTTCTTTCGCATATTAAATGAATATTATTTATTTTCATTTCGAAGAATAATTATATATTTATAAATAAAAAAACATGAAACTACTCCAAACTGCTCTAAAAAAAAAGTAGAAATGAAAATTAAACCCGACCAGATTTTTATGCCAAAAATATAATGTCTTGCCGCTTTCTTAGTAAACAAATAATGAACAACCAAAGAATCACATTATATTATGCTACATTTT